>JAANYP010007103.1:0-31680 GCA_020465985.1 Centrapalus pauciflorus
TGTACTGTAAAAATATATAGTGATTTTTGATAAGACCAGCTTAGACTGGTTATTGCAAATAGGGGGAGATTGTTAGGCACAAAAAGGCCTCAGTCAAACCTGTTCTACATCTGAGGGGGAGATTTATAATCAAACCTGTTGATACATTTGAAGGTTGAATTTAAGGCCTGTTATATGCCTTATTGAAACCTGAAAAATGATTTGCAATATCAGTCTAAAGCTGTTCTATATGTTGCATGTGTTGCAACTAAGACAGTTTGTCCAAGCTGCTCTGTCTGCTGAACAGGCTGGACATAAACTGTCTACGCTGCTCTACACTGTTGAGCAGCTCGGGCATTTTTAAAGTGTTCTGTTCTTTGTGAACAGAACCTGTTCTTTGTGAACAGGATAAACACTTTATGGAATTTGTTTCCAAGTCATCATGTATTGTTTTTGACTACAAGATCAGTTTACAAAGTCGAAGACAAAGTGGAAAACAGAACTGCTCAGTCTGCCAACTTGTTCTGTAACATGAAGACAAAAGTTATTGAAAAGGGTGACAGACCTTTTCTATTATCAAAATAGGCCTTTAACAAGGAAGAAAGACGCAAAGGTTGACATTCCATAAATTGTTCAAGGGCAATTGCACAGTAGATCACAAAGTAAAAAGACAAAAGTCTGCACATGGAAGACAAGTCTGCTTTTCAGAAAAGTGCAGAAAAGGTTATGTTGTGCTTTCAGACAAGACTTCTTCCTTTTCATTCCGTCCCAAGTGAAGATGTTTCTTCTTAGATCCTCTGAGTGAGTAATAAAAGGAAGCTCTAAGGACAGAAAGAAGTGTGAAGAAAGCTAAGTGCTGAAACCAAGAGGTGAACGTGCAAGTTTGTGATTTCATGCATGCAAGCCTTTATGTAAATGCAGTATCTGTGTGTCAAAGCTGTTTTAGCATAAGCTGTTTCCCTTATGTCTGTTAAACACAGTGAGTGCTTCTTAGTGAGTGTATTCCATTGTATACTAGTTTGAGTTTTGTCTTAGACTATGTGAAACATACTGTTGTATCTGTTCATCTCAAGCTTGAAACTATTCCGGCATTCAAGTTTGTTTGTAATTAACAAATTGTTGATAATACATACAAACATTGAGAAAAGAGTGTGTAGTTTTTAAATAGCTGTATTCACCCCCCCTCTACAGCTTAAAGCTATATACTTTGGGAACCTCTCGGGACCTACATATATATATATATATATATATATATATATATATATATATATATATATATATATATATATATATATATATATATATATATATATATATATAAACTTGACGTTTTAAGCGGGTTTTATTTATAAACTTGTAATGTTGGGTGATTTAAGACATAAAAATCTATAAATATATATATTATCATATATTAGAGATATTAAGTCCTTATTATCATTTAGGACTCGATTAAACTCACTCGGTGCATCATCCATCCACTTTCGCTAAATAGCATTTTTCGCTCGTTTTTGCCATCACAAGCTCGGTGAGTCTTCATAGCCCCTATTTTCACTATCTATTGGGGTGGAAATACATGCATTGTTTTCATATGGACATCAAAACTGTTTATTTCTTATATGTATTACATGTTTGGATCCATCAGCCCTCAAATCATGAACCGTTAATTGCATTTATTTGCAAGCGCGAATATATTGTGGATAGATCTATCAGGAGTCATGTCCCCCATTCGGGTTAGTTCGGGTCGGCTAACAGCGAGTGCAAATATATTTAATACACGGTATTACGTATGGGAATACTGCACAGGGCAAACTCATTTAATTAAGCTTCGGTTGCATGATGGTTTATGTAATACATACACGGAATTTATGATTTTATAAATTCAACTCATCTGATAATATCCATACAACTGGTCTTTTCGCGTAAACCTATGAGCTCACCAACAATTTGACGTATTTTAGCATGTATTTTCAGGTGTTTGAGACATGCACATTTATCGGAAGTATTCCAAGGCTTCCGTTCATTATGGAGTCGCATTATTTTCAAACTCGGAGATTTACTTGCATCCTTCCGGATAAACTAAATTGTGTATTTAAATTTTAGTATTTTAAGAACTACTTACGCTGTATTTTGGTTATGTGAAACAATATTTATATTTGAAGTTAAACTAATGTATTTTTGAAAACGTCCATATAGTGGTCGTTCGTTATGATTATGGTTACGCTTCCGCGACGTCACGCTTCGTTGCCAACCGGGGTAACGGGGTGTGACAGTAGGTCTTCCGGTTCTGGTTACACCATAGAAGCGATATATATGTCTATCACATAATTTGGTGCATAATCGGAGTCAGCAAAAATAATGTTCAACATTTCAGCTCATGGGATATCACACAAAGAATGATTATGATTTTCAGGTTAGATGAATTAGGAGATGAAATGCAAAATGAATTTTAGGGAATGATTAGTTGAAAGAATTCAAAATTAAATGAAAAAAATATGATATGAGCTATGAAATGTATAAGATTTTCATGAAAGAATTAGCTCATGGGTGAATATGGAATAATTCAATATAAATGAATTTGAAGTATAAAGAATATATGAGAGATTAATGAAGACGATCTTAGAAGAAATGAGATCATGAAAATCAAAGAGATTAGAGTAATTAACCTCTATGATATCCTCAGAGAAACAGGTAAAATAATTGATTCTTTTTAGCTCAACAATCTTTTTATGTGTGCACAAGATATTTCAGTAAAAATTGCACACAATGTTGTAAAAAAAATAATATTGTCGTTAGAGTACGTCTGAAACTCCCTTTGGAAATAAGCACACAATGTTAGTCAACTTATATAAAACAAATCAGGAGCAAAAGTGTAAAAATAAAACTCCATCTTTGTCAATGTATCCTCGAAGTTGAATTCATGACAGGAATTTTAGAAAGATTCATCTTTACAAATCGGGTTCTAATCTCAAGTGATTAGAAGCCTTTGTTGCGGAAGCTCAGGTTTCAGTTTGAAATAACTGAAGCCATTTTACTTAGCACGGGTTCCAATCTGAAATGATCGGGAAGCCATTTCTTTGAAGAATGGGTTCTGCTATGTTATGAGTAGAAATCATATCAATGAACACCGGGTTCTACACTACCGTGTACAGAAACCATATGAGTGAAGACCGGGTCCTAGTCTGAATTAACTAGAAATCATTTCCAATGAAGTATGGGTTCCGCATTGACGTGTACAGAAACCATATGAGTGAATACCGGGTCCTAGTCTAAATTAACTAGAAACCATTTCCTACAAATTTAAGACGTCTTCGGTATCCAAATAACTTTGGATCTAGGCTTGTTAGTGCTCTTTGGTACCCATCGATACACAGATTTTAGTATCAACTGCAATTTAGGTTTAGGTACCCATTTGTAAAAACTTTTCTAAACTTCATATTCAAATTTAGAAAGTAAATTTATTTTAGTATTAAAAAGTTAAATATCTGATTTATGAAAGAAACTTGAATCTGAATGAATAGAACTTTACGGATTTTTCTTTCTAAAAAATTGTACGGTGCTAGCCTGTTTCTGATAATACTTATTATTTTTCTTTGAATATTTCGTCTGAGAAGAATAATTAGTATATTCAGAAACTTTTGAAAACTTTGATTTTGAAGATTCAACAGGTTAAATCTTGACCGAAAGTTTTTCCATTACTTTATCTTTGCCTTTATTTATCTTCAAAAGATATTTAAGTTGAAGATCTGAATACAAATCAATTTCAGGAAATTTAACTAAATACTTTTCATTTTCAGAAGAAAAATCAAAATGATCATCTTTATGTTTTAAACAAACTTTAAAATTAACAACTGAGTCATTTGAAAAAGAAGAAATGTTAAATTGTTTAGTAAGATGAAAGATTTGATCTTCTAATCCTTTGATAATGATCAAATATGAAATTCTGTAATCATTAAACGATTGGTTATCAGTTTAAAATATTGTTCTTTCATTAAGAACACCTTTCTCTCATCTTCAAATAATTTAGATTTCGCTTTGAAATCATGTTCTTTAAGTTTTATCTCAAATAATTTTTTAGTTGATGGAAACTCCTTTTCAAAATCAAAAAAATTCTTCAGATTTGTTTGAAACATAACTTTAATCAGAATGATTTGTCTTTGAAAGTGTCTCTTCAAGATCTGTAACTTTATTGTACAAACCAGATCGTTCAGGCAAAAGATATTTTAGTTGAGTTGAATTTTGAAAGTTGTCTCGTTTAGAATATTTAAGTTCCTTTGATAATTGAGATATTCTCAAATTAAGAACATGATTCTCAAAATTCAGTAATTTCTGTTTTTCTTTAAAATTCAAAATATCATCTTTCAGTCTTGTGACATTATGTAATGCAAGTGATTTATCTGTATTTAAATAAACAAGAATGTCATAATTGTTTTTACGAATGTGTTCTATTCAATAAGTTTGGCAATCAACTCAGATTCCTCAATTGTTAACTTTAAAATGGAATCATGACCAGTCATTTGATTCTCAAACAGATTAAGCTTCTCAATTAGCTTAGAATTCTCAGCTAGGGGTGTGTGGAATGACCAAATAATGGAACCGGAACCGGAACGAACCGACTGGAACTGATTTATATTATTTGGTTCGGTTAATAGTTCTTATAATAATCGATGTTCGGGTATCGGTCCTGCGGGTATCGGGTTTTTCGGGCTAGGAATCGAAATATTAAAAAGCCCATGCAAAACTTGAAACATGCAAAGCTTGAAACGACTCCTCATTGGAAAGCGCACAAACAAACCTAGTTATATTTTAACGGCCTCTGCGTTTCTCACATCGGTTTAATTATATTAGTGATAATATTAATTACTATGATTTTGTTAAATGTTAATTGTATAATAAACATAAATGATTGGTTTAATATAACCAAATAACGATTAATAAAAATACAATCAAATAATTAGTACACAACGACACAATGTGACAGAAATATGTAAATGATTTATAGGGTTTTTATTTTAAAAAAAATTGATACCGTTGCTAATCTCAAACGCTATTGTACTCATCGCTTCCTGCCAAAATCCATTTGCCTCATCGTCTCATTAATATTATCTCAGTTTGTATAGACAAATTTCTTCACGAAATCAAATTTAAAAACAATACATTCCTTCTTGTTTTTCTTGGTGTTAATAGTGCTATTGTAGGCCTGCTGCATTCACATGCAGATGGTGTAGTTGGTGTTATTTGTTAGAACTTTAAACTGATGGTTTAGGTTTAGTTAGAATTATTATATATGTTTAGGTTAATTTGTCATTTTTTTTTTGCATATTTGATTCATTAATTGTGATACACATGAGATGAACTTACTTAAAAATTGAGTTTTTTTTTTTTGTGTATTTCGGTCTAAACGGTTCTATACCCGAAATACCTATATCATAACCGAGCCGGAACCGCATTACAATTATTGGTTCGGTTATCGGTTCTTGCAATCTTCACTCTTCGTTTTCGGTTAAATTGGTTCTTTGGCTGGTTCCGGTTCCGGAACCGTTTACATCCCTATTCTCATGTATGAGATTCAAGATCTGATCATGTTCATTTGTATGTTTAAGTTCCAGATAAACTACCTTCATTTTCTCATCTTGTAGTTTAACATCTGTTTATTCAACCAGCATTGTCACACTTTTTAATTTAAATTTAAACTCCTTCAATTGTATAGTTATATCACCAGACATAAGAATCTCCTCTTCTGTAGTAGCCATGAAGCACTAAGCGATATTCTTCGTATTATGTTCTTTAGATTTAGAACTGTGCTTCCTTGATGATATTTGTATTCCAAACATCTTTTTAAATGCTTTTTGGAGTTAGAGTAATTCTAGCTTCATCTTTTCAATATCTATGTCACAAAAATCAGTGTTAGATTCCGTCTGATTAGATTTGTGGAAATTAAATGGAAATCAAATAAGCTCAGTTTATATCAGTAGGTCCTTATATGAAATCTGATGAGCGAATGATCCAAAGTTTGTGATTAGCTCCGAAGTAACTTTTAGACGTTGATTTTCCAGGTTCTTTTTTAGAAAAATGGTTGTAACTTCCTTCTAGAGTAGAATTAGGCTTCGAAAATCACCCAAATTGGTTTTTACTATTCTTAGAACTGTAGGTCTCAATTCAAGCTTAGATTTGATGTATGATAGACCCCGTAACGATATTTCAGTCAAAAGTTATGGCCTCTAAAAGCAGCAAAGATCATAGACTAAATTTTGAATGATATAGTCTTGGATCTCGAATGATATGGAATCTTGAAAGGTGAATTTCGAACAATGAAGGGTGAAATTCAAAGTATGAAGGGTGAATTTCAAACAATAAAGGGTGAATTTTGAACAATGAAGGGTGAAACTCAAAGTATGAAGGGTGAATTTCGAAGTATGAATGTTGAATTTCGAACAATGAAGGGTGAAATTCGAAGTATGAATGTTGAATTTCGAATGACACTTAACAAATTTCGAAATCAAGAACTTCTAGTTCAATCTAAAATTCGCTAACACTTTATTCAAATAATTCCCTTTGACTTCTTTCAATCCTTTAAAAATACAAACACAAACAAGTTTATGTCATTTTTTAGTAATTAAAATGGATCAAACAAGATAATTATTACATGAAATGATAAGAACACAGAAGAACACTTATGTTTGCAAAATTAGAAAAATCAAAAATTGAACATTCAAATTGTTGGGAATATCATCTTTGTTTATGAATGTAAAGTGGAGGGGTCTGTTTGTACTTTTCTTAAATTTGTTTATAGTATAAATAGAAAAATGAATGTAACAGTGCAGGTTGATTCTAGAGAGGTTTTTGTAAGGATTTATGAGTCGCATTGTATTGAAGAATATTCTACTCAATATTAATCATTCGGTTGTGATTACTAAATCTGTTCTTATTGTGTTCATCTTGATTTCTATTAGAATTTGATACTATCAATTGGTATCAGAGTCTGATATGAAAAGATATGAGTGATTAAATCTGTTTTCACCGATTTCTTGAGCTTTTTCTTGACAATATTCAAAATATGAAAATCTCGTGTGGTTTTTGATTCTTTGGGTGTTTGAGCTTCAAAATCTGATCGAGACTTTAGTTTGAAAGGACGAATCAATTGATATAAGTCTCACATCTCATCTCCAAACACACAGAAATTATTTGAAGTTTTCTGTTTTTTTTTTTTTTTTGAAAAAAAGTGTGTTCTTGAGGTTTTTGGTCGATTTTAGGTTGTTCCACTGTGTGTCAGTGTGTGGTGCTGTTCTTCAAGAACTCATAACCTGCAATTTCTGGAATCTTGCATGTATTTTTAAAAGTTCGAATTGATTGTATGAGTTTGTGCGTGATGTTGAACTAATCATGAATTTCAAATTTCAAGTCATATGGTGCTATAAACAGTTGTTAATTCGAGATTTATTGAAATGTGGTTCAACTTTTCATTTGACTGTGAATGTGAGATTTGTCTTTATTTCTGTTGTTTTTAGCTCAAGTTCAGTAAAGCGTTATTGTTTAGTTTAGATTTTCGAGCTTAGAAATGTCAATTATTCTGGATTTAAGTATGTGGATGTGTTTTTCGATTTTTCAGTGTGTAAAGGACTTAGAATGTTTTGTTTACTGTTAAAACTCGATTGAAGTATTATCCGAGTTTTCCTAAGTGTTTTTTGAATTTTATACTTTAATCTTCGAATTTCATCTAGTATTTCCCCAATTTTGTTAAGTACTATTCGAGTTTAACTTTGTTTCTTACAAATTTTACTTAACTTGATTCGATATTGATAATGTTTCATTTGAATTTTACCAAGTCCTATTCAAAATTGCTGCCATTTCATTCGAGTTTTAATACTTATCCTTCGAGATTCAGGACTAAGTACTCGAATTGTTGGCTATATGATCTGAAACGTATCATCATTTATTCAAATATTACACTGACATGTTCGAAGTTCACGATGATACATTCGAAAATCATCCAATGTCATTCGAATTTTATCCAATGTCATTCGAGTTTGATCCATAATTATTCGAGATTGGCACTTCATCATTCGAGTTTTATCTTGTGTCACTCGAGATTAATACTTAATCATTCAAAATTCACTCTTACATTTCGAAATTCTTCATTCTTCATTCAAGATTCACTTCAAATTATTTTCGAAGTGTGGAACTTTAATTTTTCAGAAAATTCACATTTAACAAGTTAAAATTTTAAAATGTGTCTTTCATTAACATTGGTCCCTAAATGGTTGACTTTGGAGTTCTCACAGTTAAATTTTAATAATGTAACACAAATTTTTCTAATTTCTTGTCAAATGTTATTTTTCTTTATCTGTAGGATTCATTATTTGTATTTACCCGATGTATCTAACATGTTTGTTATCTTTACAGGTTACAAATTGCTTCCCATACACCCACGAATGATTCCAACTCATCAAATTCCCAATCCTTATCCAATCAAATTGCTTCCCAAACATTTTACGCTTTTGGCTGATAACAACCATAGACTTGACCCTACTGTTATCAAAGTCAGCCATCAAGTTATTGTTGAAATTCTGAAAGGGCACCCTTTGGGTTATCTTTTGCAGTATAAACCCACTATTCCTTTGATATATTTGCACCAGTTCTGGCACACAATCAAGTTCATTCCTGATGCCGGAAACCATCATTTCTAGGTCACCATTGACCAATTCAAGGCGAAAATAACTTTGGCCAGACTCTGTCACAACCTTTTTTACCAAGGAAAATAGACAAGACTAACTTTCTTGATCTTGCTGATTATGAAGATTTTGTTTCAGACGATGCAGAGATATAATCACTTTGGACTATACAAAACCACTGTCGAAGAATTCCTTATTTCATCGAAACGGTCTGAAATGTGAATGGTATACCCTATTCTACATCTTGAATAGGTGTATAACCTCCAAACATACTGGTGTTGATCGAGAGAGTATTCATGCTTTGCAGATATTTCATGGTGTGGCTTTCAATAAACATTATGACTTCGCCCAATGTATTTTGAAAGATTTAAAGGATATGGTGCTCGCAAAGACCACTAATAGAGCAAGAAGATTTGTGCCTCTGCAAAGGTTTCTACAAATTCTTATTTGAGGAGTCTTGTGAGCAAATGAAAAAATTCCGAAGAGGGCACACTCACAGAAGTGCCTAGATCATGTGATGATGAGCCTCTACAGCAACAGGGATGATCCGAATGCAAATATCTTCCCAATCCCAGAATCAATTCTAAAGTATGCTGATGCGAGAGCAGAGAGTGTTAGACTTTATAGGATAGATCATGCTCTCGTGGAGCCTCAGGAATCGAGGCCTACAACCCATGGAGCTATCTAAGAGGAGGTTCAGCAGCAAGGGGTTGCTGAACAAGGCCAAATTAAGCTGAGGGAGCAGGAGATTGTGAAGGGAGGTGAGGAAGATGAGGACTCTTAGATGATAATGAGTTGATGATGATGATGAGACCGGGTCCGGAGATGAAATGTTTCAATCTGTGAGAATAACTGAACAGAAAGGAGATGTAGTGGCGATTGAGAGTGAGTGGGAGATCCAAACCGCAAACAGCCAGAAACCACGCATGCTATTAACTCTCCTTTGAGAGTTGATGTTGAATTAAACAGTATCCCACTGGTGCATGCACACCCTCACAACCACTCATCTTCTTCTCAACAAGAAGATGTTTCATTTCTTCACGGGGATTTATCTCATACACTGTCTAGGGATCATTTGGATCCTATGAATATTGAATTTAGTAAACAGCTTCCCTAGTGTACATTTCTTAATCCACAAGTCTTAGAGCCTTCAAACACTACTAGGCCACTTGAGTCGATTGCATTCATTGCAACAAGTACAGAAGGATTTTGTGTCCCTATCGGAATGACCATAGTATCGGATGCATCTGTTGCACCGTCACAAGAAATAGTTAGAAGTCCTACCAGAACTTCAACTTTGCCATCTCTGATAGTAGGCCACACAGAGGTTCTTTACACAAGTTCCACTACAATGACAACTGACAATCTTAGTGATCCAGGCATTAGCAATTTACCCTTTGTCACACAAGAAAGAATGGATGCTGCAATACAAAGAGTTAATCAGCAAATGAGCTTGCAGTTTGAGGAGATGATGAATCAGATGATGAATATTCAAAGGTTGTTAAAAGGAAAAAATAATGCTAAGTCTGAAGAAGAAAAAGTGGATTCAAATGTTGACCTAAGAAGCTTCTGTGAAGAACAATTTATGCAGATGAATGCGAAGATGAATGAGAGAATGTTTGGGTTGGAAGCAACTGTTGTGACTGCTCTTGGTGTGTTATCGGAAAGGTTTTCTATTCTTGAAAAGACTTGCAAATCACAAGCTTCAGGTTCAAAACGTAAGCATGAGGATCATGACTCCGATGATGCTCCTCATGAGGGGGAGAAGAGGACGAAGCTTGATGAATCGAACAAGCAGTTAGTTGTTTATGAAGCTAAGGAGTCTGAAGATGGTGAATCAGAAGCTGGTGGTACGAAATCGGACGATCTAGTTGCTTCTCATTGTGGTTTGGAATAGATTATTTATGAAGATGTTCTAGATCCGGTGAGTATGCAATCTGGTTTCGAAATCATTTTTGAAGAATATGGGGAATCGGATAAAGAATATAATGTATTAATGATTGAGGGAGCTGAAGAAGAGAGAAATATTTTTGAATCTGAATTGAAATCTTTTGAGTTTACTGAAACTTCGATGAGGGCAGAGAAACTGGTGGATGAAGAGAAGGTCGAAGAAATCTTAAAAGACGATGTATTGGATTCTAAACAGACATCAACAGTTGCAAAGCCTGCGGTAAAGGAGTATGATCAGTGGCGTAGCCACATTGGGAATAGGGTGGGCCATGGCCACCCACCCACCCACCCACTCATTCACACATACACACACACACACACACACGGATATATATATATATATATATATATATATATATATAGGGAGTATCCATTGAGAACTTTTGTGCATCAAGACACAAAAGAACCTCCACTGTCCCTTGAATGAAAAGAATGTGTGGATTAGATCAAATGGCAAAAGAGTAATTAAATAGAAATTTTTATGCATCAAGTGCACATAATGAAATTCGCGGAGGGGTAAAACAGGAATTATGCAATCCTCATTTAATTATTACACTTCTAAAAATAATACAAATTCAAATAAAATGATATAGATTTTGATGCATCGTTGTTCATTCTTTGTGTTCATCATCTTCATCCATTATCTTCATGTTCATCATCTTCGTATTTAACGTGATGCATCGTTCATCCAAAAACCTTAATTTAACGTGATGCATCAACGTGTTCATCCAAAAACCTTAGTTTAACGTGATTTAGCAACGTGTTCATCCAAAAACCTTAGTTTAACGTGATGCATCAACGTGTTCATCCAGAAACCTTAATTTAACGTGATTCATCGTTCATTCAAACATGAATCGTTCATCGTTCATTCAAACATGAATCGTTCATCGTTCCAATAAATATTCGTACCATCCAAAATGCATCGTTTCATCAAAATCCAAAAATGAACCTTAATTTAACGTGATGCATCGTTCATTCAAACATTAATCGTTCATCGTTCCAACAAACATACATACCTTCCAAAATGCATCTCTTCATCATAAAATCCATATCTTCATCAAAAAATCCAAAATACATCTCTTCATCATAAATCGAAAAAATCCAAAATCCAAAATGCATTGTTTCATCATAAATCCAAAATGCATATCTTCATCAAATGCATCTGTTCATCATAAATCCAAAATGCATATAATCAAAATGCATATCCTCATCAAAAAATCGAAAAAATCGTTATCGATGCATACACCCTTGATAAATCACACCATTCTTTAGTTCATATTGATCGTTCCAGCAACGGCAGCGAGCGAGGTGTAGCGACGGCGACGGTGCTGCAGCGCAGTGGCGTAGCCACATTGGGAGTAGGGTGGGCCATGGCCACCCCCACCCATTCACTCACACACACACACACACACACACACACACACACACACACATATATATATATATATATATATATATATATATATATAGAGAGAGAGAGAGAGAGAGAGATAGGGAGGGAGGTTCTATTGAGAACTTTTGTGCATCGAGGCACAAAAGAACCTCCACTGTCCTTGGATGAAAAGAATGTGTAGATTAGATCAAATGGCAAAAGGGTAATTAAATAGAAAGTTTTATGCATCAAGTGCACATAATGAAATTCGCGGAGGGGTAAAACAGGAATTATGCAATCCTCATTTAATTATTACACTTCTAAAAATAATAGAAATATAAATAAAATGATATAGATTCTGATGCATCGTTGTTGTTCATTCTTTATGTTCGTCATCTTCATCCATTATCTTCATGTTCATCATCTTCATATTTAACGTGATGCATCGTTCATCCAAAAACCTTAATTTTACGTGATGCATCAACGTGTTCATCCAAAAACCTTAATTTAACGTGATGCATCAACGTGTTCATCCAAAAACCTTAATTTAACGTGATGCATCGTTCATTCAAACATGAATCGTTCATCGTTCCAAAAAAAATTTGTACCTTCCAAAATGCATCATTTTATCAAAAATCCAAAATGAACCTTAATTTAACATGATGCATCGTTCATTCAAACATTAATCGTTCATCGTTCCAACAAACATTCATATCTTCCAAAATGCATCTCTTCATCAGAAAATCCAAAATCCATATCTTCATCAAAAAAATCCAAAATACATCTCTTCATCATAAATCCAAAAAATCCAAAATCCAAAATGCATTGTTTCATCATAAATCCAAAATGCATATCTTCATCAAAATGAATCTGTTCATCATAAATCCAAAATGCATATATCCAAAATGCATACCTTCATCAAAAAATCAAAAAACCCTTGATAAATCACACCATTCTTTAGATGATATTGATCATTCCAACAACGGCGGCGAGCGAGGTGTAGCGACGGCGACGGAGCTGCAGCGGCCGAGAGAAGTAGATGACGGTGGTGGGATGGTGGTGCAGCGGCCGAGAGAGAGATGATGATGGTCGGATGTTGAGAGAGAGACAGAGGCGGTGGTTGTTCGGTGGCCGGTTGTGGTGATCGACCAAGATAGAGGGAGAGTGGGAGAGAAAGGTGGTGGTGGTTCGGTGGCCACCGGTGGTCCTAGGAGGCCGAGAGAGAGAGAGAGAGAGAGAGAGTGTGTGTGTGTGTGTGTGTTTGTGTGTGTGTGTGTGACCAGATGCAATTGCAACAGCAACACCTCTGAACTGTGTCAACAAGTCCTTGCTTTCCTATGGGTCACCATAATTTTCAGTCCAAGTTGATATAATGATAGCCATACCAATGGCAAGAAAGCATGAAGCTGCATCAAATGGAGCAACGGGACCTAGAGCTAATGTGCCAACTAATAGTTTCCAAAGACCGTTCCCAAGAAATATGGGGAAGGTTGTTAATTTGAGATTTTAATTCCTAAATCAACTCCTATTATCTTTTGATGATTTTTAAAAATTAATTAATTTCATATATTTAATGTGACACCCTTGTCACAATAACCACCATTTACAATACACCCAGGATTAATCACCAAACACATGAGTACATAATGATCTGAATACTTAGTTAAAGTGCGGAAGCATTAAAGGTACATAAATTAAAAGAATACAACTGAATCAAACACCCTACGGTGCTACAAGGTTTCAAGTCTAAGTCTACATACTCAAAAGCATTACATCAATCAATAATTTATTACAACCATATTCCCATTTTCCAATTACCAAGCTGAGTAGTAGATATCTTCAAACACTTCAACAGATGACCTAGCTAGAAGGTCCCGCAGTGGATTTCCCTTTTCCTGTAAAAATTCAACAACTGAGGGGTAAGCGAATGCTTAGTGAATACCAATGATTTTACACATTCCACAAATCCTTATGATGCCCCCAAGAGTAACCGCGGTAACCCATACCGTATACTCCACACGTACACAAAGTACGCAAACCTGAGCCGCAGCTCCTTCGAGATGACACTCGGCATAAGAAAAACCAACCATCTAAGGTAGACATAACATCGGGGATGACCTACTGTCTATCCTGACCACAGAGGTGTCAAACTCTTGGTCATATAACACAGTAACATCATAGTACAGATGCGACCCGTAGGTCCATCAATAAGATGCACAACAAAGAAACGGACATGCAACAAGTATGAATGTGCATCAACATATACGCAAGTTAGTAGAGTGCCAAACGAAAGTGAAACAACATGCCTCAGCAGGCAAAGCAAACATAAAGCAGATGCAGACATGTTAAAATCAAAGGTACTCACAGTGGGTGCGTTAGTTAACTTCAAGGTATCTTATTTCTCTTCGGAATTTCAACCGGACTCAAAAGTACCCCACTGTGGGTTAAACAACACCACAAGGGACCTGTTACATTTCCATAAGAAAATCATATCATAAACATGTTCCTCAACAAATGTACATCAAGTTGTACAATTAAAAGTGTTACAACATTCGGAACCTTCATCCGAAACTCACGTTATAAACCATCAATTGGTGTGTTATTATTTCCAAATAACCTTTCATTATATGCCTTAATATAATACCAAAAATATCCCAAAAGTGTGATTAATTGTCCATAAATTCGGGTCCTTAAAAACCCATCCGAATTTCACAAGAATAGCATAGAACTCGCCGAGTTGGTCAGGGAACTCGCCGAGTTCAGGTCCGAATTACGGATCCTCGGCTGGATTTCGGATCCATCTGAATTACGTTGACCCATCCGAATTCGGGTCCATCCGAGTTCGATTCTTATTCGATTTCGGTCCAATCTAATTTCTGGTCTCATCCGAATTCGGGTCCCAAACCGGATTCGGATCCAACACTTATGATTTTTTGAAGATTTATTCAAGTGTTCTTGGGAACTCGCCGAGTTCACCAGCAGTTCAGCACTTGCAACTTATGGGTTTTATACTAAAATTTACCAAATTCGATTTCTTGCCACATGCAACTTGAAATAATGTTCTATTAACATATCTTGAATGTTGCTACATCATTTTCCATATCATTAACACTCAAATTCGTCCAGATTGAACCAAAAATGAGGGAAAACCTCAACAACACAAAAACTTCATAAAAAATTCAGATTCATTACCTTTTTGGATGATTCAACCAACGATTCTTGTTTCTGTAGCTTCTATAACCTTCAATTGATGTTTATCAACTAAAATATCATACATGCAACAACAATCTATCATATTCAAAATCCGAATTTTGAATTTTAAACTCTCAAAACAAAGCTTCAAACTTGAAAATATGTTCTTACCTTAAAACCTTTTTGATTCTTGATAATATTCAGATTTAATCCACGAATTTGTCTTCACTTAATCGATTTTCAGCCAAATCTTAGTGAGAGATAGAGATCTCTTGAGTTTTTGAGAGATAGTGAAATGTTTGAAATGAAAGACCAATTGCCCCTTTTTATTCCATATTTTCCAACTTTGGCACATTTAGCCCCTCAACTTATCTGGTTCCATTAAATACTGAGTTTCATCATAATTTTCATCATTAACATTTTAACAATCATACTTAATAACTAAAAGTTGAAATTCTCAATTTCATAATTTCTTAAAATAGCAACCAACTTTTAAATATCCAGATACATAATCATTTTTCATAATCCAACTTAATTATATTCATTACGAAATTTAAACTAAATATCCTCAAATTACGATAATAAAATATTAGGATGTTACATTTAATTTTCCCAAAATGTCCTTTGTACACCCTTGTTATATTATCTGATGCACGAAAGTGCCTCGAGGTGCCCCGATGCATAAAAGTTTTCAATTGAACCTCAATCTATATATATATATATATATATATATATATATATATATATATATATATATATATATATATATATATATATATATATATATATATATATATATCTTCAATACATAGTTTTTTATGTAAAATATACATAAATAAAATTTAATACATATAAATATAAATTTGTAATAAAAATACAGAATTAGTATTACTGTTTGTCATAAAATTATTATTTTTCATGCTTTCTAAATATAGATAAACAACAATTACTTTTTTTATCATACTTTTTATTAAAATATATATACATAGTAATTACTTATTATTATTAAAATTCAAAGATGTAATCTTAATACCATCCAAAAGCTACATACTCTTTTGAATCAAACCATATATAAATGCGTGCACACACACACATATATTCAGATTTTCAATGCATACTGATTACTAATAACTAATTTGGCCCACCCAAAAATGAAATCATGGCTACGCCACCGAGTATGATAATACATTGACTCCACTGTTTGGTCTCCAATACAATCCTGAAACGAAGATGTTAATGAAAACGGTGACTCAGTTTGATGTGGTCAATAAGAAGTTTATCACTGACAAAGTTGAAGAAGATGAGAATGTTCCAACATTGGTTATGGGAGTTCTCGAATCAGTCCAACATGTTTCTGAAGATGAGCTCATGGATAAATTCTTAAATGAATTCATTTTGGCCGATGAATCAGAGAGACAACAAGGCTTAAGGATAGTTGTTCAAGGAAAGCTACGAAGAGAAATATACGATATGTTGAATCTACTCGGCAAAGAAGAGTTGAAGAAAAAAGATGAATAAGGAAAAAAGGTTGAGACTGTCTGCACAACAGAATGCTGAGTTTATCAAGAAACGAAATCGCCTACCATTTTTGGAAGATCTGTTAGAGAGAAAGATCTTTTGCAAGAAACAAGCACCTCTCCTATTTTTAAAACAAGCACATCTGGTGAATTACGCAAGTATTTTGCAAAATAAAGCACATCATGTTAAAGAAGTTAGAGTTTGGTAGAGAATTGTAGAGCTGAAAAGAATTGACAAAGATAGATTTGTCAACATTTTTTATCTGGTTTTCACCGTTCTGCACACTGACAGAAGATTTACAAGTTCAGCGAAGCATACTTCTTTCATGTCTACATTGAATATATTGAGGATCTGTTTGATGAAATCTGTAGAAATAAACGAGAAGAGAACGACCGATTTGCACTGATAGCCATTTTCCACTTCATGCACACCAAAATGGTTCTAATGTCTATTCAAGGCTTATAGATTGGAGTGGAAAGAGGAATAAGGAGGATTAATGTGACAACACTTAATCGAAATCTGAAGGAGATTGAAAGATACAAAGAATTTCAAGTCGTGTTGGATAACATTCGTGTGTGATGTATAAAAACAAAGGTCATGTCAAAAAGGCTATGAGAATGACAGAGCTCAACATGTTTTCAGATGGAACTCTCAGAATGGTACTGATGTCATTAAGAGGAGTTTTAGATGAAGCCAAGTTGAAGCGACCTAAAGATGTCATGACAAAGATGGAGAGGATGATGACTGTGGACTTTACATCCGAAATAGAGATTTGTTTGAGCAGTCGAAGATGCATAAGAAGATTCGGAAAAAAAAAATTGGGCTATAAAGACTGAATCCAGATTTACATCCATAAATGGGGGAGATTGTTATGAATATTATCTTTGTTAATGAAATTAAAGTGGAGGGCCCTGTTTGTAATTTTCTTAAAGTTGTTTAGAGTATAAACAGAAAAATGAATGTAACAATGCAGGTTGATTCTAGAGAGGTTTTTGTAAGGATTTATGAGCCGCATTGTATTGAAGAATATTCTACTCAATATTAATCATTCGGTTGTGATTATTAAATCTGTTCTTGTTGTGTTCATATTAATTTCTAATAGATTTTGATACTATCAAAAATGATGAAATTAAATGATAAAAGTCATTAAAGTTGATTTCTAATAAAAAAAACCAAGTTTAATACACCTTCAATCAAACAAATTCAACAAGAAATGATCAAGAACACACACTTGAAACACCAAGAACACACACAATCCAAATTTTCTGAAATTTGACGATTTCTCACTTAGTATTTCGAATTAGAATCTGAAATTTTAGGACAACAAACATATAAATGATACACACAACATATCCAAAAATCCGATCAATTGGATGAACAGAAAATTTTCTTTGAATTTTCAAAGTTGACAGCTCTATTTCGGAAAAAAAATTAAATCTGAAACTTTAAACATCAATTTCTCCCGATATATATAGGATTAGAATCTGAGATTTTAGCACAACAAACATGCTTTGAAGTCAAAATAACACACTTTTAATTGACTTTAAAATCATTACTGAGTTCAAAATAGTGTTTTAACAAGTATTGTTGATGATTGTTATCGAGTTCGTAGCTATAGTTGATATTAATTTGTCAATCTAGTGGCTTTACCTATAAAGAAATGGGATTGCACCGAAAAACAATTAAAAAAAATTGACAATCAAATCATTTTGGGCAATTCTATACGACCCCCTCAGTTGCTAATCACACACCCCTTTTCTTAATGTGAGTGAAGATTAACTTTTAATCATTGAGTCTCACGTCATTAACAAAAATCATGTGAGTAAGAGAGTGTGTGATTAGTAAAAATTAAGAAACGAGTGGTGTACATATAGCAATGCCCATCATGTTTTGCTACTAGTTTTGTTTGTTTGTTTTTTTTATCATCTAAAACGTATTTTTATAAAAACTTGAATTTGTGATTTTTTTTGTAACGTTTTTTAAAACGTAAATATAAACACAACCTAATTTGTGGGTGATCATTAGTTTCTTACCATTTATGAGTGAGATTGATAAATTTTATGTTTTTTAAAGACGTGGAAACATAAAATGAACTAGTTGAATACACGTGCGTTGTTTGGGTGATATGTGTCAAAATTAATACTTTTAAAACAATGACACAATAAAAATATATTTTATTTATGAAAAATATATTGTTTACGAGGGATAAATTTTATCTTAATCGTGAATATTAGTTACTAACACAACTATATTTAAGGTCTATACATATCTAATTTAATACATGTGCGTTGATCGATAAACTAATTTTTAGTTAGAAAAACGTGTATTAGTTAGAAGTCTATTAAAAAAACTAATTATTATTTACGATAAAATGAAAACTCATCATTTTCCAATCATCAAATAATATGTAAACACGCATTTAAAAAGTATTAATTATAATATCATCTAACATGGGGGTGGGCTCGGTACTAGACCGTACCGAACTGGTACCGAAACCGAATTAAGAGTTGTGAAAGAACCGAATACCAAACCAATTAATTTTATATGGTACTGGTTTGGTTCCGGTTCCGGGCGGTTTTCGGTGCCAATCACATACTGGGACCAATTTAGGAAAAGGTACCAAATACCAAACATAAATTACCAAATATAGTACCCGAATATCGTATTTCGAATACCGAGTTCCGAATACCGAATACCGAATAATCTCTTGCTTCATGCATTGCGACTTCTTTTTGCATAAAGGTGGTACCCATATTCACCCAAATCCCAAGCGGTACAAAACATCCAATGAACATATATATTCGGTTCGGGATCGGGATATTCGGGATAAATATGGTACCGAAACTGTGAGTACCGAATACTGAATTTTAAGAAATTTAAAACCCAAGTACCGGACCGAATATATTAATTCGGTATCGGTCGGTACCGGTTCCGGTTCGGTACCGGTCCGGTTCTGAAAATCGGCTCCGTCTTTCACCCCTAATCTAACATTATTTTATAATAATAATTTATTCAAACTAATATATATGTTATCAAACAAAAGTAGTTATCATATAAATAATTTAATAAATTCTAATGAAATCATTTCGACATCGTGAAGGTTGATTTGCTAGATCTTTTTCGAAAGGGGTGGGCGTGGTTGGTGCTTGATTTAATCCTTGATAAACATGCTCTATCACAAGCAACACAATGCTTGATAGACTAATTAGGTTTTCAACTTATAATGATTGTTTTACTAATTATAAGATATGGAGATTCAAAGTTTCTTAATTGTTTAATTGTTTTAATATTGTAAATACTTTCATAGTTGTAGCAAAAGTTTATTTATTAATTGTTCGTAAATAAATTGACATACCTGAATTTCTTCATGATTTGGGACTTTGATGGAAGTTTCAATTTGATATTTGCTTTCAATATCTAGAGAATTCGTTGATTTATCATCCTTTTCATAAGTTGTGTGTTTCACATCCTACAACATTATAATGAAATTGAACAATCTTTCTTTTTAAAAAGTTTAGAAATGAATAAAAAAAATTTTAAATCATAACCCAATTATAATAATAACATTTACCATAGGAAATGTTACTATTCATAAGCTATTCATAGAAATAGTAAAACTAAAATAATAATATATACATCTTTGTATCTTTGTGTAATACTTTAATGAAAAGATTTGTAGCTCAATTGGTTAATGCATAGTTTATGTTAGGAGGGGTCATGACTTCAAACCCTCTCAATAATATTGTTGTTAATTTGAACTGATGTATTTTTATTTTGAATACTACTTTAACATAAATTAAACTAATCATGGTTTGTGATAGGAGGGGTCATGACTTCAAACCCTCTCAAGAATATTGTTGTTAATTTAAACTAATGTATTTTTATTTTAAAATATTACTTTAACATAAATTAAACTAATTTACTATTAAATATTTTATTTCCTAAATATATTTTAAGAAAATATGTCTTCTTTCTCCACGTATATAGTTTTTTAAGAAATAATTAGTATTAAATATATAATTTATTTTATAACAACTAACTAATATTATTTACTATATATTTTGATTTATTTTAATTTTAAATAGGTTATTATAAAAGTAACACATATATTTTTTAAAAAATAAATATATTAAGCAAAATTTTTTTTTTTAGTTCAAAGAAATATGTTTAAGTTTTATGTTTTTTATATTTTGAACTTGATGGCAAACATTTCATGCTTGAATAATAATGGTCCTATTTTCTTTACACTACCTCAAATACAATTGCATTATTATTATTTTTTTTATAGTTCTCCCAAACTACAAAGGCAATTGTTTGTACGTAAAACAGATAATGGGAGACAATGATTTATGTCGATGAATGATGATCATGATTCATGAGTAAATGGAATTTTTTTTACAAATATTGTATAGATATTTTTTTTGATGTTTAATAATAATTATGCAACTGTATTTCTATTTTTATTTTATATTGTGATTTTGTACTAGGTATTTTAAAGTAAAAAAATTTTAGACTAAATTACATAAATGGTTCCTGTGGTTTATATGAAATTACGGTTTTGGTCCCTGAAAGAATTTTATTATACCACTAGTCCCTAAAATCGAAAAGTTGTAACATTCTGGTCTCTGAAACTAACGGCGGTTAACTTGAGCCATCAGTTTCAGGGGCATTTTCGTCCGTTTGAATTTCAGGGACCATTTATGTACATATCATACTTTCAGGGACCAAAATGTTACTTTCTTTTTATAATTTAATTTAATTTTCATAGTTTTCATATATATATTTAGTATTTCTTTCTTTTTATAAATTAATTATCCAAATATAGCATTTTATTTTTTATTCCTTTTATTTTAATTATTAATTTTTATTTGTATGTTTATTGTTATTATTAAGGTTAGCTTTTTTTTTTTTTATGTATTACTATAATTATTTATTTAAGATTATATATGATATACATGGTTCGTTTTTTTCAATTATTTATTAAGAATCCAAATCTTTCTTTGTTGTTTTTTTCATTTAAGAAAAATAAAAACTAGTTGTAGTTTTTTTTTCGTTCGGAAAATCTAAAATCGAAATGATTTATTTCTTTTATCCATTAAAAAAAGTTCACAATAAGGACGTGTTGAAGTTTTTTTTCATTTGGAAAAAGAATAAAATCAAAATGGTTCGTAGTTTCTTCATTGCAAATAGTTAATAAAATTTTTATTTCTAAATGGTCTGAAAAAATCAAGAATTGGAATGGTTAATCGCTTTTTAGTTACAAAAAAAATTAAATTCCGAATGATTTTGTAAGGTCTACCACTGCAAGATCTATCTAGACGCGGATCCGTGAACGAGTGCGGAATCCTCGTTGACGGTTAGACGGACAACTCTCAACCAACGGAAACACGGAGACTATTAGACGCTGAACGAACGACACACGAACGATCCTACGTACTAATTCTCTCCGAAACGGGACTCACCAAGCTGATAAACTCGAGATCGCCTCTTGCTTAATTCCTCACGAATTCTGCAAAAAAAGTCTACTAATGATTCGAGTCTATCCCTAATTATAGACCCAGATTCGAATCTGATGTGGGTCAGACTCGAATCTGGCCCAAGGCCCATTCGAGTCTGTCCAACATGACAGTCTCGAATCTATCCTATATTCGAATCTAAGGTCTCATTCGAATCTATCACAGATTCGAATGTATCCTCTTATGCAATTCGAATCTAGCCTTTGACATATACAACTAAGTGTTTGAAACTTATGATATTACCTTATGACTGATTTTATCTTTGAACTTTATGTTTGAACTTCTTGTAATACGTTACATCAAGTTCAAACATACAAACACTGATAATCATCTATCATACATAATATATATATAACAAACATATGCTAAATCACAATGTAAGACAACTTAGACTGCTATCGTCACACGGGATGTACCAACAGATTTGTTGTTTTTTATTAAAAAATCGAAGTTTTATTGATTTTTTATCTACGTTTAATTAAAAATAAAATGATCTTTTTGTTTGAAAAAATCAAGAATTGAAAAGGTTTATCGATTTTTAGTAAAAAATAAATAATAAAGGATTGTTATTTTTTTATTTTAATTTTTTTTATCAAAAAACGATAAATCATTATGATATTTGATTTTTTCAAACAAAAAACCATTCGGATTTTTAATTAAACGTAGATAAAAAATCAATAAAACTACAATTTTTCCAATAAAAAATAACAAACCATTTGAAATTAATTTTTTTTACTAAAAAGCGATTAACCATATTAACTCTTGATTTTTTTAAACCATTTAAAATTAAATTTTTTATCAAGTATTTGCAATGAAGAAACTACGAACCATTTTGATTATATTTTTTTTCCAAACGAAAAAAAGCTTCAACACATCCTTATTTTGAACTTTTTTGAATGGATAAAAGAAATAAATCATTTCGATTTTAGATTTTCCGAACGAAAAAAACTACAACTAGTTTTTATTTTCTTAAATGAAAAAAAAGAATAGAGAAATATTTGGATTCTCAATAAATAATTGAAAAAATGAACCATGTATATCATATATAATCTTAAATAAATAATTATAGTAATACATAAAAAAAAGCTAACCTTAATAATAACAATAAATATACAAATAAAAATTAATAATTAAAATAAAAGGAACAAAAAATAAAATGTTATATTTGGATAATTGATTTATAAAAAGAAAGAAATACTAAATATATATATGAAAACTATGAAAATAAATTAAATTATAAAAAGAAAGTAACATTTTAGTCCCTGAAAGTATGATATGTACATAAATGGTCCCTGAAATTCAAACGGACGAAAATGCCCCTGAAACTAACGGCTCAAGTTAACCGCCGTTAGCTTCGGGGACTAAAATGTTACAACTTTTCGATTTTAGGGACTAGTGGTGTAATAAAATTCTTTCAGGGACCAAAGCCGTAATTTCATATAAACCACAGGGACCATTTATGTAATTTAGTCTATTTTATTTAAACGGTGATTATTATATTTTTGAGTGTTATCGATGTAAAAATATAAAAATGTTTGACAAATGAAATAATCTCTTATAATGTTTAGGGTTAAGGTCTTACAATAGCAACCTACTTTTGAAAATATATCGATATGGTACGTCTACTTTTTTAACTGTCTATATGGTACGTGTACTTCAATTTTGTGTATCGATGTGGTCATTCTACATAATAGAGCCCGGTTTTTACATACGAAACAAGGTTCTAATAGTATAAAAAACAGGGGTCTATTACAAATATGGTCATATCGGTATGAAAAATTGAAGTACAGATATCATATCGACATTTAAAAAAGTAGACGTACCATATTGATAAATTTTAAAAAGTAGGTTACTATTGTATGACTTTACCCCTAATGTTTATCTATGGCAAAAACACAATTTTATAAAAACTTAAATCTGAAACTATTCTCTCATTTATTTTGCATACACACTTGAACAAAACACGTAATTAATTTAAATGATGTTTGTGTAAAAACCCCCTCAAGTTGGACCATTTTATGATTAAAACAAAAATCATTTTTCATTGCACAAAATATCTCCTACCGGCAAATTCTCACAAAATTGAGATATTAACGGTTTGTAACCAACTGAAAGTGTAAAAATTATATCAAGAACCAACAACAAAATTTTCAACAACTAATTTCATTCAATAACCCTAAATCACAACCGGCATAAGCCACCATTTTACTTACATATAGAAAACTCACTACATCACACTTTGATACTTCATTAATAGATGAAGCTCACCCTTAATGAAAACCAGAGAATACAAGAAATCACCACTGAAACTTTTTAACTAAAAACTCAGAAGTTGCATATGACTAAAACTGTACAGATCGAAACATCTCCCTCAACATTACGCAGAAGCTCTCTTTAAATAGAGAGCCTAACAACCTAACTGGAACCTCAACAGACTAACAATCGAAGCAGTTGAGAACCCAAAGAGCCGGAGCAAAGGGAATGCGCACCAACCGAAGAAACTCACCGCAAAAACTTAGATACATACCTGGAAACCTGGTCATGGACCTAATAGCACAAAACCAGCCCACACTTAACTTGCAGTCGACTTTGCACAGCATCCCAATTCCTTTTAACACCCCCCTTCAAGTTAAGTGTGGAAGTGATTTATCAAGTTTAACTTCCCACACAAACTTGAATGAGAAGGAACACTCAATCAACCGATGAAGACCCTCACACTCAACACTTAATGGAACTTCATTGATGGATGAATTCCATCCATTGTTACAACCAATACAGCGGAAGGTTTTAACAACTAAGACCGAATGAAAACTAAACAAAACCTAGCTCTAGAGAGAAGATTAACTAAAGAAGAAATACAATATATAGCAAAAAAACAAACCTACCTAGGGTAACACACTTAGCGGCCCACAGAACAAAAGAGGAGCAAACTACCAGAGAAGCAAACCACCTAAAATCAAACCAAAATGCTCTCCTGGAGCAACTAGTTACTCGTCGCAGTTGTGCACCCCAAAAAAAGGGAGCATAGCTGGGCAACACAGCACCACAATACGTTGACTCAGGCCAGCATCTAAAGAAACTCATCACCAGTATTCCATAATAAACCAAAGTAGCCACAACCTGCAGCAACAACTAACTCGCACAATGCCAAAAATTAAAGGAATCAAGAAAAATATTTATACGTTTAACATCCATCTGAACTTGACACATAACAGTACCCTAAAAAAATAAAACTTTTAACACGTGGACGAACCAAATAATTCAACATATAACTGAAGCCTGTTTTTTTTCTCTTCAGGACATCAACCTCATTCAAGAATATACACATTGACAGGCTCATGCAAGAACTGACAAATTCATTATCACACGATCATTAACTACTTCACCCCTTTTTAGCTCATAAACATAACTGGAGCAACAAGCTTAAGAGCAAAGCTAGCAACTCAAACTCAGACAAGAGATTTAAACAAAATTTTTGAATTAAATTGATGCCATCTTCTACATTAACCACAACAGATCCCAAATCATGTATCTGAAACTAGGAATGCAACTTTGTTTAAAATTTTAATTAATTCTTGTAATCACTACATCATCCACATGCACGACTAAGGCAATGAACATAGAACCTTTAATTTAATAAAAAGAGGTCAGTCACTTTTACTTCTCACACCTATCTTATAACAGATGAGAAAATTTTATCAAAACCAAGCCATCCATTTTTACAATACTTCTTGGCAACTAACATTGTTTTGAACATATCTATCTCTCCGATAGACTTGAACTTAACTTTCTATAGCCACTTACAAACGATAGGGTTGCTATCTTTTGACAAAACCAACTGAAGACAATTTATTGTAACACACAACCTTTTAACTTCCACTTCAACCACACAAACATCAACTCCTTTTGAAAAATTAGAGTTTATGGTTGATTTTCTAACAAAAAACTATCAGAATGATAATTAATTTAACAACCAACAAACTTTAACCACATTTTACCAAGATTAAACATAACAATAATTTTCACAATTAACTTTGAACCACACGTAACCAATTTACTTTTTTTAACTTGAACAACACTCAACCACACACAACCAATTAACTTGAACCACACATAACCAATTAACTTGAACCACACTTTACCAATTCATTTTAACACAAACAGAATTTTGATATTTCAAAAACCACATATTTCATAACCAACAACTTATATCAACACATTTACATAGAATCCCTCACTTTCTTTTAGAAGAGGGAGAACTAACCCAATCAGAACGAGAAAATATAAAAAAGAGATATTTTCATAAAAAAATTTATATCTCTAAAAAATGAACAACCCTTTTCAAGACTGTACTACTTTTAAACCAAATAGCACGCATTTTTCAATCATTGGTCAGAAAATTAACCATTTTATGATTTACAAATTCTGTACCATAACCACTTCTAAACACCATAACCACATTAATAACCAAAGTATTTTATGAAAGAAGAATCATTAACATTTCAAGGACTTCTTCTAGATGACAAGTTTCACAAAAAAACCTCTAACCCATTATCTTTGAGATGCAATGTATCTTTCAACACATAAAATACGATCAGTAGGTGATCAACTCTAATATGACATAAACCACAAGAATGAACACTTAAATGCACACAAGAACCATTTAGCATTTTACATGAACTACAGGTTCCAGAAAAATACAATTCGTCATACCGTCTACCAGACTCCACAATTAATTTTTACTTCAAACAGTTTGAAACATCCACAGACATTAACTAGATGGTACACAGACATCAAATTCACACAACATTCAGAAACAGTTAACACACCAACCAAGGTGAATTTCAATCTACAATTTTAACCACTTAAGTAGTAGTTCCATTTTGATGTGACATAGTTAAATTCAACCTAGAAACACCCACCATATTAAACAACCCTTTGTTAGAATTAGGCATGTGGCAATTTGGACCACAATCAACAATCCAACCCTTACTATAACTACTAGACCCCAAACCATCTCCAAACACATATATTTTTTATCACAATTTTAAACAATATATTTGATTTTAGAAAAAAAAAACAAAGGGACAAGACACGGAAGAGGTTGGATTTAGAACTTTCCACCGATAACACGACAATTTGAAAGATGCATTTGAGTAATAGAAAAAAAAAACTAATATTTCAAGAGAGACAGAAGCAACAAAAAAGAACCACATAGCATGGCCAAGCCTTATCCTTACAAGGACACACAATCAACAGAACACCTTGAGATAGCCAACTTAAAAGTTGGGTCGAATCCACACGGAATGTCATGTCGCTAAACTAGTTTCGAAGACTGTTTGGATTAGAATTGAAATCATTTGTTTTGAGTTAATTTCCTACCGTAAATCACTATTGTTGCAATGTAACACACAAGAATTATATTAAAGAAGTTTCACTGAAGGAGAGAGGGTGTTTGCTCTCTTGTTATACATACTATGGCAATTCAGAATGTTACGGACACCATTTACATGAATTGTAGGTCCCGAAAGGTTCCCAAAGTATATAGTAATAAACTGTAGAGGGGGGGTGAATACAGTATTTAAAAACTACACACTCTTTTTCTCAATGTTTGTATGTATTATCAACAAATGTTAATTACAAACAAGCTTGACTGCGGAATTGTTCAAGCTGAGATGACAGAATACAACAGTATGGTTTCTAGTCTAAGACACACTCAAACTAGATTACAATGAACACACTCACTAAGATGCACTCACTGTATTTTACAAGACTTTAAGGAACATCTTTGGTAAACAGCTTAGACACACAGAAGCTTGTTTACAGAAGATTTGCATGCATGAATATCACACTTGCACGTTCACTCTTGGTTTAAGCACTTAGCTTTCTTCACATTCTTTCTGACCTTAGAAGCTTCCTTTTATACTCACTTAGAGGATCTAAGAGAAACATCTTCATTGGGCAGAATGAAAAAGGAGAAGTCTTGTTTGAAAAGACAATATAACTTTTCTGCACTTTTCTGAAAAGCAGACTTGCCTTTTCTTGTGCAGAACTTTTGTCTTTTTACTTTCTACTGTTGCATTGCCTTTAACCATTTTAGGAATGTCAACTTTGCGTCTTTCTTCCTTGTAAAGGCCTATTTTGATATAAGAAAAAAGGTCTGTCACCCTTTTTCAAATATCCGTTTGTCTTCATGTAACAGAACAGCTTGGGCAGGCTGAGCGGTTCTGCTTTCCACTTTGTCTTCAACTGTGTAAAGTGATCTGGTAGTTAAAAACAATACATGATGACTTGGAAACAAATTCCATAAAGTGTTTAGCCTGTTCACAAAGAACAGGTTCTGTTCACAAAGAACAGAACACTTTAAAAATGCCCAAGCTGCTCAACAGTGTAGAGCAGCGTAGACAGTTTATGTCCAGCCTGATCAGCAGACTGATCAGCTTGGACAAACTGTCTTGGTTGCAACACATGCAACGTATAGAACAGCTTTAGACTGATATTGCAAATCATTTTCAGGTTTCAATAAGGCATATAACAGGCCTTAAATTCAACCTTCAAATGTATCAACAGGTTTGATTATAAAATCTCCCCCTCAGATGTAGAGCAGGTTTGACTGAGGCCTTTTTGTGCCTAACAATCTCCCCCTATTTGCAATAACCAGATCAAGCTGGTCCTGTCAAAAATCACTATATATTTTTACAGTACATTTGCTGAAATAAAATTACAACATTACAGTAAAGTAAAAGATCAGTTTATATATACACTGATTCTTGACTAACCTAGAACAACATATGTTCTTACAAAAATACAACTAATGTACTAATGTATTTTACAACTAATGTAAAAATAAAAAATTACAACTAATGTAATTGTGTACAACTAATGTACAGAATGTACAACTAATGTACAAGATTTGGACTGTTTGAGACGGGAGCAGATAATGGCAAGCCTGTCCAACTGATGGACAGCTTCCATTCTTCACCTACCCAGATGGCAGGTGGACTTCATTCGACAGGGGGTGGCATCCCTTCTTTGAATCTTTTTAGAAGTTCTTCCCTTGTTTCTTCATGTTCTTCAATTTCAGCTGTAAGAAACATAAAGTTAGAACTTTGAAGCTCACCTCTGTCATAAAAACCTTTCAGCTCTTCCCAGACAGCTGCTCTCCATTGGCTGGACTGACTGAAGGAGGTGGCAATTCTGAAGGCTGCAAGCTGCTTAAGACCAACTTTGTGTAGGTCAGAAGCGCTTTGAAAACATTTCTTCTGAGATAAGGGATCCACAAAAAATGCCCCTAACTCAGGCTCTTCAATCACTTTGCCATCTTCAAATTCAACTCCTTCAGGCAGGCTGTGGTCAACTCCTTTAATTTCCACAGCATAATCTCCTTGTTCAATCATCATAAGGAGTTCTTCCAGCTCTGAATCTCTCTTTTTCCTTCTGGCCTTGATTTTAGGGGATATCACAGAGACACCCTCTTTGACTTCTTTAGGGATCAGGCCCAACTCACTCACTCTCTCCATCAGCTTCTTTATGTATGCCCTTATAGTCTTAGCCGTTTCTGACTTAGACTGGCTCAGGGCAACTGCCAGTTCCACCCATTCCCTGTAACCCATTTGAGCCACATCAGCGTGATCATATGATTCCAATTCAGGGCCTGTTGCACCCATCCTTGTGATCTGAAGTTTCCACTGAGTGCCTTTTCTTGATATGGGAACAGCTTTGACAATTCCTTCCTTTGCCAGCCTTCTAGTAGCAACATCATGAAATTTCTTTTTGGCCAAGTTGTCAAAATGGAATTTGGCTCTGGCAGAAGGTACTGTTGATTTGGTCACTGAGACCTGAGTACCTTTTTCCACTTCCTTCCCTTTTTCTCCTGCTGATTGCTTGGCAGCTTCCATTATTTTCTTTTGCACCTCCAAGGTAGACATTTTTATTTTCTTTGCTTCTTGGAGGGCAAGAGACTTAGCAGCTTTTGCAGATTGTTCTTCTTTTCTTAACTCTTCCAGAGCCTTAAGTTGTTCTTCCCTAAACTCAAAGTATTTGTGCATAGGGAGGCCCATCTCTTTGGCTCTGGCTTTGTGAAACTGAGTTTCTGCCTGTTTCTGCTCAATAGGATCCACCGCTGCCTTTTCTTTTCCTTTAGCTGCTGCTTTAGGGACAGCAGCTTCAGGAATACTTTCTTCTTCTTCTTCTTCTTCTTTTTCCTCTGAAAGAATAAGGTGCCTCCTTTTGCTGCTAGGCCTGTCCTCAGGAATGACTTCCTCCCCCTTAGACTGAGCAGGGTTTGGAGAGCCAGCCTGAGTAGGCATAGCAGCTTGGAAAGCACTTTCAGCTGCACCTGTTTCTGCTGGTTGATCAGTTTGGGTTGCAGACACTGGTATCTCCTTAGGAGAAGGAATCTTCTCCCCCTTAGACTTAGTCTTCGAGGCAGATGATTTCTCCCCCTTTGAAGGAGATGATGCAGCGACTTCAACCCCTGGTCTGCCTGAAGACACAAAGTCAGCAGGCTTGCCAGCAGGTTTGGGAGGTTTAGGACCAACAAGGCTGTTCACTAAGTAAGCCAAGTTGTCCTTCACCTCACCAAGCTGGGAAAGACAGTTTTGAAGAGAAGAAGAATGGGAATCAGCAAAAGTGGTCAGCTTAACAATGTTGTCTCTAGCAGAAGCTGTGAACAACAAACTTTGGAGCTGTGCAAGATGAAGTTCAAGAGAATCTTGCACATCAGCAAGGTTTGATGACACAGAATTTGATAGAGAGCCTATAAGAGTGTTCAGGCTGGCCAATGTGGAAGGAATGGTAGTATTACAGGAAGTGAGGAGAGAGGACAGCTGTTGAGAAATAGCTGTCATAGAGGACACAGAGTCCTGTTGTGAGGAGAGGATAGAGGAAAGAGAGTTGGTTACATTTTGCAGCTGTGCAGTGAGTGCAAGCAGCTGTGGAGAGTGGTCAGCTTGTGGAGTAACTGGGAAGGATTCTTTAAACGCATCAAAGAATCCTTTGATCTGCTCAGACACAGAGTCTGAGATTATGGATGGTAGGGAGTGCATGGTATGTTCCAAAGAACCAACTTTGTTGGTCAGCAATGAAAGCTGATCCTTCAAAGGCAGGTCTTTGGGAGATGGTGGTGTATGGGTGGACTGTTTGGAGTGAGTAGATGGAGAAGATGATGATGAGGCTGGTGTTTGAGGATGAGAGGGAGAAGGAAGAGAAGCTTTGGACAATAGTTCCATAGCCTGGGCAAAAGTAAGGTGGCCCAGGTTAGAGGGATCAAGGGGTCCTTCAGCAGCGGCTGTAGCTGCATCATTAGGAGAAGGAGATGATGTTTTGGGCCTCTCAGATGCTGCTTGTGTTGCAGCACCCTCATGAAGACCAGTGGTGGTTCCCTCTGCAGTGCCTTGGTCTAAAGGCACCTCATCATGGGGAGATGGGATATGCATTTCAACATCAGCAGTGGTGAAACCTGCTGATGGAATTTGCATTGAGG
>JAANYP010007104.1:0-66340 GCA_020465985.1 Centrapalus pauciflorus
AGTGTCAGTTAATAACACCGAGTTCTTCTTATCACAGATTTGAGAGACACTAATGAGATTATGAACCAGTTTATCAACGTGATAAACTTGATCCAAAGTAATCGTCCCATTAGTGACTTCTCCAGTTCCAGTGATATTTCCACCCTTGTTACCCGCGAATGATACGAATCCCCTATTACCTCCCTTGAAGTCTGTGAGTAGACTTCTTTCCCCCGTCATGTGCCTGGAGCAACCACTGTCGACGAACCACTTGTTGTTTGGACCGTTAGTTATCTCCTGCACATGAAAGAAAAGAGGTTAGTTATCACGGGGAACCCAAGCCATGACTGACTTGGTAATACCATTCTCGTCCACATACGTGAACTCTTTCAAGTACCCATCTCGCCTTTCAGGTGACTTGGGCCTGTGAACTGAATTCTGTTGTGGTGCCGAGTGATTTAAGTTCACTCTTTGTCGTGGTGTAGGCATTTGTTGTGGAGCTCTGGAATAATTTCTATTATATGCCATTTCTGACTGTGATCCTTGAGCTCTTACCGGTGCATATTGTCTAACTGGAGTATGAGACCTAACTGGAGTATGTGACCTGCTAGGTGTGGTGCTCCTATAGACTTGCTGTGGTGCTGACCTAGATTGATTTGTGACACGATTCGGTGAATTTGTCCTAATCACTTCCTTTGGTCCAACCTTAACCGGTGTGTTTTTCACAACTTGTTTGGGTGCGGCCTGCACAGTTTTCTCGGTAGGTTGAGAACTACTGCTGCTTGCCACACTGGGCGAGGGCTTAACAGGTGTTGGGTTCACTGTCTTAGGGGCAACATCTGCTTTCCTAAGTGGACAGTGAGAAGCAACATGCCCTTTCTCGTGACATCTAAAGCAAGACATCTTATCCATGGACTTTTTGGTTGTTCCCTTAGATCTAGGTGTCTCACTAGTGTCTACTTCCTTTGGTACATCTACAGTATCTGTCTCTTCGACCTGGTCAGCCCATGAAATTTTCTGTTTTCCTGCAGGTGTTTCACTGGAGGAAGACACAAATTTCACTTTCTTGACCTTGACGGTTGAGTCAACCACCTTAGGTGTATTATCAACTGTAGGCTCAGGTGTCGGTTCAGGTAGGTCCTCTAAGTCTACTGACTTGTCAGTTTTCTCCTGAGGCTGAGGCACATAATTCGCATTGAAAGGTGGAGGAATTTCATGAAAACCTAGACCTACAGGCTTCTTAGACTGTCTTTGGGCATCTAAGACTTTTCCTAGGTTTAGGCTCGAATTCCTAAACTTTTCCAGCTTGCTATTTGCCTCTGCTACCTTAACCTTGGTCTCGGCTAGCTCTATATCCTTGTCCTTAAGACTTTTAGTTAAGGCCTCTACGTGCTCATACATTAGTTCTATCCTAACACACTGCTCGCTGAGTTTGTTTTTAGAACTACCACGTCTTGAGCATCAGCCTTAAGCTTTTCTTTTAAATCTTGCTTTATATCATTTAGGCTAGCGTTTTCTATTTTTAAGTTATCATTTTGAGCAGATATGGTTTTATGTGATTCTAAGACTAGATTTAGCCTATCATTAGAAGTAGCACACAAAGCACATAATTCTGAAAATAGAGAATAAGAAAGACTAACCTTAGAGTTATCAGATTCCACGTTGGCCATCTGAGCAGCAAACTCCAGCACGGTCTGATCATTCGCCTTCTCTACCCACATCGGTCTGTTTTCCCTTGTGGTCTGCTCGTCTTCTTCACAACCATTCTCAGTAACTTCAGCCATTAAAGCTCTAGCATTGGACTCAGGATGTGAACTCCAGTCATAGGTACCATCTAGCTGTCTGTCAGAGGTGACATTGGATAGTAGACCCGCTAGATTGGCTTGACCAGATGAGGAACTCGGAAGGTATCTTTGTTGGGACTGATTTTGGTACTGTCCTTGATGCTGACTCTGTCCTTGGTATGTCTCTACCTTCGGTCTTTGACACTCCCTGGCGAAGTGTCCCAATCCCTGACAGTTGTAGCATTTGACCTTAGACTTATCAAATCCTATCCCTTTGTTGTTCATTTGCAGATTCCTCCCAGTTCGCTTGATGAATCTTTTTACCCTCTGGGTCACCATGGCCAGTTGCCACTTAAGATCCATTTCCTCTAAGTCATCAGGGTCGACCTGATCGTAATCTTCATCCCATAGAGCTGGGTCATTGATTTTCCCTTGAACACAATTTCCATAAGCTGCCACAAAGGAAGCAAGCAGATTCAAATGTTCTTCTGCTGACTTTGCGCTCATCGGCATCTTCGAATAGCTCTGACTTGTGGATGCCTGTTGGACTTGAGGTTGCGGTTCTTCCGATCTTCCTAACCCTAAGAACGCGCGATTCAGTGAGTCTTCGGACTCTGGTGGCGATGACGTTTCTCCGGTGAAAAACGCTGTAGCACTCTTCGGTTCAGCTGTCACTGATGATTTAGATGTCTTTCCAAAATACATTGCCGGATTCTGGACTTGCTCGTAATCAGTCTCAGCCTTAATCATCTCGAAGTGATATGCCCTCAACGTTCCCACAATGTCATCAAGTGATTGAGCATAATATTTGTCCTCATTCAGCTTAATCATTGCCACGTACATAGCCCATTTGGCTGGTAGGGCATCAAGAAGCTTGTTGTTCTTGTCAGTGTCCGAATACTCAATTCCATGACTTTCAAGTTCCGTTATCAGATGATAGAACCTTGTGATAATATCATCCAACTGTTCATCCTTAATTGCCTTGAAAATCGCAAACTGTTGGGTCAACAGCTCTGTACGCTTTCTACGCACCGAGGATTACCCTCACACCTTTTCTGGAGAGACTCCCAAAGTTCCTTCGACGTCCTTTGAGTCCGAAATGTGTGCAAAATATCTTGAGGTAAAGCCATACGGATTATGGAGAAAGCTTTGTTTTCAGCTTCAAATAGTTTCTTGTCATCCTCTTTCATCATCTGATATGACAAGACCTTTTGACGGCCTTCAACTTCAGATACTGGCGGAATGTACCCTTCATCTATGCACACCCACATGCGCATATCATTGAATCGTACAAAATCTGTAAATCTGTCCTTCCACCAGTAATAGTCCTCAACTTTCATCAGCTTAGGCGGTGCATTTGCCTTCCCAACTTCGTGATCCATCTCAAGGAATTTCTGAAGATTTGACATCTTTTCTGAAACAAATTGAATTTGAACTTAATTAATTTAATTCGAAACTGATTTAGACTAACTTATTCGAATCTAGATAGATTCGAAACTAATTAAGATTAAATCTTTTGAGATTAAATACGATTAAGTCTTAAAAGTCAATTAGATTCGAAATTATGTCAGATTCGAACAACTCCTTAGAATCGATGGTCCTTAGAATCGAAGGCTCAGCAGATTCGAATTTCAGCAAAATCGAAGCACAGATTCGAAACAGTACCAGACTCGAAATAAACTCGAAACTACTATAGACTCGAGATCCTATTCGAATGAAGTAACAGATTCGAAACAAAGTAGACTCGAAACTCTCTGAAATTGACTCGAAAGGAGCGTATTTAGGTTAGACTCGAGACTAAAGTGAAACCCTAATTACCCCTATAGATTCGAGCGCCGCAAACTCGAAAAACGGCTAACACGTTGATTTTTTTGACGTTTTACAGATTAAATCACTATTTTTCAAACGAAATATAATGATTTCGATCAAAAACGTGAAAAACGACAAAGTGTTTCCCGAATATGAATTTGCTAAGCTCAAAAACACATTTTTGAGAGCAAAACCGTCCAACTAGCGTCAAGAAACCTAGAATGTATCTGATGAACACGAAGAACACCAAGAACAATCCGTAGGCTCTGATACCACTTGTAAGGTCTACGACTGCAAGATCTATCTAGACGCGGATCCGTGAACGAGTGCGGAATCCTCGTTGACGGTTAGACGGACAACTCTCAACCAACGGAACACGGAGACTATTAGACGCTGAACGAACGACACACGAACGATCCTACGAACTAATTCTCTCCGAAACGGCACTCACCTAGCTGATAAACTCGAGATCGCCCTTTGCTTAATCCCTCACGAATTCTGCAAAAAGTCTGATAATATTTCGAGTCTATCCCTAATTATAGACCCTGATTCGAGTCTGATGTGGGCCAAACTCGAATCTGGCCCAAAGCCCATTCGAGTCTGTCCATATTGACAGTCTCGAATCTAGCCCATTCGAATCTAAGGTCTCATTCGAATCTATCTCAGATTCGAATGTATTCCCTTAAGTAATTCGAATCTAGCCAAAATACTTAAACTCTTAAGTGATAAAACTTATGATATTACCTTATGATTGATTTTATCTTTGAACTTTATGTTTGAACTTCTTGTAATACGTTACATCAAGTTCAAACATACAAACACTAATAAGCATTAATCATATATAATATATATATAGCAAACACATGCTAAATCACAATGTAAGACCACTTAGACTGCTATCGTCACACGGGATGTACCAACAAGTTGACTCTTGGTGCCAATCTGCACAAAAAGTCAGCCATTGCATTAGTCAACAGATCCCTGCACAAATCCAAGCCTATCTTGGAGGGGATCTTGACAAAGCAGCTTCTATGTTGAGATAAATAATCTGAAAGATGACTTATCCACTCTTGGAGAGCTTCCTAGCACTTTCATTCAGAAAGTAAATGGTAAGCTAGTCTCAACAAACAGGTTTGTCAGGCCTCAAAATACTGACAGCTTGTGTGAAAAAGCTCCAAAAGCTGATGATGGAATATGTTCTCCATCGATTCAACCTGCTAAGTGCTTTACTGATTCACACAAGCAAAAGAAAGGAAAACATGCTCAAACTGCAGCTATGGACTCTAAACCTGTTGACAAAACATGCTCTGGGTCCAAAGCTGATGGTAAGAGACCTGTTAATCCTTTTGATGCTAATCATTTTGAGAAAAAGTTTTCAAAAGGTAAGTAGCCTGCTTTCAACAGGGGTAAGTCTCATGTTGAAAGCAAATCTGCTGTGGATTCAAATAAGTTTTTAAATCATAGTGGAAAATTGGTTATAAATGAAGGTAAGTCTTTCAGAACCAAAAACAGTGATCATGTTGATAGGCAACATCAATCACATCTCAGTAAGGGCGAAGGCAAAGCCATTGCTCAACCTGAGAAATATGGGAATAAGTTTTCCAAACCTGTGGAAGGTCAAAGGCCAATCAAGCCTCCTGTGTTTGATATCTGTCCTCCCCAAAAGAGGAAAGAAGATACAGGAAAAGTTGTTGCCATTGTACCTTCCACCCAAACTGTTGATTCATCTAAAAAGAGTAATAAGTTTGCTAAACTTGCTGACGGAATCAACAAAAATAATTCAGAATATGTTTCTGGAGGTTCTTCTTCCAAAAAGGCTAAAAAGAGAAAATGCTATAAGTATGGGAAGAAGACACATATGGCCAAAGACTGTCCAGAAACTGAGGACATGAGGCCTGTTGACTCTACTAGTTCCATCATTGCAAAAACAAGCAGTATTGGAAGTAACATGGTCAATGAGGATGGTGTCCAAGCTGATACCATCCAAATAGGAAATATTAGTGTAGATATCACTAGTCCATCAACAAAGGTTGATGAAGTAGGAGAATTCATCCCTATAATGAGTTCCCCTAAAAATAACTAATATTTTCTCATGACACTCTGCAGGACAAACAACCATCCCAGGTTTGGTACTTGGACAGTGGCTGCTCAGGACATATGACAGGTTGCAAGGACCTGCTGAGTGATCTCAGGCCTGAAAAAGGGCCAAAAGTCACATTTGGTGACAATGTACAGGGATCCACAGAAGGATGTGGAACTCTTCAAGCTGGTGCTGCAGTGTTCAAAAGAGTAGCCTATGTGGTTGGGCTGAAACATAATCTTGTAAGCATAAGTCAACTGTGTGATGCTGGCTACAAGGTTAACTTTGATGAGCACCTGGGTTACATATTAGATCCCCAAGGCAAAGTTGTGCTGTGTGCACAACGAAAGAAAGGTGTATATGTTGTGGACATGAAATCTGCTGATCCCACAACTGAAACCTGCTTTATCTCAAGAAGCAATGCAGACCTGAACTGGTTATGGCACAAAAGGCTATCACACCTGAACTTCAAGAATATCAACAAACTCTGTAAGAAAGAGTTGGTAACAGGTTTGCCTTCTATAACCTTTGTAAAGGATAAACTCTGCACAACTTGTGAGAAAGGCAAGCAAAGAAAATCATCTTTTAAATCTAAGCACAATTTCTCTATTGATACTCCTCTCTTCTTAATCCACATGGACTTGTTTGGACCAGTCAGTGTCTCAAGTCTAGGAGGAAGAAGATACACTCTAGTAATGGTTGATGAGTTCTCCAGGTTTACATGGGTGATATTTCTGAAGAGCAAAGGAGAGGCTGCTAGAGAAATCATTGGATTTATCAAGAAGATGGAAATGCTGAACTCTGCTCAAGTAAAGCAGCTTAGAAGTGATCACGGTACTGAATTCAGAAACAGTACTCTTGAGGACTTCTGTGAAGAAAGAGGGATATCACAGAACTTTTCAGCAGTAAGAACACCACAACAAAATGGAGTTGCTGAAAGGAGGGACAGAACCCTCATTGAAGCTGCTAGAACCATGTTGTGTGCATCAGGTTTACCTTCATCATTCTGGGCTGAAGCTGTCAACACTGCTTGCTTCACCCAAAATAGATCCTTAGTGGTGAAAAGTTTCAACAAGACTCCCTATGAGCTGCTCAAAGGGAGGAGGCCAAACATTAGCTATTTCTATGTGTTTGGATGTCCTTACTTCATTCTGAATCAAAGGGACCAACTGGAAAAGTTTGAACCCAAAGCTGATGAAGGTGTGTTTGTTGGATATTCTGCTATCTCCAAAGCCTACAGAGTATACAACAACAAAAGAAAAGTGATAGATGAATCTATCAATGTCACCTTTGAAGAGTCTAGGAGTGCCTCCACCAAAGCTGTTCCTGAATCAGTTCCAGGAGAATTCAGCTTTGATGATCTTATGCATTCCATCAATTAAGAGAAGGACTCAAAAGCTTCCACTACATCCAGAGTGGAACCTGCTAACCGTGATGGACATGATGATGATTATGTTGATACACCATGTGTGAATAAGTGTACTGACATAATTACAACTTCATGTCCTAAACCAATCAATGCTGATTTTCCTGGATCCTCTGCTGATATGTTCAACAATGGAGAGTCATGCTCAACAAGTGAACATGCTCAAGATATCAGTGTGTCTAAAAATCTTTAGAGCTGCTCAACAGGACCTGTTGCAGATACAAATAACTCAGGAGAATCCTCATTGAAGCAAGATCCTAAGTGGATCAGGTGTCACCCAAATGATCAAATAACTGGTGACATCAACAAAGGGGTGCAAACAAGATGAGACAGCTTAGGAAACTTTTGTATGTTTTCTAGCTTTGTGTCCCTAATGGAGCCTAAGAAAGTGGATGAAGCACTTTAAGATGCCAATTGGATCACTACCATGCAAGAAGAACTCAATCAGTTTGAGAGAAACAAAGTATGGAAGCTGGTCCCTGCTCCTAAAGGAAAAACAATAATTGGCACCAAATGAGTTTTTAGGAACAAGATGGATGAGCAAGGTCATGTCATTAGAAGTAAGGCAAGACTAGTTGCTCAAGGCTACAGACAGGAGGAAGGTATTGACTATGATGAAACATTTGCTCCTGTGGCCAGGTTAGAGGCAATTCGTTTGTTTCTAGCCTACGCTGCTCATAAGATCATGAAGGTATTTCAAATGGATGTGAAGAGTGCATTTTTGAATGGTAAGCTGCAAGAAGAAGTCTATGTAAAGCAGCCTCCAGGTTTTGAAAATGAACATCATCCAGGTTTTGTCTATAAGTTGGACAAAGCCCTCTATGGTCTAAAACAAGCCCCTAGAGCCTGGTATGACACTCTAACTGATTTCCTTATGAGCAATGGTTATTCCAGAGGTAAAGTGGTTACCACACTGTTCATAAAGAAAGTGAAGTCTGATATTATGCTTGTTCAAATTTATGTGGATGACATAATATTTGGTTCTACTAATGAGCAGTTATGCAAGAATTTTTCACTATTCATGAAATCTAAATATGAAATGAGTATGATGAGAGAACTTACTTTCTTTTTAGGATTACAGGTTAAACAAATATCAAATGGAATTTTCATAAATCAAAGAAAGTACACTTTAGATCTTTTGAAAAAGTTTAAATTTGATCAAAGTTCTCCTATCAAAACCCCAATGGAAACCAATGTAAAGTTGGATGCAGATGCCAGTGGCAAAGCTGTTTCAGTAACAGCTTACAGAGGCATGATTGGGAGCATGCTGTATTTAACTGCTAGTAGACCTGATATTATGTTTGCTACCTGTTTATGTGCTAGGTTCCAAGCTGATCCTAAAGAATCACATCTAGCTGCTGTAAAAAGAATCTTCAGATACCTTAAGGGTACACTAGGTTTGGGTGTTTGGTATCCCAAAGACTCAAGCCTTGAGCTAACAGGATATTCAGATTCTGATTTTGTAGGCTGCAGGCAAGACAGAAAAAGCATCACAGGTGGGTGTCAACTCCTTGGTGGTAAGTTGATAAGTTGGTGTAGCAAGAAGCAGAACTCAGCTTCTACTTCTACTGCTGAAGCTGAGTATATTGCTGCTGGAAGCTGCTGTGGGCAGATTCTATGGATGCAGCATCAGCTTGAAGACTATGGACTTGTATATAGGAAAATTCATATTCTGTGTGATAATACAAGTGCCATAGCTATCTCCAACAATCCAGTATTACATTCCTGAACAAAACATATAGAGGTCAGACATCACTTCGTCAGGGATCACATCCAGAAAGGTAATGTGGAGGTAAGTTTTATTTCCACAGATGAACAGCTTGCAGACAATTTCACCAAGCCTCTTGATGAAAATAGATTTAGTTATCTTGTAAGCAAGTTGGGCATGTTAAATAAATGTGACTAAGTGTCATAAATGTTCTAAGTTATTATATGTCTTACACTGCTCAAGTGTCTCAGAACAGCTTAGACAGAACAGGTTATGCATGTTCTATACTTAGCCAATTTCTGACTACTTAAACAGCTTGAGGGTATAACAGGTTTGACAATATCAGCTTTCATTTCAAACCTAGTCTGATGATCAAACCTCCAACCTGCTCACTCTCTCAATCTGTCATACAAGACATTGTCTTGTAACCTGATCAGCTATTGAAAGAACAGCCTGAGGAATGAACAGCTTGTGATGACCCTGCTCATCACAGGTTTGACCAACAGCTTAGACCATCAGTTTTAATTACCTTTCTTCACAATTAAGTAACTTAATTTTTGTTTTTATTTAACTTAATTACTGCGGATAATGTGGGTTAACGTGTGTTAGTGACTAAAAATGGCTCAAGTGGTCTGACAACCGTTCTGACATGGACAACCGTTTCATTTTCCGTTAACAAACATTTGAGATCAACCGCCCAAAGTTTTTCTCTCTCATACCCACTCACATTCAAATCCTATAAATACCCATCTATTGTTTCATCTTCGTCTTCCTTACTGCTTCCATAACTTCCAAAGAATCCTAACTTCAACTAAGTGTGATGTGCTAATACTTCCACTACTTTCCAAATGGCTCACCAGAACAACCCCTTTCTTCCAGTTTTCGTTGGTAACGATGTGCACAAACACTCGTCTGTTACCACGATGCTGACATTGAAACCTACCAACTACCTTGCAAACCTAACCATCCTAAAAAATTATGTGGGAAAAGGATATGAAGACATGGTGGAGTTTCTGAAGGTTCACCCATTGAACTACGCAATGACTGCATCTCCTGGTGTCCTGTACCAGGAGATGGTATATGAATTTTGGTACACCTGTTCTTATAACCCTTTTACCAAAATCATCAGGGGAACCATACTCAATGGGACTCAGACCATTGAGATTACCACAGGTCTGATCAGGGTCGCTGAAACTTATGATCAGCCACAGCCTGAAAATGACCAGATGAGGAATCTGCTACGTTTCTGTGGTGAGCAACTCTATAACTCTCAGTCTCTACTCCATACTGCTGCATTCCCTGTAATAGGGAATAGAGTTTTCTACACTCCTGTACTCCCAAATGAACCTCCTCTGTCAAAACCAATGAGGAGGTTTCTAGGAATGGTGGAAGGACCCTCTGATGTGAGGGTGGATCCAGAGACTGCTCCCAAGGGAAAATCCAAATCTAGGGTCAATTTGTTAAAGGACTCTGGAAACGACTGAAGCTGAGCCTGTCCGCAAGAAGGCTAAAACAGCCAAGTCCAAGTCTGCCCCTTCAGCCTCTGTGGCTGAGGGGGAGCAGGCTTCTCACCTTGGTTCATTTGTTGAACCTGAAGCCTCTGTGGCTGGTGCCTCCGTGGCACCTGAGACTATGGAACAAGCAAACCCACCTGTTTCTGACCCAGTCTCCCCACCAGTCCAAACAGATCCCCTCATCTCTTCTCCATAACACACATCCTCCACTTCATCCCTCCGCCTATACAGACGCAAAACCTTAGCAAAAAAGTAACCAACCAACCCATCTAGCCCCTCTGATCCCTCTCAACATGGTTCAGTTGAAAAAGAAGTAACCTCTGCTGCTTCTCCTATTTTGGGAAAAGTTCAGTACATTTGGAGCAGACTTCACTCCAACCAGAGTCTACCCTGAGTCAGCCTAGGCCTCCCAACAGGCTGAGAATATTGAAAGACAGGAGTTCACTCCACTCCATACTGCGTCCACACAGTCTCCACCCCATACTTCTTCACAACCTGAGTCTGCACGAGGTGCCAACCCTGCTGGATTAGACCATCCAGTAGATCAGCCTCCAACTTCTGCTCCTCATGATACAGTTGTTGTACACCCAACAGCTGCTGAAGGACCAACATCCCAAGCTGATGAACCTCAGAAAACATACCATCCCTCTGGTGAGGCTGCACCTCATATGCAAACTCCATCAGCAGGTTTCACCACTGCTGATGTTGAAATGCACATTCCATCTCCCCATGATGAGGCATCTTTAGACCGAGGTGCTGTAGAGGGAACAACCCCTGGCCTTAATAAAGGTGCTGCAACACAAGCAGCCTCTGAAAGGCTACCAACCTCTACCCCTTCTCCTGAAGAAGCAGCTACAGCCACTGCTAAGGGACCCATTGACCCCTCCAAGCTGGGCCATATTACTTTTGCCCAGGCTATGGAGCTTCTGTCCAGAGTCACCCTTCCCTCTTCATCACATCCCCAAACACCTGCCTCATCCTCCTCTCATTCATCACCCTCTACACAATCTAAACAGTCTATGCATACTCCCCCATCCGCCAAAGATCTTCCTTTGAAGGATCAGCTTTCTTTGCTGACCAACAAAGTTGGATCTTTGGAAAACTCCATGACTTCCCTACCATCAATAATATCAGACTCTGTGTCAGCCCAACTCCAAGGATTCTTTGATCTGTTCAAGTATTCTTTTCCAGCCACTCCACAACATGACCAATCCTCACAGCTGCTTGCACTCACTGCACAGCTGCAAAACATCTCCACCTCACTCTCCTCTATTCTTTCCCATCAACAGGACTCTGTGTCCTCTATGACAGCCATATCCCAACAGCTGTCAACTCTACTAACCACTTGCACTACTACCCTTCCTACTACCTTGGCCAGCTTGAACTCCCTAATTGTTTCTCTGTCCAATTCTGTGTCAGCAAATCTTGATGATGTGCTGGACTCTCTTGAGTTACATCTTGCACAACTTCAAAGTTTGCTGTTCACAGCTTCTGACAGAGAAAATCTAGTCAAGTTGTCCTCAATTGCGGATTCCCAATCCTCTTCTCTTCAAACCTGCCTTACCCAACTTGCAGAGGTTAAGGACAACCTGGCTTTCTTAGTGCATAGCCTGGTTGGCCCCAAACCTGCTGCCAAGCCTGCTGAATTTGTTTCTCCAGGCAGACCAGTTGTTGAAGGTGTTGGTCCATCTGCTTCAAAGGGGGAGAGGTTGTCTGCCTCGAAGACTATGTCTAAGGGGGAGAAAACTTCTTCTCCTTCAAAGGAGAAATTCTGCATCTGTTGGTCAAGCAGCAGGTGCATCAGGAACAAGTACAGCTGCAGATGTCTCCCATCACACTGAAGCTGCTCAGCCTACTCAGGCTGGATCTCCAAACCCTGCACAAACTAAGGGGGAGGAATCCATTCCTGGGGACAGGCCAAGCAGAAGGAGGCATCTGATCTTGGAAGAAGAAGAAGAAGAGGAAGAGGCTCCTGAAGCTGTTCAAACTACAACAGCCAAAGGAAAGGAAAAAGCAGTTTTTGACCCTGACCGCCAAAGAGCAGCGCAACTAAAGTTTGATAATGCAAGGGCTAAGGAAATGTGTGTTCCTATGGAGAAATATTATGAGTACAGAGATGAACAGCTCAAAGCCCTGGAAACACTAAGAAAGGAAGAAGCCTCAGCCAGAGCTGCCAGATCCTTTGCATACAAAGAGGCAAGCAAAATTAAAATGCCTTCTTTGGATGTGCAAAGAAAACTGCTTGAAGCTGCTAGAGAGTCAGGGGGTGAAAAGGAAGGTGAGAAGGAAAAGGATGCTCCGATCTCTGTGACCAAGTCAAAACAAGCATCCTCTGCAAGAGCCTAGATACACTTTGACAACTTGGCAAGGAAAAAGTTCTTTGATGTTGCTGAAAGAAGACTTGCCAAGGAATCTATTATCAAAGTTGTGCCCATTTCAAGAAAAGGCAAACAGTGGAAGCTGCAGATAACCAGAATGGGTGCAACAGGCCCAAAACTGGAATCATATGACTACACTGATGTTGCACAGATAGGGTACAGAGAATGGGTGGAGTTGGCAGTTGCCCTGAGCCAGTCTAAGTCTGAAACGGCTAAGACTATCAGGGAATATGTCAAAAAGCTGATGGAAAGAGTGAAAGACCTTGGCCTGATCTCAGAAGAATTATCTCAGGGTGTCTCTGTGACTTAACCCAAAATAAAGGCCAAGAGGAACAGAAAGGATTCAGAGCTGGAGGAACTCCTGATCTTGATTGAACAAGGTGACTATGTAGTAGAGATCAAAGGAGTTGACCACAGCCTGCCCAAAGGAGTAGAATTTGAAAAGGAAAGCTGATTGAAGAACCTGAGTTGGGCGCATTTTTTGTAGATCCCCTGACAAAGAAGAAGTGCTTTCAAAGAGCATCAGACCTACACAAAGTTGGTCTCAAAAAGCTTGTAGCATTCAGACTTGCAAACTCCTTCAGGCAATCTAGTAAATGGAGAGCAGTCATCTGGGATCAGCTCAGAGGCTTCTATGAAAGAGGGGAGCTTGAACATCCCAATTTTATATTCCTCAGAGTTAAGATACAAGATTTGGAGGAAACCAGGGATGAACTTGAAAGAATGTTTGAGGAAGGATTGCTACCACCACTGTCATGAAGTCCACCTACTGTCTGAGTAGGTGAAGAATGGAAGTTGTCCATCTGTTGGACAGGCTTGCCATTATTTGCTCCCATCATCAACAATCCAATGTGTTAAATTTTCCTGTACATTAGTTGTACTTTGTTACATAAGTTGTAACTTTTATTTCTATGTTTACATCAGTTGTAATATACAATAGTACATTAGTTGTACTTTTGTAAAAACATATGTTGTGTATGTAATCAAAAATCAGTATATATAAACTGATCTTTTACTTTAGTTTAATGTTGTAATTTTATTTCAGCAAGATGTATTGTAAAAATGTATAGTGATTATTGATAAAATCAGCTTAGACTGATTATTGCAAATAGGGAGAGATTGTTAGGTACAAAAAGGCCTCAGTCAAACCTGCTCTACATCTTAGAGGGAGATTTTTAATCAAACCTGTTTGATGCACTTGAAGGTATAATTTAAGGCCTGTTTATGCCTCATTGAAACCTGAAAAGTGATTTGCAATATCAGCCAAATCTGTTTACCCTGTTGCATTCGTTGCAACAAAAGCAGATTGTCCAAGCTGTTCTGACTGCTGAACAGGCTGGACATAAACTGTCTACGGTGCTTTGTTCTGTTGAGCAGCTTGGACAGATTCTAAGTGTTCTGTTCTTTGTGAACAGGCTAAACACTTTATGGAATATGTTTCCAAGTCCTCATGTATTGTTTTTGGCTACATGATCAGTTTACAAGTCGAAGACAAAGTGGAAAACAGTAACTGTAAAAGCCTGCCTACGCTGTTCTGTTACATGAAGACAAACAGATATCTGAAAAAGGTGACAGACCTTTCTTTATATCAAAATGGCCTTAACAAAACAAGAAAGATGAAAAGTTGACATTCTTCTTTTGGTTAAAGCCTTATGCAACAGTGACAAAAAGAAAAAGACAAAGATTCTGCCACATGAAGACAAGTCTGCTTTATCAACATGTGCAAAAACGGTGTTTTGTCTTTTATACTTTCTCAGTGAGAGTATAAAAGGAAGCTTCTAAGGATTGTGAGACATCCAAGAGTGAGAAATCAGATCGTGCATTAAAGTGTGTTTTTCATGCATGCAAGTCTGCTTGAATATAACAGTACGTGTGTCTAAGCTGTTCATACTCAAGCTGTCAATTTATGTCTTGTAAAATGTGTGAGTGCATCTAAGTGAGTGTAGTCATTGTATCTAGTCTGAGTGTGTCTTAGATTAGTTGAAAATATGTTGTTTCTGTCATCTCAGCTTGAACCTTTCCGCAGTTCAGGCTTGTTTGTAATTAACACTTGTTAATAGTATACACAAACATTGAGAAAAGAGTGTTGAATTTTAATTTGTTGTATTCACCCCCCCCCCCCCTCTATAGCTTAGAACAATACTCTAGGGAAACCTTTTGGGACCTACATTTTTGTTATGGGTTCTTGAGTGAATGGAGGTATTTGCTCGGTGGATGGTCCTCCGACCTCGAAGTGGGTAGGGATTCCCTCCTCGTGTCTCCATTCTTGGAGGATGTTTGGCATCCATCCCTAGCGTCTCGCATCTACCCGTCGACGTTGCGGCAGGCTTGGCTGGGGGACAGAGAGCGGGATAGACTCCTGTTGTGCTACTCTTACCCTTTTTCGGGGCGTGCACATCATTAGCATTGTGGTGGTGGTGGTGGTAGTGGTGGTGGTGGGGAAATGGGTGCTGCAGGACCGAAGTTACCTTCCTCGTCTTCGGAAGAGTCTTCTTCTTCCTCAACCGGCTCGTCTTCGGAAGGGTCTTTTTCTGCCTCAACCGGATCTTGGTGGTCTTCCGGTTCAAAGTAAAATTCAGTGTAATCTTGGTCCATCGGGGAATATTCGTCTTCGGAATTGGATATGACAATAACCGTATTGTCTGACATGTTTTTGTTTTCAGGGTTCATTTATAGTTTCACAGTTGTTTCAGTTACTTTAATCAAAAAGTTTAGTTGAAGTAGTTATAGTCTAGGGTACTAATGCAACCTACTTCACTATAACCATGACTCTTATACCAATCTGTCACACCTCGTTACCCCGGTTGGCAACTAGGCGTGACGTTGCGAAAACATAGTCATAATCAAGCGAACGACCACTAAATGGACGTTTTCGAAAATACATTGATAACTTAAAAATATAATATTGTTTTTACATAACCCAAATAAGTCATAAAGTAGTTCACAATTGCGGAGATTTAAATACATGATCAAAAAGTGGATTAATTATGCTAATAAATCTCCGTAAGTTTGAAACTTGTTGCGACTTCAAAATATGCGGAAGCCTGGATACGCTTCCAATGCAAGATACTCGTCTTAATTACCTGAAAATACATGCTAAAATACGTCAACAAAATTTGTTGGTGAGCTCATAGGTTTACACGAATGAATGACTTGTATGGACTACAACGATTGAGTTTGAATTTATAAAACATAAATTCCATGTTATGTATTATATATATAACCATCATGCAACTGAACTTAATTATGAGTTTGCCCTATGTAGTATTAACCACTATAATATTATGATGTTAAATATATACGCACCCGTAAACAATTGGCGTGACCAACCCGGGTGGGGGGCATTAATCCTGATAGATCTATCCATATGATATTCACGTTTACATAAATGTAATTAACGGTTCATGATTGAGGTCATGATGAAACCACATGTGTGTAATACGTTAAAAGGAAATGTAACATGTATTGTGTCCATATGAAAATTGTAGCATGTATTTTCACCCTAAAAGATAACATTGTGAAAATAGGGGCTATGAAGACTCACCGTAAAAGTGATGGAAAATGTGAGCGTAAAAATGAAGATCACGTTGATGACTTGAAATGAAGCTTGACGTATTTAACCGAGTCCTAAATAATATGAGGGACTTAATAATTCTCATAAATGATAATATTCATGTATGATGGTTTTTATGTTTTAAATCACCCAAATTAACAAGTCCATAAACAAAAACCCATTTAAAAAGTTCAAGCTTTTTTATAAGGATTTTCCAAGTTTTATCGAGGTTTTTCGGCCTACGTTGTGACTGTTTTTAACCAAGCTCCAAAACGATTTGGGCTTTGGTATTCATAATCATAAAACTACTATATACAAGAAATTTTTTAAGGTAAAAACAATCATTTTTCGAGGTGTTTAGGTTAGGGAAAAGGCTCGTTAAAAACCCTATGTTTGTCATAACTGAGCTGTTAGACTTGTCGGTTCCCAAACAATATTTGGGAGTTCAAAACTCCAAATTAAATTATGAAAACCTTCAGATTTTTAGTTAAAATATATATCTAAATTTTGAAACAAGAATCAACTCATTTCGTAAAGTTTTGAATTAGTTATGATTCTGTCGAAAAATCCGAATTTCAACTCTGTAATAATTCTGTCGAAAAATCCGAATTTCACAACCTTGCAACAACTTGTGATTCTTGTTGTTTATTCAAAAACCACTTGTATAAAAGTTTATGAAAAATATTTATATACATTGTTTTCATAATATTTATGCTTACATTATGTGTTTATATATTTATAAATACATTTGAAGAAACAAACTTTAGACAAAACTAGTTGTTTATAAACTTAACTTTTAATGAAACTTGTTGTTGTTGGTGATTATATATATTATGCAAGACTTATAATAACATAAATAAAAGAAGTAATAGAGTAGTATTTACTTACTTTGATTAAATAAAAGTATGCAAATGAGTAGAAGTTGTGTTCTTGGATTGTTGCACAAGAAACTTCCTTGAAAAACTTAAAGAACAAAATAGTTGCAACTTTGGTTGTGTGTGTGGCTTAGGGGACAGATTTTATAGAGCAAGAGGGCGAGAGTTTTTGTTTGCAAGATGTGAAAGAAATGTAGGAAATAACCCTCTATTTATAGAGGAGGAAGAAATCTTGCAAGTGGAGGTGGAGTGTAAATCTTGATGAAATGAAAGGGAGGTGATATGGAGAGCATTTGATTTTGATGGTGAATGACATTCTTATTAAAAAATTAGAAGTCAATTGAGGCTTGTACCCCTCCAGTGGCCGGCCTAGAGGGGGTATTTAAAAAGTATTTTTTTTTTTAAATATTTCAAGATGTATTGCATAATTAAAGTTACGTAAGTTTGTTAATGCATGATTCGTGTCACTAATCTAAATTTAATTATGCACTTAGTTGAATTAATCTATCATATCGTAAATTGAGCGGATTAATTACTTTGTCGTTTCATCAAATCTCACCGATGAAATTGTTTCTGATTGTAATGAAATTCTTTATGAATTTGTTAATCACAATGATTAATTACTAATGACTATTGATTTAGTTATAAATGCTAACCTGATTTTGTGCCGGTTGTTACACCATCGTTAAATGTCCTATTATAATGCTAAAGTTGTCTCATAAATCTGATTTTTAGAATAGAAGTTCAGGTACTTTTAACCAGAACCGAAGTTCGCTGGAGCTGAGGCTGACTCAACGAGTCGAGGTCCGAAGTTCTTTTATTCCGAGACATAACCCGAATTTAGACCCATCCGAATTTTGGTTTCCTCATCCGAGGTTCGTGTCACACCTGAAGTTTGACCCAACCCGATGTTCGGGTCTTAACACTTAGAAAAATTCTTACCCGTCTGAAGTTCTTGGCGACTTGCCGAGTCATCCCACTAGACTCGACGAGTCGACCTGCAGTTTAGCAGGTCGCAACCTACGGGTTTTGCTAAAAAATTTTCCAAACTCATTTTTATTAACATGCAATCCATGCAAATGATATGTTAACATATATTGAGTGTTTCTAAACCATTTTCCCTAATAATAACACTCATTTTTTTATCTAGATTCGCCCAAAAATGGGGAAAAACTTCAAGAACACTAAAGTTAATAAAATTCCATATTTCTTACCTTTGAGGTTGAACCCGTGAATGATTCTTGTTCCTGATGTTTCTAGTGACTTCAATTGATATTTTTCAACTATAAAAACATACATGCAACAACAAATTTTTAGATTTATGATTCTGATTTTTATATTTAAACTCATCCAAGAAAATCTCCAACATCAAAATCACTTTTCTTACCTTAAATCTGAATTGAATCTTGTTATATCAGTTCCTTTTCTTGAATTCCCAAACTTCGAATTCCGGCAGATTTGTTTGAGAGAGTTTGGTTTGTTTGGTAAGTGAAGAGTTGTAAATGAACTCTTGCAAGACTCAAGAGTCTTTTATTCCCCCATTTTTGGTTCTTTATAATTGGTCCCTCCACTTGCCTAATTTCTTAAATAAAGCTCAACTTCTTATATTTTCACCACCAACCTTTAAATTTCATCATACTTATTAATAAATTGAAATTCTAAAATTTTTTAATTAGTTAACATCAATTAACTTTTAAATTCCCGAATAAAGAGATTTTCATTAATAATCCAACTCGATTACATTTAAATATGAAATTTAAACTAAATATCCTCAATTACAACAATTTAAATCTTACGATGTTACACTTCACATAAATAATATATACATTTAAATGATGATAATAGGTTAGTATGCTTTATATGTACTTCTAACCTGTTATAATGTATAAGCAGAGGTTCGATTGAGTCAAAATTACTTGTAGTGGGTTGATGAGTCATGTATACTTATAATGAGTTGGTATGGATCACATATACTTATAATTGATTTTCATATGTCAATATGAGACATATTCACTTGTAATGGCTTGATATAGATGATATGTACATGTAAATTAATAATAATAGATCGGTATGCATTATATTTACTTGTAACAGGTTATAATGTGTAATCATAGGTTCAATTGAGTCAAAATTACTTGTAGTTGGTTGATATGGGTCATGTGTACTTATAATAGGTTTATATAGATCATATATACTTGTAACTCATGATAATAGGTCGATATAAGACATATTCACTTGTAATGGGTTGATATAGATATTATATACATGTAAATGATTAGAATTGGTCGGTATGCATTATATTTACATGTAACGGATTATAATGTGTAAACATAGGTCGGTATGAGTCAAAATTACTTGTAGTTGGTTGAGATGAGTCAAGTATACTTATCATGGTTGCAATAGATCATATATACTTAATTAATGATCATAGGTGAATATGAGATATATTCACTTGTAATGGGTAGATATAGGTCGATATGAGACATATTCACTTCTAATTGATTAATACATATGATATATAATTGTAAACGATGATAATAAGTTGGTATCCATTACATTCACTTGTAACGAGTCAAAATTGCTTGTAATTGGTTGAGATGATTCATATATATTTGTAATGGATTGATATAGATTATATACACTTGTAAAATAAGTCGATATAAGAACATTCACTTGATGATAGTAACGTTTCATAAGGTCATATTTTATTGGTAATTAATCATGATAGGTTGGTATAGATATATATACTTGTAATGGAGGATAATGGTTCGGGTAGCGACATATTTACTTGTAAAGGTTATATATATATACTTGGTGTTTTGGCACTTTGGTATTCTAGTTACTTCTTATTTATTTTTTAGCTAGATAATGTAGATGTTTTTCTTAAAAACTCGAGGTTTAGAGTGACACTCTCGGATATGATAAAATCATTTTCGGCTAAAAATGACACGGGGAACGACGAGGCTCAAGATAACGACTTGGGGAACCAGGAAAATGAGGACGACGAAGATAATGACAAGTAGCTAGCTATAGTTAGTTTAATGAGTAACAAACAATCAAAACGGATATATTATGGATTTTGTAATTGAAGTATGTTTTGTGTATATAAATTTTTGAATTTATCAGATTGTGTAACAAATAGGTTTTTGAATTTATTAAAAAATGTAGAAAACAGAAATGAAATTAATGGCGACGTTAATAGCTGTGATAGTACTAGTGGTGACATTAATAGAGACGACAGTTAATCAACAGTGACAATATAACAACGGCAACATGCCACCGCTAAAGGCAATAGCGGCGACTTTTTTGGGCTTTAGCAGCAACTTTTGTCACCCCAACTTTTCCTATTTCTTGTAGTTAATTTACTTATATTTTTTTGAACGGCAAACTATCCTACTCCTACTCCTAAACTACTCCTTTTACCACCAGACTTACTTACACCACCTAAATTTCAACTTGCCTCCGACGGGAATCGAACCCGTGACCTCTCGCTTATAACTCCACCCTCTTACGCCAGGCCAAAGACCTTTTGGTTAATTTACTTATATGATCTTACATGCATGCGTTTGATCTATTGTTTAATCTATTTAAAATTAGTATCCTTTTAACACAATTAACCCTTTTTATTAATCATTTTGTCACTATATTGTATTCTTATAGTGTAGAGCAAAGTTAAAAGCATTTATAAAAATGAATTTTCTATTAAATGTGTTATTTCAAAATCCTATAAAATGACAGAGTATATGATAAACCTGTATATATATGCCAAAAAAATGAAGCCCATGATAAACACAACACAATTCGAGTAATTAAACAACCCACATAAATTGATACGACATATGTTTCTCATGATATGTGTTAGTACGTGATAATGACTTCATGTTATCCATAGCAACATGTGATCAACATAAAAAGTTAGGAAAGATCATAAGCGTGAAATGATATTCACATGAATTGATCAGAGAGAATATACATTAATGAAAATGAATTTGTAATCACTTAAATAATTAGTTAAGCTTGATCTTAATTTTAAATACTACAAGTACTTTTCTACTTAATCTTAACTCGATCAATTATTATGAGTTGATGATGATGAGAGACCGATCAATACATATTTGTTGTATTAATTTGAAATTAAAGTATGTCATTTGTTTTATTCTTAACATATCATTAGTTAACATGTTATTTTATCTTAAAATGACGTTTTAATGGTTTCATTAATAGGTAAACAAACAATCTCTTAAAAGAAAGATATATGTTTTTGTGAAAAGGAAATAATTTATTAAAATTGAATTGAACATGTGTATACGTTCGACCCAAGTTGATTGATACCCATGAAATATCTACTTACGAATGTATATGTTAAGTATGAATTAGCTTCTAATTAAGGTAGGATTAAGAAATCTTACCACTTCGCAGGAAAACAGTTAAGTATAAAGTCTTCAGTCATAAATTAATAACTGTATAGAAAAATTTTCACTACAGAATTCGAATCAATTAAATGGTAATTACTTTAGCAATACCAGTTCTTTCATAAAGTAAATGTTCTTTCATCAAGTAAATAATTAGAATATAATTCCTAACATGAAAAGAGAATAATAAATCTGAACACTTAAGTAGGTAAATACTACTAATATTGTGTAGCTAATTGCATTTAAATCTGAACACTTAAGTAGATAAATCCCTTGCTCCAAGAAGTTAAATATTGTTGGAGTAGAACTTCAGGCCATCAAAGAATCAAATCCTGCTAAGCCACCATTGGAGTTAAAGAACACCATTGACCTCTTTTAGGCTAATGATATTCTTTAAATCCTTTTTAAATTATGCAAATACGCCATTTATTTGGTTCCTCTAGGAATACCTACCACGCGCAACACGCAGGTGTCCTAATTCTGTTTATATTGTGTTTTTTCTAATTCTTTTTGTGTATTTTTTAAGAAGCGTCTTTATATATGGTTTGGTGTAATTTGCTGTTTGTTTATTGTTTTGAGCTTCTCTTTAGTAACTGGTAGTATCTCTTTTGTGGTTAAAAAAGCTACCATATATATGCAGGTCAAATAAACAACTTAATTTTCGGATAAATAATTGCATGCATGTGATAAAAAAATCAAAACCCTAATTTGTCAATATGTCATTTTTACATATCACGAATCAAATTTGTCAAATAAGATAAGGTGCAAGTAGATATAATCAGCTTAAAAATCCTAAATCATGACATAAACATACAAAAATCAAATAAAAATAAGTCTTTAATTAACTTTCTGTTAAGTTGATACTATTCAACTTCAGGAAAATATATGCATAGGAGGAAAATTACTTGAACGGATCAGTAAAATCTTTGCTTCCTTCACTCGGCATCGAATTCCATTCCCAAAGTCTATCGGAGAACGTTGTTTGAACTGTTCCTGGTGTGTTATTAAGTGCGAGAAGGGATTGCGGATGCAAATGTGGCTGCAGTTGTAGATCTGGTTGTGGAAGCAAATTATTTGTTGAGAGAAGCGGCGAATAGCTTGAAGAAGATGCATTGACTTGATCGTAATTATGGATGTTAAGAAGTCGAGAAGGCGTGGAATTATCTTGAACATGTTGAGAGCTTATAATTCTATGAAGATCATCGAGAGTGTTAGGAAAGATTGTTGATGAATTGGCGGTAACGATATTGTGGTAAGGTGTTATGGGGTTTGAAAGGGCCAGAACCGTTTTCACAATGTCTGTAGTACTGCTGCTGCCACTCGTATCACTGATTTTTTCATCGGTATGGTGGGAAGATTGGCCTTCAAAACAGTTGAAACTCAATGAGTTCTGCAAGTTCTGATTGTTGTTGTTGTAATTTAAAGGTCTTGAAATACTGGCCGTCATTGTATGGAGAGAGCGCGAATGAGATGGATGATCATCTATTCCGGTTCGGTTGTAAACCCTACATAATGAAATCTCGGCCTGGCAAAAAAACCAATAAAAATGTAAACTAAATTGATAAGTTAATTATAGCAAGCATTTAAATCTAGCGGTGAGACAAGTATAATATAAGTATACATATATGCATTTAAAGCTAGAGGTGATATTGGTACCATATATACATGAGTTTATTATATGCTTTCTTATTCATGGTTTATCCAAATATATTAATAAGTTCGATCTACCAAGATTTGAATTTGCAAATCAAGAAAACAGAAAAGAAGAAAACTGATCGATACCAACCTTTTGTAATCTTTCAGTTTCGTGTTGGGGCAATCGATATTCATTCATGATCCAACTACTTCGAATGCCTTTTGGAGCTTTCCCAGAGTAAAAAACAAGGGTTTTTTTTAACCCGATGGATCTTAAATTATCATTTCGTATCATTCTATCAGCTCCGGTAGCTTTCCAGTAGCCCGAAGTTGTCACACGATTTGGTCGATCGCCGTTTCGGTACTTCCTATCTCTTGGCACATAAAAGAACCACTCTTTCTCCCCAATTGCTGCTAAAGCTGTATCAAAATTAATGGAAAAAGAAAATTCCGAATCATGGGTTAATTTAATTACTTGTTTATGTTAACTAATTAATTAACATCAAGAACAAGTCAAAAGATTTAAAAACCCTAGAAATAGAGATGGATTCATGAACAAGAAATCAGAATTATGGAATTAAACCAACTACACAAACACAAAAACAAGAACTAGAATCTGAAATATGAAATTTATTAGTTTGATTGAACCAAAAATATAGATTTGATGATGATACTATTAGGTTAGAAAACCCTAAATCCTAAACAAGAAACACTAAAAGGATCATAATAATTGGTTGACTAAATAGATAAAGAATTAAGTAAAGAACAGTTGGTTTCAGTGAATCAAGTAAAGTGATTTATACCCGGAAGTTCCCACGGATCGTATTTATAAAGATCAAGAAAAGTGATGAGCTCGATATTGAATCGCTTGCCCTCTACCTTACGGCGAAGGTAGAACTCTACAAGTTCTTCTTCCGTTGGATGAAACCGAAACCCTGGCATAACCATGTCATTTTTATGATCATCGTCGTCGTCATCGTCCTTTTCTTGCTGATTTTTGCTTCTTATCTCTTCTTCTTGGTTCATCATCTTTGTTCCTATTGCCATAAACAGTTGAATGATACCTTTTTAAACACCAATGAGATAAAGCTCATGCCTTTTTCTTCTCACAAAAGAAGCAATATGCTTGCTATATAAACCTTAAAAAGAAATTAATAATAATAATAATAAAATGGGAATTATGATGTCCGTACACAGATAAAAAAAAAGTAAATTTTTTTTAAAAAAAAATCAAGATATAATTACCAATAAGGTCTCGTGCCTTTAGTTTGACATGGGTGTGTGTTTAGCCCATATAAAAATTCATATAAATTTGACTAATTTTGAATTATTGGAATTAAAAAATAAACTCTCTCAAAGACTTCTAGGGCCTACTGATATTTGGAATACTGATGCATGCATTGAGTTGGTTTATACTTTAAAGAGGAAGAAAGGGACATTTTCTATCCAACAGGTTGGCCACAACACGTTAATTACTAGCGGTGGGTTTGAGCTATTTTTATTCTAACAATAAATAATTTCTGTTATTATATATCTTTTTTATATGCAAGCCTATATAATACGTTTAATTAACTCATGCAACTTAATTTCATTGTCTTTTCATGTTTTCATTTTCTCTTAATTTAATGAAATTTATGTTGAAATCAGTTATCCATTCTTTTCCATTAAAATTAATTAAGCCAATCTCTTCATACGATTAAAAAAAAACATGTAAGTCGATCCGATTGATGATTCCATTATTTTGATTTTAATTACCATGCCAAGCACGTTTCTATTTAACCACCTGCACTCACAACTATATAAAACTAGTATTTTATCCTTGTGTTGTTACCCGAATTATTCCGTTTAAAAACTTTATAATATTTTGTAGTTCTTTGTAATAATTAATGTATATATATTTCTGTATTTTTAAAAACTTTATAATTTTTTGTAGTTCGTTTTAATGTGGACTATCCAACGACTGAGATTTATCACATTCACTATTTAGCGAAATCAATCGATACTTATAGTTTTTTGATTATATTAATTTAATCGATTTGATAATTAAACCTTCTAAAAGTTCATTTTTATCATTGCATATTATAACTTGCGTTTGTCATGATATAAAAAACTAATAAAATTTAAAAAAATAGTCAATTAGTTATAGTAATTAAAAATTCTAAAACTAACGACTAAGAATTAAAATTTTTGATGGTCTATTTTATAATTTGATACAATTTGTTTAAAAAAATTTATTATAGTTATTACATATTTGTGTCTATAACGTTAAATATGAATTTTATTACTTATTGGTATATTTATTATTATGTAGTTATGTAACACCTTCGATTTACTCCTCAATGCCACGTAAATAACACGTCGACAGATATATATATTATACAATAATCTCTAATTGTTCCCCAATATAAACACATAGAAACCTCGATAATTTAAAACTTTAATTTATAATGGGTCACGGTAATCCCTGTTTAATTACATAATATACGACGTATGTACATACAATCCCCAGAATTACAACTACCTCAGTAACGGTAGCCAGAAACTTTTCGTACAAAGATATGAAGCCTATTTGGGTACAGAAGGCCTACTAGAACTCTGGTCACCTGAGATACATACATTTAAAACACACGGTCAGCTAACGTTGGTGAGAATGCAAGTGTAAGTAGTACGATTATGAAAACTTAGTAAAAGATAATAAACTCGGTAGTAAAGTGTTCAACTTTCTCTACTGAACAGGTATAAGAGATCCCACAAGGTAGTTTAGAATAGGTACTCATCCCGTGTGAAAGAATCCACGTACCCAAATCTCTAGACCACACCAAGCAGTCGTTAAGAACTCAAAAGAGAATCAGGAGCGACCTGACCCCTACCAAGCTGTGCGGTTTAATATATCGGTAGCTCATGTGTCCCAAATCTCATATAATAAAACACAGTTCTCAATAAAACATAGTTATACATGCATGCTAAGAACTCAGTAATAATCTCGTAAAGAAACTCAGTCTAAGATCATGCAGGTATAAACAAATAATCGTATAGGTTTCTCAGAGAAACATGCAAACTCACCTGACCCTGAAAGCTCACTCCTCAAGTCTCGGTTCCCTGCTCGTATCTCAACCCAATCAACTCGAGACCCTGAATTACAATTTAATAACCTGATATCATAATCACAACTCAATAACTCTATAAACGATTCCCAAGTAACACACACAAACCCGAATGCCCAAACACGTACCCCGCGTAGCCCAAAACCCTAACCCTAAACCCAAGCAGGATCGCGACCGCGCTCATAGAGTCGCGGTCGCGCTCACTCTGTCTCAGTCACGATATCCATTGCGGCCATGTTCATCTCAACCCTTAACCGCCCCAAGCTCGACCCTTAACCGCCTGCGACCCATCGCACCCCGTGCTCGTGGCATCGCGGCCCAAGATCCTCTCAAGAACATCGCGGCCGCACTGACGGACGAACAGAGTCAATTTGCTCTGTTTTTATCACAGCCAGGGGATTAACCCCAAATCGACCTCCCAACCCACTTTTACTCTTTGAATTACCCCGGAATTCATTTAACAAAATTTGTAAACTCAATTCAATCACCCATTAACAATTAACCACTTGAAATCCATGAATTTCAGCTCAATACTTACTTGGTGTTGGCTAGAACAAGTTGAAGAAGAAAGGTAACTAGCAATTGAATCTTCAACTCCAATCCTCTCGTTGTTGGTTGTGGTTGCTGGAACTCGAAAACACACACACACACACACACACATCAGTTTATAGATTTTTGGTGAAGAAACTAATGAAGCAACCTAGCAAGAAGATCCCCCTTATATACGTTTTCGTATTAACTCGGTTCGACATGCAATATCTGATCCCGTTATATAAAATCACAATTTTTATCACCGGGCTCCAAATTAATCAACAATTACTAAGATTATAATCTTTTATAAAAACTTAATCACATAACCCGGTTAACTCAAAACCTCGTCATGTGATGGTTCCACATATAACTCAATAATTAGCCAAACTCAATAATAATATTTAAATTAACCCAAATAAATAATTTCATGTACCTTACCCAAATAATAATAACACAATGGATCACAAATAAATAATGAAAATTCAAAAAATAATAATAAGTGAATCATTATTTTTTGATAATAACCCAAATAATAATAACACAATAGATTATAATCTTCATTATTTTTTGAATTTATTAATAATGGATCACAAATTCAAAAATAAGTATATCAATGTACAAAATTAATGAATCCATATACAAAATTATAAATATAAAAATCTTGTTCCACTTATATATATAGGAGGGTTCAATGGAAAACCAACATGCATCAGAAAACCTTGGAAAACCTCCATGCACCACTACAAATGCATCACAATTCCCGCGTGATGCATCAAATTACTCACGTGATGCATCAAATTCCCGCATGATGCATCAAATTCCCGCATGATGCATCGACTTTCTCCGTGATGCATCACCTGATCCAATGGCTATAGAGTGGTTCCCGAGTTTCCCGATGCATATAGGTTTCCCATTGAACCCACCCCTATATATATATATATATATATATATATATATATATATATATATATATATATATATATATATATATATATATATATATATATATATATATATATGTATATATATATATATATATGTATATATATATATATATGTATATATAGTGTGTGTGTGTGTATGTGTGCATGTATAAAAGGTAGTTTCCCGTGTTTAAGTCATAATGTCAATCGACTACCACGAAAAAAATATAAATTTCTTCAAAAATCAGTTCAAAACACATCCGAGTGGTATGTACTGAACAACTATCCTAAAATATAAAGCATACATGCAGTAAGTATCTCTAATTTTTTTGAACCTTAAATAAATATGTTATTCTGAATATTATAAATTTAACTATTCATATAGTAAATGTTATTCTAAAATGGCCGGAAAAAATCTCCAACATGATTTTGCACATGGTTCTAACTTTAACACAAACTGTTACACTGCTTGTATCGTCAATGGTGGTTGACAAGTGTGACATACGACATACCATCCAAAACAGCGGTGTTGCAATCCCCTAAACAGATTATTCAACATTCTATGGTTGGTTGGAGGAGATTGTAGAGTTACGCTATTTGCATTCTCATTCAGTTGTGTTGTTTCATTATAAGGTGTGCAATGCCAATCAGAGAAGGGCGTTGCATCACTAAGAATAAAATCACTAGCATCAATGTCAATTCTGAAGCATACAAAAATGATCAATTCATCCTGCTACACAAGTGAAACAAATGTTCAATATCGAAGTTATATCCTTCTCACAACCATCTGGAGGTGTAACATCCTAGGACTTTAATTATTTCAGTTTGAGAATTTAATTATCGAAAATATTTTTATGTAATCAAGTTGGATTATTAATGTAATTTATCAATATGAAATACAATTATATTTGAAGTTGGTTGTCATATTAAGTTAAATATATTTGATAATGGTGTTTGTAAACTTAAGTTTATATGTAGCTATAAGTAAAAGGGTTGAAATAGCCTATTTGTGATAGTTAAGTTGAAGGGGTTGTTGTGTAATTCTCTCAAACTTCAAACATTTGTGTGAGTTAGATATGAGCATCTGCTCATTTTCGAAGAAAATCATTCTCTCGCTAACTCAACTCTCATCTCTCAGCTTCATCTTCATTAAGCAAAGAATAAGAAATCATAGGATTAGAGCTTGGAAATTCAAGGTTTTGCAAGACTTGAAGTAACTATTGAGACTACAAACATTAATTTAAGGTAAAACCTAGATTTAATCTGCATTTTAAGGGTCTTTTATTCGGATTAATGAAAAACTGAAATAGAGGAATCAAGTATTAAAATAGTGAATGCTTGTTTGATTTTTCGGTTGATAATCATCATTTGAAGTACACTAAAGCTACTGGAACAAGAACCAAACATCAAAACAACATCAAGGTATGTAATTTTGAACTTTGGTGTGGCTTTTAATTGTGTCGGTGAACACAATTATGTTAAGTCACGATTTGAACTTAAATTGAGTACTATACACCAAATTAGTGTTTCATATATGTTGCATTATGTCTATGTATGGGTTGGTGAAGGATTTCAACTGAAATTGAAGTTTAAAAACTGATTTTGATTAAAAACACAAATTATTATATCAAGTTCCGGATATGGACCACCAAGAGACTTAGAGTCTTGGTAAGAGTTGGACCACGAGACTTGGAGTCTTGGGTTGGGTCTCGGACTTGTTTAGGTTGGCATTTGATAAAGGGAAGAAACACCGGTACTCGGAGTCTTGGGAAAACATGGGGGGACCTGGAAACATTGAGTCTCGTTCTAGGGAGGGGGACCCCGGCACTATGAGTCTCGGACTGATAGAGAGACCTCGAGACTTAGTCTCTGGGTATAAACATATTCATTAAGCAAATAATAAGAAATCATTGAATTTGAGCTTACAAATTTTAGGTTTTGCAATATTTGAAGTAACTGTTGTGGTTACAAACATCTATTTATGGTAAAACAAAATTCCATGTGCATTTTAAGGGTTTTTTATTTGGTTTGATGGAAAACCGAAATAGAGGAACCAAGTGTTGATAATTTGATTGCATGTTTGATTTTTCAGTTGATACTCATCATTTGAAGTATACTAAAGCTACTTGAATAAGAATCAAACATCAAAACAACATTACGGGATGTAATTTTGGATTTTTAGTGTGGTTTTTAACTTTTTCGATGAACACAGTGATGCTAATGTCATGGTTTGAACTTAAATTGAGTACTAAAAACCAAATTGGTGTTTCATATAAGTTGTATTTTGTCTATTTATGGGTGATTGAAGGATTTATTTAAAATTGATTTTGATGAAAAATAGATGAATATATCAAGTTTCGGATATAGACCACCAAGAGACTTAGAGTCTTGGTAAGAGTTAGACCCCGAGACTTGGAGTCTCAGGCTGGGTCTCGGACTTGTTTAGCTTGGCATTTGATAAAGGAACGAAACCCCGAGACATGGAGTCTCAGGTTAGGGAAGGAAAACATGGGGGAGACCCCAAAACATTGAGTCTCTGTCTAGGGAGGGGGACCCCAAACTGTTAGAAATTTTATTTATTGTAATTCAAGCTTGTTTAATTACGCTCAATTGTTGAAAATAGTGTATAATTAAATATAATAAAAGTCTAGGTTCATATTGTAATTAGGAAAAGTTTAGTTTGTGCTGTTTCTTAATTTTCTAGACTTAAAGGGGAGTATTTGGACAAACCCCCTAATTTAGGTAAAGGTATTTAAGGAATTTCCTATGGAAATTTCAAGAGAGAGGTGTAAGAGAAATCATCTTATGTGTGTGTTTTTTAATGTGAAAGTTCTTAGAGATTGAATGCCCAAATTCTCTCTACTGTAATCTTTGGATTCATTAATATAAATCGTTCATTGATTGTATTTGAGTGAAAATTATACTGGGAATCAAAGCTATCAATTAGTATCAGAGTTTGAAGATTGGATTTCAACTTGAAAATTTGGTGTTCTTCTTGTTACTTACGGTTTTCATTCTAGATCTCAAAATTAATTGGTTTTTTCGCATTATTTGTATAGGCTTGTGATCGTTTGATGTTTATTAGTGCATTACGATCATTAGTTACTAGCTTTTAGCAACATCTGAGAGTTAATTGATGGATTTGAGAGATTTTTTGTTCATCACATTTTTCATCACTTTCGTGGTTACTACTCGAAATTAATCCTACATATGTAGAAATTGGAGGTTGAAAATTGTTTAGAAGTTGTTTATTATCATTTTTTAGTACTAAGGGATCATTAATTTGTCATTTACATCATTTGGAGTTGGATTTTTGAAGATTTGAGTTTCTTACAGTATCAATTAGAGTATTTTTTCCTGCAAATTTGACTTAAGTGTTACTTCGGAACTCAACTTCGGAACTTAAACTTCAGACCTCAAACTGCAGAATTTAAACTTCAAAACTCAAACTTCGGACTAAAGGGTCTTACGAGTTTCGATACTTCAGCCTTCGAATGTCAAAACTTCACATCATCCATACCTCCGAACCATCCAAACTTCGAAACCCTCAGAATTTTGCAACTTCGGACTTCTGCACTTCGCAACTTGACTTTCGAACTTCGCAACTTCTGACTTCTAAACTTCGGACTAAGGCTACATCCGAACTTCACACTTACTCATCTGAACTCTGAACCATCATCATCATCCGAACTTTGGACAACTTTGCATCCACAACTTTGGATTTCAGTACCTTGTGACGTTCAGTGTTTCCAGAGGCCATAACTTTTGACTCGAGTGTCGACACGGGCCCATAATATATCAAATCGAAACTTGAACCAAGATCTACAGGTTGAATTAGCTTTAGCTTGTTTTTGTAATTTTTCGGGCCTATTTTGTCTTCTGGAAGAATATATAGCCACTTTTTCTTAACAAAACCTGAAAAATTCAACATTCAAAAGTCACTTCGGATCCAAGTTTCACCATGTTACCAACCCCGGATACATCTAAAGAGCTTCAACTTTGGATATCTATCCTTGGACAATCTTCTGATGTTTCAACCTCGGACAAATCATGAACTTTGGATCCTTCGCCTATCTCGTATCAAGACTTTTGGATTTATACCAAAGAAAGCATCTTCTGACCACCATCTCAACTTCAGATCACCCACAATCCAAACTTTGGATCACTTTTGAACTTCGGATCAACTCTCATCACCTTCAAACTTCGAGTTCAGAACTCCAGAACACCTTCAACCCAAAATTTGGATAGCCATTAGAAATTCAGATTCATCATCATCCAAACTTGTGAAGTTTTGCTTCTATACTCTGTTGACTGATATTATTCTTATTTGCAGGGGGAGTTTTCAAGTACGCATTCACGAAGACATGCGTTTTTTTTCACTCTTCTAGTATGCAAAATTTTGTAAAGGAAATAATTTTTAGTGCATACTTGTAGGGGGAGTGGTTTATTTGAAGTTTTTTTCTAATAAAAGTTTTTCTTTCGTAGTTAAAGTTTTTATCTAATGTTTTTCTTTTAATAAAGTTTTTTTTTAATTTTAAAAGGTTTAAACCCTTAATGATGCAAAATTGATTTGGATTATATCTTAATCATCATTAAGGAGAGTAAATGTTTTCGTTCAATCTGAGGATATCAGTTCAATCTTGCATGCCAATCTGGATACGTTCATTTAATCTGATTCACTTATTCTGATTTATTCTGATTGATCAGATCTCATCATCCCAATTCTGTGAGATTCTCTCCATTCTTTATGAATCCTTTCATCGCTGAATTCAGTCAAATCGGAATAGCATTTCATTCTTATTCATTCATTCAGACCATTTTGTCCATATCTCGATATCTCATCTTTATATGAATCTTGGATCTCATTCATATCAGAATCATTCATTCATTTTGAATTATCTCTTTCTGATTCATTCTGATACATTCACTCATCTCCATGCTCATCTGATCCATTTCATTGAGTTCATTCTCATAACGCTTAGGTAGATCATTTGAGCATACTATGGTATCTGTTATAATTTGATGTTTGGGAACTCAAAGTACACCATCTTTGATGATATATGTTGACTCTATTGCACCACGTGAGCGTATAGGCATATATATATCACTAATATGGTGTACCCAGAATCGGATGACCAACCCATGGAGTAATCCTTCCAGTAGATGAGAGGTAAGGGTCTTTAGATCTAGTTGAAGAGGTTCAAACATAGTGGGGTGTTGATCGGGTAGAGCAGAGATAATATAAACGTGAGAGGGGTATATATTAAAGAAGATAGGGTGCATCAAATCATGTGTTACTGATGTAAGTGAGTCGGAGTGAGCTATAGTTAAAAAATATATACTGAGAGCTTGAGGGGAAAGAAAGGATTAAAAGAACAGACAATCCTATTCAAACCTACAAATAGTTGGGTTTCCTATATATGCTATCGAATCTTATTTGTTGAGATTTGGTATTGAAAAAGACGTCATGGACCTAGTGATGCAAGCACAGAACCCCACTAGCTACTCAGTTGCTTCTTAAAAGGCTACTGTTTCATTTGTCACGGAGATATATCACATAATCTTCGATTTATCATTTGGAGTTAATTGATATTGAAACATGAAGACATTCGCTCTGGTCTCCAAACATCATTTGACTGCACATTGTGACTAGAGCTTATTGATTATAAACTACTTAGGATACTTATTGAGTCATGTCTATGTGACAATCAATGCTTGTCTAACGTGACAAAGATGGAACACCTATAGTGGTGCTTAATATAAGTATTTGACGATGATTTGTTGGAAATCCTACCAGTGTTAATATCAAGTCAGCGCTGAATGTAGGTCACATAGTTCATAACTATCGTGCTAACAGGAAACTTAAGTGGTCCTGGTTGTTATTTTTCAAATGTCACATGTTGCAAAGCTTAATGCCTATTTGTGATTATAAAGAGCAGTTATTCACATTTGAGGGGGAGCAAGCTACTTATCAAGGATATCTGAAAAGTTTACATGATAATCAAGATTCTATTAATCGTCATGAGGGGAAGAATATATAAAGTCTATGTGTTGAGGGGGAAATTACTAAAGGAGAGAGATAATTTTAGAATTCAGGAGGAGAAAGAAAATTTCAACCAAAAAGAAAGTTAATATCAAGAAACACATGTTTTTGGTTGATATCTTAAGGGGGAGAGAACAAAGTCAAAGACAATGATGTCAGAGATCAAAGAAAGTCATAGAAATTCTAAGTTTAGAAGTTCAAAATCTTCAAGTGATTTCAAGTTTAGAGTTGAAAGAAGAAATCCTTCTATGATCTATCTGAAGTCTGTGTTAAAGTGAAGTTATATTCTGGTTCTCAAAGTGATTAAGTTCATAGCAAGATCGATTGAAGATTATTATCAAATCTAAAGATCAAATTCATTATAGTTGAAAGTTTTCACTACTATTGTGAAATCTCTAGAAGTTGTTCGAATTGGAAAAGAATATTTTCAACAAAGATAGTAGATCGATCGGAATACCGGATGACAGACTGGATAGATTCTTTGACCAGAGAAAGCTTATTACAATTTTGAAGCCATAGTCTGAAACGTAATCACAAAGGGGGAGATTGTTAGATTTTAAAGTTGTGATAGTTTCAGGGGTTAATCTGTAATAAATGAAACTTAGTTTTTTGTGGCAAAAGAGATTCAAACATTGATGTAAATGGGTCAAAGACCTTAAAAGGTCAACCCATGAGTTTAAGAGTTAGTGTTTGAATCCAAGTACAATTGTTTCTTTTATAAGTAGTTTGTGTTTAGGGTTTTCGAAGCACGTACGTATTGAATCATATTCTTGCAATCTTTGGAATTATCAGACTTTAACTTTCATATCATTCATAAGGTTTTCATCTTGTTCATAACATATTCATAGTGTTCTTCTTGGTAAATGCATATTAATGGTGATTGCTTAAACGTATATGGGAACTACATATCTTTTGGTAACTTGCCTCGGCATGATGATATACTCATACTCCATGCGCTGAGGTTTGATAGTAGGCCACAGTCGGGGACTGATCATCCCATACTCAATCCAGCTAGGTTGTACATCCCTGATCGTTATATCTAAACAACCATTGAGACTTATGTCTCGAGATCTATGCTTCCCAGCACGATGACTTATCTGGTATCCATGCTTCTAGCATGATGACCATTTGTTATTTGTGTCATCCGCATTACGGAGCAAACATTGCTCATTATTAGACATTGTTTGCATGAATCAATTGTAGAATATGTAATATGTTATCTCTAAGCATAAAGCTTACTCATTAATATTAAATGTTTTCAAGCAAAGGAAAGAACATCGTCGGGCCTTCTTCTTAGGGTACTGCTTTCATACACTCGAAGTCTACTGGAACCTTGGTAAATATGATAGTTTTGTATTTTTGGGTTGGGATTACTATGATGATGTTATAAAACTTTGAGAATGTAATAGACAAGAATTGTCCTTGTAGAATTCTACCTATCTTTTTCTTTAGTGATGAATGTGATTTTAACTTTTTGTATTTTTGGATCATTAATCTTATGTTTAAAATGAGTTGTATGTTATCCTGGGTGTTTAATTATGAAATTATTGAAGGATGTTTTAGATTTGGACACTGAAACTTGGAGTCTCGGGCTGAGTCTCAGACTTTTTTAGCTTGGCATTTGATAAAGGAAAAAAAACCCTAAGACTTGGAGTCTTGGGTTGGGCAAGGAAAACATGGGGGAGAGCCCTAATCATTGAGTCTCGGTCTAGGGAGGAGACGCCGAATATGCGTCTCAGTCTCACAGAGAGACCCCGAGACTTAGTCTCTAGGTATATATACACTTAGAAATCTGGTTGTTGTTTTTTCTTCAGAAGTTGGTATATGTATATTTGGTTAAATGACTAGCAATGAATTATATTTAATCAAGAATATCTATGAAATATGATGTAAACTATATAACAGGTCCCTTGTGGGATTATTTAATAGACATTAGGGTATATTGTTGATAAATAACTATTTTGAGTTAAATTTGTGATTCCGGTTGAAATCCTAGAGAGAAATAATATTGAAATTAAAGTTGTTTAAACGCACCTAATGTGAGTACTAAGATTTATATGTCTCGTACTTGTGTGTGTGCTTCGAATATTTTGGTTATTCTAGCGACGGTTTGTTAAATTTAGCGATAATGTGTTTTGGTTTTAGTGATATGTGATTTCGTATTTAATTTTTATAATAGTTTGTATTCTAATTTTAATGATAATGTGATACGTACTTACATGATTAATCAATGTTATGAAATTTACACAGTTGTAAATTCTAGAAATGTAAAAATAACAATAAAAAGATTGTAGTTAGTGACAATAGTCATCACAAAAGGAAAAGGATTAGTTCAAGGATCAAGTGAATCATTACAATAAGAATAAATCTTGCATTTCATTGAATATTTTTCTTTTAATTACACTCCTCAAAACACACACACAGGTATGAGAGATTACACAAAAATGATAAGGAAATTCCTTATATACTACTTTCCTAACTTTCATCTAATTACACAATAAGTCCTTGAACTTCAATTTATTGTTGTTTTCACCTCAATTATAAATACCTAACAATCTCCCCCTTAGAGGTGAAAAGCAACTATACAGAAGCAACACAAAAACAAGAACTTTACAATTACAAAAATTACAAGTAATAACTAGACATCTAAAAATATTTGGTTTACAAATATTGATCATCAACAATCTTTAGTCTTTTCTTCTCTCAGAGTTTTATCTGTATCTCTCTGATCTTCATATCTTGTCTTCTTTGATCTTCTCTTCTCAGCTAAAGACATTCTCCCCATTGAACCATGAATTTTATTTACAACTCTACATTGATATTTTAAAAACAAACAAGTCTTCTCTCAACCATAGCCTGAAATATATTGGCGATCTTCAATCTTCTTCAGCAGTCTCATCTAGAAAACTTCAGAAAATCTTGAGAATCAAAACTCAAACAACTAACTTTATCTTTAATTTATCATTTCTCCTCCTTATTATGAACATATGAATTAAGATAATGATGCGAAAGATTTTCAGAGACAATGCTTCAATGGTAAAACTATGTTGCGTTGTTGGCTCCTCCTCAAATTCTGTAATTAAGAACTCTCCCCCTCAGATAAATACAAGAGCAAAATATTACAGATAATAGTTTCTCCCCCTCAAACAAATGATACATCAAATATTTACATTCCCCCTATGAAGTCTATTTCTCTCCATATATAACAGACAACATACAAATTTCTCCCCCTGTAGAAAAAGTACATCCTTACCAGAAAAAGAAACATCAAACCACTAGGATTCTGTAGATACCTATTTGCATGATAGATTAAAAAATGCAAGTGACCTACCTTCAGTGCTGTTTGATGTTGACATTGGTAGGTTTTCCAAATAATCACTGTGAAATACTTATCAATGCGTATCACTCATATTTGTTATGTCTATGCCAATTTGGACATACTTTTTATAGTCGTGGACTGTTGACTTAATGTGTCCTATTATGAAATTTGGCTCTAGACTCAATGTGAATCAAACAAATAGACTGGATATGATGTCTTCTTTGTTTCAATATCAATAATATCCAAGTGATATATTTATAGAAATGTGTTACAGTCTCCGGGATATATGAAACAAAAGTCTTTTATGAGACAACTGAGTAGCTGATGGGTTAAGTACTTGCGTCACTAGGTCCATGACGTCTTTTTCAATATAAAGTCGTCTGGGGCTTGATAGATTATGTGGTTTACCCATTATGTGGTTTACCTATTCCTCAAATCATTTCTCAACTCTTGGCATTTTCCACCGGCTCACTTTTTAGAAAAAATAGTCAGTCAGCTTTATAGTGAAAACATAATCTGATGCACCATCATCTCTTGTCAATATACCCCTCTCATTTACATTTTACCTCTGCTCGACCCTGTCCGCATCTCGTGATAATTGAGACTTCTCAACTAATAGACCTAAAGACTCTCACTCACACAAACTACATGGTGGTTTGCTCCCTGGGTAGGTCTTTCGTGACTAGTTAGACCATAGAAGCGATATATGTGTGTAATCACTCACTTTGTTGCAATATCGAAGTCAAAAGACTATCAAGAAAATATATCAATAAAGCTCATCTTTTAGGCTCATGAGGTATTTCAGAAGATAATATAATTATAATGAATCAGAATGAATTGGCGAAAGGGGATTCGGGTTAATTCAGAATGAAATATAAAATCTGATATACGATATGGAACGAATCAGATTTTCATGATGAGTTAACAATTGGGGAATATGGGAGACTTCATAATGAATGATGGATATGTGAGAATAAGAAATAAACTCAGAATTTAAAATCACCCTTTGGAGAATCTGAAATGATGTCACACCCTGCTACCCCGGTTGGCAGCGAGGCGTGACGAATGTGGAAGCGAACCATAATCATAACGAACGGCCACTATATGGACGTTTTCAGAAAATACAACGATATAACTTTGGAATAAGGAATGTTTTACAAACCAACATGAAATGTAAATAGTTCGCAAACTACAGAGATTCGAATACATAATTTATGGATTTATAATAATGCAAATAGATCTCTGTTGGTTGCTGAAAATATTGCGACTCCAAAATATGCGGAAGCCTCAGATTGCTTCCGATGAATGCGCATATCCTAATTACCTGAAAAATACATGCTAAAATACGTCAACAAATTGTTGGTGAGTTCATAGGTTTATGCGAAAAGACAAACTGTATGGACATTAATAGATGAGTTGAATTTATAAAAAGCATAATTTCCATGTATGTATTACATAGACCATCATGCAACCGAAGCTTAATTAAATGAGTTTGCCGTGTGCAGTATCCCCGACTGTAATACCGTTTGTTAAATATATATGCATTCCACTGTTAGCTAGTAAGACTAACCCGAATGGGGGACATGACTCCCAATAGAATTATCCACAATATATTCGCGCTTACAAATAAATGTAACTAACGGTTCATGATATGAGGGTTGATGGATCCACACAAACACATGAGTAATACATATAAGAAATAAACAGTTTTGATGTCCATATGAAAATAGTGCATGTATTTCCACCCCAATAGATAGTGAAAATAGGGGCTATGAAGACTCACCTTTGTTGCTTTCGTTGATGTTTTGATCTGGGTTGAAAACGTTATTACAGTGCCGAAACCTGATTCCTTCCTATATTTTACGTGTACGAGTTATCATTATTATTTTATGTATCTTTGAATGTTTTATACAAATTAATTATGTGCTCTTCAAATCTACCATTTATTTTAAATGGCCACTCATGTTGTATAAATATTCATATTTATCTATAAAATGTTGTTGATAAATATATATTTATAAAATATATAACTTGTCTCTTGTAGGAAATAATTTATTTCCTTTGGTTCAAAAATAATTTTGTTGAACACACACACACACACACACACATATATATATATGCACGAAATTATATATACATGTATTTTTGCACAGATGAAAATATGATGATAAGAATGTGTATCTTCACGAGGTTACGAAAAACGACTCGTAAATGACAAGTTTTTATAAAATATATGTTTTACGAAAATTATATAAGTCGTTTCATGATACATATTTGTATGGTTATTATTCATAAATAAGTAAGATATGCTCATGAGAATAAAATTTATAACAAGATATACTTACATGATTTGCTTTGATGTGCACTTGGAACCTTGTAAATGATTGAAGAATAAAGAGAGAAGAGAGACAGTTTTGATATTTCTATTGGTGCATTTTTGAAATGAGGTCGATGGCCTCTATTTATAGAGGTGAAAATGTATATTTTTAAAATAATAATGATAATAAAATGCATGTTATGATGAAAAAGATAAAGTAAAATCAGTTGAGTGTTAAACAATAAAGAACATGGTCGATTTTGATAAGTGTTATGATTGTGTTTTGTATGGCTTTTAATAATAAAATAATAGAAAATCAAAAGCTAGTTGTCCTTTAAAGGACAACCGGCTTTTAGAGTGATAAGTAGTTGTGGTTCTCTTATTATTTTGTACAAAACGTGTCGAAAGTCATTAATTTTTTTTGTTTTAAAAATTTCTTTTCGAAAATATCAGATTTTCTATACTCAGAAAATAAGTAAATCAAACTCGATTCAAGTGTGAATCGAGTCTGTTATAGTGTGATTCGAGTTTCATCCAATTATAGACGAGTTTTGTTGTTGTTTCATTCGAGTTTTAAGCATATGTTGTTCGAGTTTTATAGTAGTTCATTTCGAGTTTTATGAAGGTTTAGATCGAGTTTTATATAACATAATTTTGAGTTGGATAAAACATCGTCCGAGTTTCCTTTAACTTCATTCGAGTTTAGCTTTACGTCATCCGAGTTCAGGTCATCCGAACTCAGATCAGTTTCATCTGAGTTTCATCTTATCCGAGTTTGGCACTTAATCAATAGAGTTTTATGTGTTTTAAATTTTTATTAAGTGTTTGGTCCGAACTTGGGTCATCCGTGTTCGGGTCATACGGGTTCGGGCCATCCGAATTCGGGTCATCCGAATTATGTTTAAAACTTATAAAATTTTTAATTTTTTACATTTTTATCCAAGTCTTATTCAAGTTTCACATAAATATCTGATTAAGTTTTACTGAATCTTACTTGATTTTGAGTCAGTTGCTACAGTCTTCCCCCGTTAAGAGAATTTCGTCCCAAAATTCAGTTTGAGCTTGTCTTTACTGGGGTATCTGTGAACAGGTGAGGGTACTTGGCTCGAAATTGATCTTCACGTTCCCAGGTAAACTCAGGACCACACTTAGATTCCCATCTAACCTTTATTATTGGTATCCGGTTGTGTTTTAGTTTCTTGACTTCTCGGTCTATTATTTCTACAGGTTGTTCCACGAAGTGCAACTTATCATCCAGTTGTAACTCATCCATTGGTATGACGAGTGTTTCGTCGGACAGGCACTTCTTCAGGTTGGAGACGTGAAAAGTATTATATACATTGTTGAGTTCTGGTGGCAGGTCAAGTCGGTAGGCTACCGGGCCGATTCTCTTGGAAATCTTAAATGGCTCAATATAACGAGGATTGAGCTTTCCTCGTTTCCCGAAACGAATTACGCCTTTCCAAGGCGAGACTTTGAGCATTACTTGGTCTCCCTCCTGGGAATTCCAGGTCTTTCCTTCTGATATCAACATAACTCTTCTACCTATCCCGGGCTATCTTTAATCGGTTCCGAATCTGAATTATCTTTTCGATAGTCTCATGAATGATTTCAGGACCGGTGATCTGGCTATCTCCTACCTCAGCCCAACAAATCGGTGATTGACACTTTATCCCATAAAATGCCTCGAATGGAGCACCCTTAATGCTTGAATGGTAGCTATTGTTGTAGGAGAATTCGACTAACGGTAGGTGTCTGTCCCAACTCTTGCCAAAATCAATCACACATGCCCTTAGCATATCCTCTAATGTCTGAATAGTTCTCTTGCTCTGGTCATCTGTTTGCGGGTGGTAAGCTGTGCTCATATCCAGGCGTGTCTCCAACGCCTCTTGCAACGATTGCCAAAATCTTTACGTAAATCGACTATCCCTGTCTGATATGATGGATACGGGAACTCCATGCCTTGAGACGACTTCTTTAAGATAGATTCAAGTTAACTTATCCACCTTACCAGTCTCCTTGATGGGCAAGAAGTGTGAAATCTTGGTGAGTCGGTCCACAATCACCCAAATGGTGTCATAACCACCAGAAGTTTTCGGCAACTTTGTGATGAAGTCCATGGTTATTTTCTCCCACTTCCACTGGGGTATTTCCGGTTGAACCAACAATCCTGATGGTTTCTGGTGCTCGGCCTTAACCTTCAAACACGTTAAGCACTTGCTGACATACGTATCAACGTCAACCTTCATGTTTGGCCACCAGTATATTTCCTTCAGGTCATGATACATCTTATCTGATCCTGGGTGAATAGCATATCTTGTCTTATGCCCTTCATCCATGATCAGCTTTCTTAGTCCTCCGGTCTTTCGAAGCCAAATACGGTTCATGAAGTATTGGCATCCGTTGGACTTGGTTTCAAACTGTTTATCCATTCCTCTCAAGGCTTCATTCAGTAGGTTTCCCTCTTTGACTGCTTCCTTCTGAGCCTCGCGGATCTGAGAGTTCAGGTTTGGCTGTATAGTTATGACCAAAGCTCAGACTCTTGAAGGCTTAACCCGTTCCTTTAGGCTCAAGGCATCATCTACAACATTTGCCTTTCCCGGGTGGTAACGAATCTCGCAGTCGTAATCGCTTAGCAGTTCAACCCAGCGCCGTTGCCTCATGTTCAACTCCTTTTGGTCCAGAATGTGCTGAAGGCTCTTATGATCCGTGAATACCGTGCACTTTGTGCCGTAAAGGCAGTGCCTCCATATTTTAAGGGCAAATACCACTGCTCCGAGTTCTAAGTCGTGAGTCGTATAGTTCACCTCATGGACTTTGAGTTGTCGTGATGCGTAAGCGATGACTTTATCCTTCTGCATTAACACACAACCCAACCCGTTGTGTGAGGCATCGCCGTAGACCACAAAGTTTTCTGTTCCATTGGGTAGGGATAGAATAGGTGCACTACACAACCTTTGCTTCAACAGTTTGAATGCTGTCTCCTGGTCTTTACCCCAGCTATACTTCACATCCTTCCGAGTTAATTCCGTTAGCGAGCCAGTTATCTTAGAGAAGTTTTCGATAAATCGTCAATAACAACCGGCAAGGCCTAGATGCTGACGGATTTCTGTTGGAATTCTAGGCATTGCCCAGTTCTTAATAGCCTCGATTTTCGACGGGTCTACTTGAATTCCTTGGCTATTGATCACATGCCCTAGGAATTTGACTTCTCGTAGCCAAAATTCACATTTAGAGAATTTGGCGTAAAACTGTTCATTCTCCTGTAGTTCTAGGATTATCTTCAGATGCTGCTCGTGCTCCTCTTGGCTTCAGAAATATATAAGGATATCATCTATGAACACTATTATAAATTTATCCAAATACGGTTTGCACACTCGATTCATAAGGTCCATGAATACAGCTGGTGCGTTGGTTAAACCGAATGGCATCACCTAGAATTCGTAATGTCCATAACGAGTTCTGAATGCTGTCTTGGGTAAATCTTCCTCCCGAACCTTAACTTGATGATATCCGGATCGCAGATCAACTTAGAGTAAAAACTAGATCCTTGGAGTTGATCGAACAAATCATCGATTCTGGGGAGAGGGTATCGGCTTTTGATGGTTAACTTGTTTAGCTCGCGATAATCTATGCACATTCTAAAGGATCCATCCTTCTTTTTCATAAATAGGACCGGAGCTCCCCAAGGTGAGGAACTTGGTCGAATGAATCCTTTATCCATCAGCTCTTGCAGCTTATTGGATAGCTCTTGCATTTCAGAAGGGGTGAGTCAGTATGGTGCTTTTGCAATAGGTGCAGCTCCAGGCACCAAGTCCATTTGAAATTCCACTTGCCTAGCTGGCGGAAGTCCAGGCAAGTCCTCTAGAAAGAATCTCGGGTAGTTACAAACCACCGGAATTTCCTTGAGTCGTTTCTCTTTCGACTCCTTTTCTACTAGTTGAACCAACATTGCATGGCAACCTTTCCGAAGGCATTTCAACGTTCTTAAGTTGGATATGACGTTCAACTGGTGGTTCCTTCTTTCTTCCTGGACTGTTAGGACTTTCTTTTTCTTAAGTGGTATCCTTACGACCTTCTTACCACATAAGATTTCGGTGTGGTTGTCTGATAGCCAATCCATCCCAATAACTACGTCGAAGCTTCCGAGTTCGATAGGCATTAAGTTTGTCTTAAAGGGATGATCTGCTAATTTCAGTGTGCAACTCTTAAAGATACTATTTGCTTTAATCAGTTTGCCATCGGCTAACTCTAGAGTATAGGAGTTGTCTAAAGGGGATTGAGTGATATTCAGTTGTTCACTAAACTTAGCAGAAATAAAGCTCCTATCAGCCCCAGTATTAAAAAGTACATAAGCGAAACGTCATTAAGAAGAAATGTACCTGATACTCCATTGGGGTCCTGACGAGCGTCTCCAGCTCCCAACACAAAAGCTCTCCCTTGAGCTCCTTCGTTGTTTTTCAATTTTGGGCATACATTCTTATAGTGCCCGACAGCTCCACACTCAAAACAGCTCATCTGGCTGTTGCCGTTGTTGTTACTGTTATTGTTGCTGCTGTTGTTGAATCTACAATCTTTGGTCAGATGACCAAGACGCTTGCACTTTCCGCAAGGGGTTGGGCAGGGACCTATGTTATGGTGGTAGGTGCATTGGTTGCAAAGGGTTTTGGTCCCAATGTAGCCATTCCTTGGTTCGGTTCCGGCTATAAAAGCTTTGATGGTTTCGGGCCTCTTGGACTGCAAACTCGAATTCCTCCCAGACTTGTCTTCCCATTTTCTCTTGTTTTCTACCGCTTTGACCTCATTCCTTCTGGCCACTTGATCCTCAATTTATTTTCCATTCGAATGGCGCCCTGGATTGTGGTGGGGTTTGAGGCGGTGACGTTGCCTTGGATTTGAGGAGCGAGTCCCCAAATGTAGCACTCAATCTTCTTGTATTCGGGGGTCACCATTTATGGGCATAGTAGACTTAATTCATGGAACCAGTTTGTATACCCGCAACGTATGTCCCCTTCATTGACAGAATCCAAAACTCCGACTCCATTTTCTGGAGTTCATTTCTCGGGCAGTATTCATATGTCATCATCTGTTTTAACTCGGTCCAGGTGAGTTGATAGGCCGCATCGATTCCCACAGACTGTGCGTAAGAATTCAACCATGTTAGTGCGCTTCCTGAAGAGTATGGGTAGCGAACTTAACTTTATCTCCCTCAATGCATCCGCTAACACGAAAGACTGACTCTAATTTTTCGAACCATCGAACTAGTCCGACAGCTCCCTCGGTTCCATTGAAGCATAGGGGCTTGCAGCTCAAAAACCCCTTAATCGCGCAACCCTTAGGGTTGATTTCTGTTCCTCCTATAGTACGACTAGCTCCTCCATCACCATTGGTAGAACCATTCCGATTGGTTTCGTAGGTGGCTATGGCGGCGGCTACCCTTTGTGCTACGAGTTGCTCGATTTCAGCAGCGTTCATGGCTCTTCTTGGCGGTATTATATTAAAGTTTAAAAATAAACAGGGTATAAGAAATTGAGTCTTAAAAGATTTGAATTTTTCTTAAGGCACAGTTCTATAATCATCAAACACAGAGTCATACATAACTTGAAATTTTCATTAATAATACATAATTCCTTACATCCGGGCGGGTTTACCCGAAAATTTTAAGTCCTACACTATTACATCATAATTCCTATCATTACAAAGACAAGGGGGTACTAGGTGTGGGAGTGATCAGGGGTTTTCCCCGCTCTAAGGTATTGAGGCGTTGTGTTAGCGCCTCGTTACGGGCCTCGCATTCGGCTAGTCGTTTCCGAAGTTCCTCCAGCTTGTCCTGTTGAATAGTGAAGGTGTGCTGGTTGGCCCAATATATGTTGGAGTTCTGCATCTCCTCTCGCTCTATTCTAGCGGTAATCTCCCCGATGTCATGGTTAAGTACCCGGATCTGGAGATCCTGGCGGCTGGCTCTGGCCACCAGTAAAGGTACCGTCTGGTCGGTGGGCTCCTGAGTGAGTGGTGGGGTCGATGTAGAGGATGGTCCTCCGACCTCGAATTGGGAGGGGATTCCCTCCTCTTGCCTCCACTCGTGGAGGGTCTCGGGCATCCAGCCCCATTTACGGGCGTTTGCCCGTTGCTGCGGTGGTGGACTTGGCTGAGGAGACGGGATTGGGAAAGACTCCCGTCTTGGCATCATCACCCTCTTTCTGGGTGTGAACAGCATATGGGGGCCGTTGGGATGGGGACGGTATGGTTTGTACGACGGGACCTCGGGATGATATGGGGTGTAGGAGGGGGCCACTGGTGCTGGCGGGTCCTCTCCGGATGGTTCTCCCCACCCGCTGGAGGATTCGTCGACCTCCATTGGCTCTTCCTCGTCTGACTCTTCCATAGGTTCTTCGTCTTCTGAGGGGTTTTCCTCCTCGGACGGATCCTCCTCGGTGAAAATTTCCGGGTTGTATTGGCTGGTTGGGGTTTGTTCTTCTTCCGAGTCAGATAAAATAAGAACCACATGGCTCGACATTTTTCTGTAATCAAGTCCCATTTTTAGTTAATTACAAAAATATTTTTCTAAGAATCGGTAAGATTTTAATGTAGCTATAGTCTAGATTACTAATGCAACCTAGTTCACTATAACTATGGCTCTAATAGCAATCTGTCACACCCTGCTACACCGGTTGGCAGCAAAGCGTGACGAATGCGGAAGCGTACCCATAATCATAACGAACGACCACTATATGTATGTTTTCAGAAAATACATCGATTTAACTTTGGAATAAGGAATGTTTTACAAATCAACATGAAATGTAAATAGTTCGCAAAATACAGAGAGTCGAATACATAATTTAAGGATTTATAATAATGCAAATAATCTCTGTTGGTTGCTGAAAATATTGCGACTCCAAAATATGCGGAAGCCTCAGATTGCTTCCGATGAATGCGCATATCTTACTTACATGAAAATACATGCTAAAATACGTCAACTAATTGTTGGTGAGTTCATACGTTTACGTGAAAATACAAACTGCATGGACATTAACAAATGAGTTGAATTTATAAAAGCATAAATTCCATGTATGTATTACATAGACCATCATGCAACCGAAGCTTAATTAAATGAGTTTGCCCTGTGCAGTATCCCCGACTGTAATACCGTGTGTTAAATATATATGCATTCCACTGTTAGCCGGTAAGACTAACCCGAATGAGGGACATTACTCCCGATAGATCTATCCACAATATATTTGTGCTTACAAATAAATGTAACTAACGGTTCATGATATGAGGGCTGATGGATCCACACAAACACATGTGTAATACATGTAAGAAATAAACAGTTTGATGTCCATATGAAAATAGTGCATGTATTTCCACTCCAATAGATAGTGAAAATAGGGGCTATGAAGACTCACCTTTGTTGATTTCGTTGATGTTTTGATCTGGGTTGAAAACGTGATTACAGTGCCGAAACTTGATTTCGTCCTATATTTTACGTGTAACGAGTTATCATTTTGATTTTATGTATCTTTGAATGTTTTATACAAATTATTTATGTGCTCTTGTATTTATTCACAAATCTACCATTTATTTTAAATGGCCACTCATGTTGTATAAATATTCATATTTATCTACAAAATGTTGTTGATAAATAATATTTATAAAATATAAACTTGTCTCTTGTAGGAAATAATTTATTTCCTTTGGTTCAAAAATAATTTTGTTGAACACAAACACACACACACACACACTATATATATATATATATATATATATATATATATATATATATATATATATATATATATATATATATATATATATATATATATATATATATATATATATATATATATATATGCACGAAATTATATATACATGTATTTTTGTACAGATGAAAATATGATGATAAGTATGTGTATCTTCACGAGGTTACGAAAAACGACTCGTAAATGACAAGTTTTTATAAAATATATGTTTTATGAAAATTATATAAGTTGTTTCATGATACATATTTGCATGGTTATTATTCATAAATAAGTAAGATATGCTCATGAGAATAAAATTTATAACAAGATATACTTACAAGATTTGCTTTCATGAGCACTTGGAACCTTGTAAATGATTGAAGAATAAAGAGAAAAGAGAGAGACAGTTTTTATATTTCTATTGGTGCATTTTTGAAATGAGGTCGATGACCTCTATTTTTAGAGGTGAAAATGCATATTTTTAAAATAATAATGATAATAAAATGCATGTTATGATGAAAAAGATAAAGTAAAATCGGTTGAGTGTTAGACAATAAAGAACATGACCGATTTTGAAAAGTGTTATGATTGTGTTTTGTATGGATTTTAATAATAAAATAATAGAAAGTCAAAAGCTAGTTGTCTTTTAAAGGACAACCGGCTTTTAGAGTGATAAGTAGTTGTGGTTCTCTTATTATTATATTATTATTTTGTGCAAAACGTGTCAAAAGTCATTAATGTTTTTTTTGTTTTAAAAATTTCTTTTCGAATATTTCAGATTTTCTATACTTTGAAAATATTTCTGGAAATCAAACTCGATTCAAGTGTGAATCGAGTCTGTTATAGTGTGATTCGAGTTTCATTCAATGATAATCGAATTTGATAGTTGTTTCATTCGAGAGTTCATTCCGAGTGAAGGTTTTGATCGAGTTTTATATAACATAATTTCGAGTTTGATAAAACATCATCCGAGTTTCCTTTAACTTCATTCGAGTTTAGCTTTACTTCATCCGAGTTCGGATGCATCCGAGTTTCATCTTATCCGAGTTTGGCACTTAATTAATGGAGTTTTATGTGTTTTAAATTTTTACTAAGTGTTTGGTCCGAATTCGGGCCATCCGAGTTCGGGTCATACGGGTTCGGGCCATCCGAAATCGGGTCATCCGAAATTTGTTTAAGACTTACAAAATTTTTGATTTTTGACATGTTTTCCCAAGTCTTATTCAAGTTAATTTCACATAAATATCTGATTAAGTTTTACTGAATCTTACTTAATTTTTAGCCAGTTGTTACAAATGAATTAGAGAATCAAGAATGAACAAAGAGAATCTCAGAAGAATTGGGATGATGAAAATCATAGAAGCTAGATCAATAAACCTCAGTAATGAGTCTCGGAGAATCAAAAACTTTAAAACATAAAGAGTATAGTGAAAAATAGTTCTTCATAGCTCTCGAATAAACGCAACTAATCTCAATTGTAGATACCCTTGTTTCTCTCAGAAAAAAACACTTTATGTGTGAACAAAAATATGTCATTTAAAAATTTCACACAATTATGAAACGTCATCAGATTTTATGAAATTTGGAATTTCACTATCCGAATCCGAAATTTCGGATAGTTTCGGATCAAAATTGTAAATTTTTATTTCGGATTCTCAGATTCAGATTTTTATGAACACCCCTACCTAACAGGAAGTCATCACAAATGGCCATTTAAAGAATAAATAAAATTTAATTGGGTGTCATCGAAAAGGAATAAGGATGTCGTCGCAAAGTTTGCGACGACATGATGTCTTCACAATTGTTAGCATCAGAGACAACTATGTAGCGACAAAAGTTGTTAGAGACGACTGTTGTCGAAATTGGCAGTGTCTTAAATGTGTACATGAATAGCACATACCTTAACCAATATCACTTCAAGAATTCAATTCAGCACCACCCACTATGGATGAAATTTAATTCCTTTTAACAAGAGAAAATGACTGATTTGAAATAACAACTAACCTAAAACTCCATCACTCCCTACACAAAACACCTCACCCTATCCAACCTACCTAAACTATCTCACCCACCCCACCCTACAATGCCCACCACAACCCACGTCACACTTACCCTACATACCCCTTACCCAACCTTCCCTATCATCCCTACTCAACCCAACCATACCCACATCACCGCCACCCATACCCTACCTTACAATGGCCACCACAACTCACCCTACCTACCACATCCTTAGCCTATGCTCGTCACCCCAGCTTACCAACCCCTAACCCATCCTACGTTACCTACCCACCTCTACCCTATTGACCCACGCACCCCACACTTACCCTTACCCTACACACCCTACCTAACTTCTCACTCCATCACACCTTACCCACCCACCACTACATTAATCTAACAACCTACCTACTCTTACCCTAGCTATACCACCCCCATCTACATCATACATTTCCCACACGTACCCATACCTTACCCACCCACCCTACGCACACTACCCTATAGACCCCATCCTACTTCAACCCACCCAACCCGCCACACTATCCCACCCACCTATATAATGTAAGAAATAAATGATAAAGAAAAATAAAAAATCGTTTATTTGTCATTTCACCTTATTTAGTTATAAATCATTTGACAGATTTATGAACCAAACAAATTATAAAATTGGATTCGAATTCTATTTTTAATCAACCATTTGAATTCCAATTCTAATTCCTGGCAGATTCCAATTTTTTAAACAGATTTCAATTTTCTTTGAAAGATTCTGTGAACCAAGCGTCACCTAAGATTTAACATAATGTTTGATGAAAATGGAATTGATAACCCGTCATCCAAGCCGTACATATAAGTTGGCTTGATTGTTTGGTGCATTTTGTTGTGTAATACATCGGGTCGGGATAATGTAACCTTTTAGTTAATATTTGTAGTGTCATGGCTAGGGGTGACAATTTTGACTAAACGGGCCAAACGAGCTGAACAGTTAATTGGACCCATTGTAAAGAACTAAGATGGAACATAACCTTTTTAAAAAAAAACAAAAATTTATAAAACGGTGTATTAAAAAATTATTATTTTGAAAAAACTTTCAAAACAATGTAGAACTTATTGCTTTTGGTCGTCAACCCGTTTGACTCGTTTGCTTGAACAGGCTGAAATTGCTACCCCCTAGCCATGACTTTAGAATGAAACTTCAATTGCATAGATGATCAATATTTATGGACGTTTGGAAAAGTATTTGTTTAGGTTTTTCAAAAGTTAATGACATGAAATATCGGTTTAAAGTTTTGAATATATCGTAGACTGAAATTGTAAAGTGTGATTCTGGATGAACGATTTATTATTGATTGACTACTGAATATTTAAAGCACGGATCCCCTAATTTAGGGTTATCGTCAAACTGATCTAATTTTAAAAGATACATGTACAAACAATCAAACATGCTCAAATGTCTTTGTTTGTTTGTTTATATATCAGTAATACAATCATTAAAATATTGTTTATTATCATTATTATTTAGTTAATTACAAAAATGATCCTTATGGTGTTTATCAAATTTTGGATTTGGTTCTTGAACTTTTAATTTTACAAAATTGGTCATTATCATCAAGGTTTATTTTTAAAATTAGTCCATTATCCATTAACTTTAATTGAAATGCCCATTTTTCCCTTGTTTATATTTAAATTTGAGTAAATTATAGAAATGGTCCCTGTGGTTTGTTCAAATTTATGAAAATAGTCCCTCAACTTTCAAGTTGCAGTGGCGGTCCCTCAAACCACTTTTTATTTGCAAAATTGGTCCTTTTATTTCTAATATTTTTAAAAATGATGATTTTGCCCTTCTCTCAATTACAATTTTAGTAATTTCAATTTTTTATTTAAATTTATTATTTCATTACGCCAATTTATTATTAAAATTTATTATTTTATTTGAATCCAAACAAATAAATAATAAATTTAGATAAAAAAATATTAGCGTAACAAATTATTTAAATCAAAAATAATAAATTGGTAAACTTAAATCAAAACGTAATGAATTAGTAAATTTGAATCAAAATTTGCGTAAATTTAAAATTTATTAACGTAATGAAATGCTTTGATGGAAAAATATAAATAATAAAATTATACAAATAGTTTAACCAATAAAATATAAATAAATAAAACTTTAATATATAAATTGAATACATAAAAAGATGCATAACTTAACTAGTTAAGTGTATAAATAAAAATAATTTTTAGTAAAGAAATATAGATTTATTTTACAAAATATATAGATATAATTAATAATAATGATAATAATAAAAATAATAATAGTAATAATAATAATAATAATAATAATAATATAATTAATAATGAATCAAATCATAATTTATTTAATTAATATTTTAAATTAAAAACCAAAAATGAAAAATTAAGTAAAAGAATCAAAATTGAAATTACCAAACTTGTAATTGATAGAAGGGCAAAATCTTCATTTTTAAAAATTTTAGAAACAGAATGACCAATTTTGCAAGTAAAAAGTGGTTTGAGGGACCACTGCTACAACTTTGGAAATTAAGGGACCGTTTCCATAATTTTGAACAAACCACAGGGACCATTTTTTGTAATTTACTCTTTAAATTTTGACTCTTTTAATTACAAATCATTACCAACTATTAATGTTAATAAAACAAATAAATATAAAAAATAATAAAAATATCAATATTATTAATTAATGGGTGGCCCAATCATCGTTTTGCGTCATTTTGTCATGTATCTTTTAATCAGTTTGCGCCATTTTGTTTATATTATATAGTTTTAATAAATTTATAAATTTTAATCAGTTTTATAATTTTAATAAGCTTTTGCAATTTTATATTTTTTGGTTTTTGTCCCGAAAAATAAGTTTTTATTTGGTTTTCACACACACACACACATATATATATATATATATGTGTGTGTATATATATATATATATATATGTGTGTGTGTATATATATATATATATATATATATATATATATATATATATATATATTCAGGTTCAAAAAGGTATCTCTCGAAATCAAGTGTACTCGAAGGTACCAACCTTAAAAAACTTTTTTTAAAATTTTTTTTCTCATAATCATGCTTAATTTAATGTTAGACGCATGATATATAAATTTCACATACATTCACACTTTCTGTGTCCTTAAAAATTATGTGAATGCTCAATGCATATTTATGTGAATGGTCCTCAATGTGAATGGTCATTTCACACCATGTGAATGATGTGAATGACCATTCACATGATCTTTTTTTTACCATTCACAAGATTTATGATGTTGCTTCTTTTGGAAAAAAGTCTTATAATGTTGTCTTATATATGTCTATTCAAAAAAAATATGTGAATGATAATTCACATTAGGGTACGCTGGGTACGTTGGAATCTTATAGGTACGCTAATGAACCTATATATATATATATATATATATATATATATATATATATATATATATATATGTATATATATATATATATATATATATATATATATATATATATATATATATATATATATATATATATATATATATATATATATATATATATATATATATATATATATATATATATATATATATACACGGGTAAACTGAAATTCTAAATGATTTGTTGTTCTATCCGCTCAAAAAAAGTTAATCAAATTTCTTACTTATTAAACATTTAAAAAAATAATTTCTAAACATAAATGATTTTTTCGATTGTAAATTTTGATTGGTTTACACTTTGATTATAGTAAATTAAAATTAATTAAGACTAAAAATATCTAAATCATTTATGAACCAACATAAATAATTAAATAATTCTTTTCTTATTTTTATAGTTTATTAAATTTCAGTAACACTAAAAAATAATTTATTTAATTAAGAATGAAAAAGACTTAAAAAATTAATTGTAGAAATGGTCCCTATAGTTTGCATCAAAATAAGGGTAATTTGGTCATATTAGAAAAGTTAATAGATTGAAGGACCAAAATTGCAAACTAACTATGAAAATAATGACCGTTTCTGCAAAATTGAAAGTTCAGGGACCAAATCCAAATTTTAGGACAAATTACAGAGACCATTTTTGTAATTAACTCTTTATGAAAAGTGAATATTTTATTACAAAAGCTCAAGCTTTTCTACCAAGCACCAAATAAAGCCTTCAAAACCTAGTACCAAATAAAGCTTTCGCTTTAAAAGACGCTTATTTTTTCAGAACTAAGCATGTATTTGGTCGTGGAACAAAAATTGAAGGAAACAAAATTTTATTTAGAAGTTTGGATTATAACTAGATGACGTTTATATGAATTCTATGAAAAAAGTCGATGAAGGAATCCATCATTTTCTTAAGTGATTTAGCACCATTAGAGGATGCTAAACAATCATGTCAAATGATCTAATGGTGCTAAATCACTTAAGTTATTTAGCACTATGAATTCATTAAACTTATTAAGAAAGTGAATATTGAATTACAATTCATCGAAATTTTATTAATGAAAACTAGACATAAGTTCTTATTAAAAACTCGTAAAGCACTAAAGCTACGTATCATAAATGCCCTAAACTTAAAATACCATAAATAGACCGTTCAAAATTGCTCTTATGGAACACTTGAAAAGTTGAAAGCTTGTTGCTTCATTATTATCAGGGAAAATGACATCAAATAGCTCTGAACTTTCGACTTTGTACACATTTATGTAGTGAAATTTTTTTTGTGCACATTTAGTAGTCAAAGTTTCAAAATTGTTCCAATTTGGTAGTTGGCGTACCTTTTAATCGTTGTTTCCTGTTTCGATGCATACGTGGACAATTTTTTAATGACGTGACTACCCGTTTTTATATTATATCCGGTTTTATCTACGTGGCAACCCGTTTATTACAATCACCCGGGTTTATAACCGGGTTTTTTAAAAAACAACGTTATAAGCCTGGGTGATTTCTTAATTTCATACGGCGTCATAAACCCGAGTGATTTTAAAAAACGGGTTGCCACGTAAATAAAACCGGGTATAATATAAAAACGGATAGTCACATTATTAAAAATTTATCCATGTAAGCATCGAAACCAGAAGCAATCGGTTAAAAGGTACGTCAACTACCAAATTGAAACAATTTTGAAACTTTGACTACCAAATGTGCACAAAAAAAAGTTCACCACATAAATGTGTACAAAGTCGAAAGTTCAGAACTATTTGATATCATTTTCCCTTATTATTATTGTTATGATTTTTTTTAACAACAAACTAGCCTATACCTACTCTTAATCTACCATTTGCTCCAAGTGGGTGGGGACTTCAAAATTTACATTCATCACCTAATTTCCAACTTGCCTCCGACGGGAGTCGGACGCGTGACCTCACACTTACATAACACCACTCATACCAAATGAGCTAAACCCACTGGTATTATTATTTTTTTGAATATTTACAAAACATAAAGTTATTATTTTGTTTTAACATTTAAAAATTTAAAATACTCTTACAAACCTATAAGTGCCACAAAATTAATATGATATTTTTACGTATTTTATTTCAAACACATGCATTCTACTATACTTTCTAACCAAATCTCCTACAAGCAAAAATTGTTATTTGAGGTTAAAGGTCGTATATAATGCTGATCCACCAGTATTTAACAAGGTACGTCATCAGCTAGCCAATTTATTTAAATAGGTAACCTACTTTTGGCTCTCGATCTGGTTAAGATTTTTCAAGAAAAATATATATAGATCGATCATTGGTTCATAGTTTTTCAAAAAACAATAAAAAAATATTTATGTACATTTGTACATTATAAGAACCTTCTTTTACTAATAGCCTACACTAGTTTATTTACCAAAAAAAAAACTAGAAAATTGTAGATCGATCATTGGTTCATAGTTTTCCAAAAAAAAACAATAAAAGGATATTTATATGCACTTGTACATTATAAGAACCTTCTTTTGGTAATAGCTTACGTTAGTTTATTTATCCGTATAATATACAGATATTTTTGAAATGATAACTTTTTTAATGAATTTAAATTTTAAGATAATTATAGAGTTTGATAACACACCACATAAACTAAGAATATTATGAAAGAGATGTGACTCAATATTTAGTTTAAACAATGGTACGTTCTTAATTTTTACTAATCACACACCCATTTACTCACATTATTTTTATTAATTAGATGTGACTCAATGATTAAAAGTTAATATTCTCTCTTATTAAGGAAGGGGTGTGTGATTAGCAACTGAGGGGAGTGTGCATATAGAATTAACCTTAAACTGTGATGAAAACAAATTTTAAAAAAATAATTAGAAACTTTCGTATAATGAATGGGAAAAACATAGTAAACTTTTAACTGTATTTATAGTTAATAACAATACATAATTGAGATATAATAAATTCTTGGTTTTATAATCATTAATGTTAACCCATAGAAATCGGAATTTTTATTTTACAACCGTCATATAACTAATCATTAAAATGGATTCTATTAACTTAGGCTTTGTAACAGATGCCTTAAAACATAATGACTAAAAATTAAATGAAATCAATTGTATAAAAAATAATTGTAAATTACACGTATCAAATGAATGCTATGTTAATTAGCAGTCTAGTTAAGCGCCAAATGACAATCTACTTACTATATTAATAGAATAGATAGAAATATCCAAATCATACACTACAACAAATATGTCATTTGTTCACATCATTTTTACACGCTTTTTAAAAGTGTGTAAAAATTTAGTAAATTTTCTACACTTATAAATGTGTTTAAAATTATTGCAGTAATAAGCGTGAAAATACATACTAAATCATCCTAATTACCACATTTAAAATCATGAAGAAAAAAGTTCACATGTATATGTGTGGACAAATTTTAATTTTTTCACACTTGAAAGTGTAGAGATAAATTTATCACACTCAATTTTGCCACGCTTCCTCTTATGCGGACAAATTAAATGTGACTAATTAATTTTCATACTTTTAAGCGTGGACAAATTATTAGTTTGTCCACATTTATATCTGCAAACTTTTTTTAAAGCACATATTTGAGTTTAAAAACTCCACACTTGTAATTGTAACTAATTTTTACATTCCTATAAGTGCAAATAAACATAAAACTTTTTTACGCACTTGCTAGAAGCGTGTAAAATAACGTGTACAATTGACATTTTTTTTGTAGTGATATAACATATTTAAATAACTTTTATAATGTATTTTTAATTGTTTATAAATTTAACTTGTTAAAATATCGATTAAATATAGGAATCCGTACTTTTTAATTTATATATATAGAGTTATAGTTTATTAACTCATGCATTAAATGAGTTAAGTCAAAATTAAGAATATATTTAAAATTAAAATTACATTTATAATAATAATAAATATTAACTTATCAAATGTATCAAGCTTATAACAAATATATAATCATAATAAATGTATATATAAATATAAATATAAATATAAGTTAAATTTTTAATTTCTTCAAACCGTTTTAAAATATATTTAGGGTTAAATTTTTAAATAACTCACATTAAAAAGTTGTTTTAAAATTTAAAATGGTAATTGATGTCAAAAGTAAAAAATGCTTAGTAACATAGCTTAAAGGATGATAAGTTGTATGTTTATTTACATAAATGATATTTATAAGTATACACGCCTAAAGAATTTTTATAATCGAATGTACATGTTAATATATAATGGCATATTTCAAAAAAAGAAAAAAGAAAGAAAAGAAAACCAAACAACTTTAAGTTGCATGATTAAATTCCTATTTCCTAGACTATCTTTTACATGAAAAAAACATATAAATTCTTTGACACCAGTAATTAAATAAGTAATCAATGTTAATAATTAAAAGTATCTGTACTATATAAAATAAGAAAACCACTTAGAGTTTCTGGATCATTGGATGAAAAGAAATCAATGGTCCAGATTAATGACAACTCATAATTATTTATGAAATGTCTCTTATACCCTTAATTAAAATCAATAATTATACCTATGCCATTTTTTAAATTCATTTCCAAATTGTGAAGACCACCCCTTACGGGGCAGTTCTCACTAGTCTAGGTCCCACATCATGCAATACGATATCAATCAAACTAAGATTACAGTACAAAATATTAGGATTTAAGTTTAATACAGTTTACGGATTTTAAATTAAACTTATAAAGGGCACAAGTCTAATCTAATTAATGCCATCATATTATCAAAATAATCTACCCATATCACCATAATATCGTCATCAAATTAGTACCAAAATAGGGTCGCTGAGTAGAGGTCTATGAAACTTCTGTCTTGAGCGTGTAAGACCTAAGAACTAGGTCCGACAGTTGACTTTCCTTTGTCTTTTCCTGTAAAAATGTTAATGTAGCAACCGTAAGCAATGCTTAGTGAGTAAATAGATTTTCAAATTAACATGCATGTCAAGCGGATCATCAATCTAGCGTGATATGTCTTGGCTGCCGCTACAGCCCTCATGATTGAGACATAGAAGTCATAGAGTTGGATGATGCTCAGGCCACGCTCACGCTTAAATCGTGGGGATCAGCCACATACTGGGCTAGCTACCAGTAAATCAACGTGGCGGAACATCGGAGGTCATTACCAAGTTCAATAGGATTGGTGAAAAAGCCAGGTCTAGAACAATAGACCAATCAAGCCTAATCAAGCTGAATCAATATGTCAAGTATATGCAATGATGAAGCATATGTAATCAAAGTCATGATAGCAGTAGTCTTATCGCAATATCTGAAATGAACAGTAAAAGCAATATGATATGAAGTGATAAGTCAAATAGCTATCATGATCCACTGGGCAACACCCATCCATGGTGTGCACAGGTCACAATCCAGCTGATAAATGAATGTCAAATTAATCTAGCATCAACAATATGTCTCAACCGAAAATCAAGCATGTTAAATCTGAATATCTATAACTCACAGTGTTGGGTCTTTATCAAACAGATGTAAAATCTGCCACCTGAGTTATCTCAGGATTTTATCTCAATATGTTATCTGTCAAATCAAATCTTTGACCCACTTTATAAATCTTTAAATCTTTGTTCAGAATTTCACTGAACCTGTCCAGAATTATCGTGTCAAAAATCATATCAATATCATTATCTTTCAGTCTTTTAAATTTTTTATTTTATCTGATTCTGATAACTTGTTTATTCATAAATCATTCTTTGTTTCATAATTTCTCAAGGGTTTATATATATATATATATATATATATATATATATATATATATATATATATATATATATATATATATATATATATATATATATATATATATATATAACTAAAAATTGAATACTATCTTGGAACATAAAATTAAAGTCACATCAATGACAATTCAAGATATATATCTCAAATTTAATATTAAAATCAAATCTCTTATTAGAATATATTTGTCAAATTTTGAATTCCTAAGTTAATTTCAAATCAATTTAACTATTGTAATATGTTAAATTCGAGACCCACCCATCGAGTTTGAGAATAGATTCGAACACACACATGCTTAAATTCGAGGATTTAATTCGAATTTAATGATTAAATTCGAATATAATTTCGAATTTAGCTCAAATTCGAGTTTGTTCCATGTATTTTCGAGTTTGTTCTTGGCAACTCGAGTTTGTTCATATTTGCAGCTCTAAAACATACATTTTTAGGCCTAAAATCACAAATATGTTACGTAACAAACCTATGTTCGATTATATTATACAAATTCTAGTTAAACTTCATAAAAATAGCTTTAAATTTCATAAAACTAATAAATTCGAAAAAAACGAAATATATAAAGACTTAAAAATATCGATTCTTACCTCAAATTCGTATAAAATCACGCAGGAGATAGCAAATTCGTGTAGTATTCTCCGAGATCTTTCTAACGATATATATATCTTGATAATCGGACGGTCGGTTTGGGAGATAATTTAGAGAGAATGTAGAGAGAGAGTAGAGAGAGAAAGTTAGAGAGAGAGAGTAGAGAGAGAGAATCTGATTTTTAATTAATAAATCACGTTTATATACTTCATCTAGTTATATTTGCTAGTTAACCCACTTTCATTTTCGTATATTATATCTCTTTTATTTAATTATCTTTAATAATTTATTAATTCATAATATAAATATTTATATAATTTAATTAAATATTTCATAACTTAATTAAATTATAAATAAAATAATGTAACATTATTACATTATTGGTTCAAAATACTGAATTTATGACTGGGTCAAAAGTTAGGTTGTTACAGAATGGGCTCCACCACGCACAAACTTCGTCCTCGAAGTTAGCTATGTTCGAACAGACTGGGATAAGTAGCTTTCATGACATCTCTGGATTCCCAAGACTGATGCGAACCTTTGTGGTGTTTCCACTGGACGAGCACCATCTGTATCTCTTTATTCCGAAGCTTTTTGGTCTTCGAGTCCAGAATACGTTCTGGCTCTTCAACCACTCTAAGCTTTTCATCAATCTGCAAGTTAACGTGTGGTATTTGAACTTCTCTTTCGTCTGCTAAGCTCTTTCTCAGATGACTGACATGAAATACAGGATGTATTCCAGATAAGTCCGCTGGCAGTTCAAGACGATAAGATTGATTTCCTATCTTTTCAACAATCTTGAACGGGTCGATGAATCTCGGAGCTAGCTTGTTTCTCTTTATGAATCTTACCACATTTTTCATTGGGGATACTTTCAACATCACCCAATCGTTAACCGCAAAGCTTATTGATCTGTGTCGATTATCATAATACGACTTCTGCCTGCTTTGAGCTTCAAGTATGTTTCTTCTAACGAGTTGAATCTTCTCGTGAGTCAACTGTAGAAGGGCAGGTCCTGCTATTGGCGATTCACCTGTTTCGCGCCAACAGGTGGGAGTTCTGCATTTTCTTCCATATAAAGCTTCAAAAGGAGCCATCTTGATCGTAGAATGATAACTGTTGATGTAAGAGAAGTCGACCAACGGCAAGTGGTCATCCCAATTACCACCCAGATCAAGAACACAGGCACGAAGCATATCTTCAAGAGTTAGGATAGTACGCTCACTCTGGCCATCTGCATTAGGATGATAAGCAGTACTCATAGAGATCCGAGTACCCATCCCGTCTTGTAGAGCTTGCCAGAATCTAGATGTGAAACGACTATCACGATCAGAAACGATAGACTTTGGCACACCATGTCGAGAAATGATTTCAGTGATGTACATCCGTGCCAATCTATCCAGAGAGTATGTCTCTTTCATCGGTATAAAGTGAGCTGACTTCGTTAATCGGTCCACGACTACCCAGATGGAGTCGTGCTGTCTTTTGGTTTTCGGCAACTTCGTGACGAAGTCCATTGTTATATGCTCCCACTTCCACTCAGGAACTGGCAGTGGTTGCATATTCCCGAAGGGTTTCTGGTGTTCTGCCTTTACCATCTGACAGACTCTGCAGCTTTCAACAAATTGACGGATGTCTTTCTTCATTCCTGGCCACCAGTAATCAACTTTCAGATCGAAATACATCTTTGAGATGCCAGGATGAACATATAATTTGGACTTGTGAGCTTCAGATAGAAGAGTGCTACGGATTGAACCATTCTTAGGGATCCAGATTCGGTTTCCCTTGAGACAATGAAGTCCCAAATGATTCAGAGTTAGAAATTGTAGCTGCCCTTTAAGATTTTCAGAACAGAGATTTTCTTCTTTCAGTGCTTCAGCTTGAGCAACTCTGATGTCTTCAATAAGATCAGAAGAGAATATAACCGGAGTTAGGGCATAGCAGCACTTTTCTGGATAAACTTTTCTACTCAAAGCATCCGCGACAACATTAGCTTTGCCGGGATGATATAGGATCTCGCAATCATAGTCCTTGATAAGCTCCAAGGACCGTCGCTGTTTCATGTTTAGATCCTTTTGAGTAAAGAGATGCTTGAGACTCTTATGATCGGTGTAAAGCTGACACCGAGTCCCATATAGATAGTGACGCCAGATCTTCAGAGCAAAGGTAACGGCAGCCAACTCAAGATCATGAGTTGGTGCACTTTTCTCGTAGTCTTTCAATTGCCTTGAAGCATAGGCAATGACTTTTCCCCTTTGCATTAGAACACATCCTAAGCCAGTACCAGATGCGTCGCTGTAAACGACAAAATCATCATTGCCTTCTGGTAAGGCTAGGATCGGCGCTTGAATAAGCTTTTGCTTCAGAGTTTCAAATGCCTCTTGCTGTTTATCAGCCCACACGAAAGGTGTATTCTTTCGTGTTAACATCGTAAGTGGCACAGCAATCTTTGAGAAGTCCTTTATGAATCGCCGATAGTAACCGGCCAATCCAAGGAAACTTCGGATCTCAGAGGCATTGCGAGGCGTTTGCCATTTTTGAACGGCCTCGACTTTAGAAGGATCGACGGAAATCCCTTCGCCAGAAACAACATGGCCAAGGAATTGAATCTATAAAAGCAACAAAGTAGAATTTCAAGTTTTGTTCAATCAAAGAACGCTTAAGGAATAGCTCAAGACAATGTAAAGTTATACCTGTCTAAGCCAGAATTCGTATTTAGAAAATTTTGCATAGAATCTTTCTTTTCTCAGTAACTCTAGCAATTGTCGCAAATGAATAGCATGATCAGCCTTCGTTTTGGAGTAAATCAGAATATCGTCTATGAATACGATAACTGACTTATCCAGCATCGGTCTGCACACGCGATTCATGAGGTCCATGAACGCCGCTGGTGCATTTGTTAAACCAAACGGCATTACGAGAAATTCGTAATGACCGTATCTTGTTCGGAAGGCTGTCTTTGGAACATCCTCATCTTTAACTTTCAACTGATGATACCCAGAATGAAGATCTATTTTCGAGAAATAGCTGGCTCCTTGTAGCTGATCAAACAGATTATCGATCCTGGGCAGAGGATATTTATTCTTTATAGTAACTTTATTCAACTCGCGGTAGTCGATGCACATACGGAAAGTTACGTCTTTCTTTTTGACAAATAAAACAGGTGCACCCCACGGAGATGAACTCGATCGGATAAACCCCTTTTCCAACAGTTCTTGCAACTGCTTTGACATTTCCTGCATTTCTGCAGGTGCAAGTCTGTAGGGAGCTTTGGCAATAGGAGCTGCACCAGGAACCAAGTCAATACCGAACTCAACTTGACGTTCCGGTGGCACTCCAGAAATATCATCAGGAAATACGTCTGGGAACTCACAGAAGATAGGGATATCAGATAAGGATTTCTTTTGGGCTTCAGAGTGAGATTCAGATGAGACATAGCATACGTAAAATTCGTGACCCTTAGATAGATATTTATGCGCTTTTTCAACAGAAATGAAGCAGTGAGCACCTTTTCGCTTCTCGCCTTTAATTTCCAATACTCGGCCGTCTGAAGACCTAATTCTGATGATTCGCCGATTGCAGACGATCGTAGCCTCGTTATTCATTAGCCAGTCCATGCCGACGATGACGTCGAACTCTTTCAACGGAATAGGAATGAGATCAAGGTTGAATACGACGTTATCAATGAGTAAAGTGCAGTTTTGGTATACAGAATCAGCCATAACATAACTGTTACTGGCCGTCTCAATATCAATTACAACAGGAAGCTTCGATGGAGACTTATATAATCTTTGTGCAAAAGATGTTGATATGAAAGAACGACTAGCACCGGAATCGAATGATACGCGAGCAGGGATTGAGTTAAGCAGGAACGTACCAGTAACCACGTTAGGTGTTTCTTTTGCTTCCTCGGCTGTTATTTGAAAAGCCCGAGTCCTTGCGGTCGGAATAGCAGCTGAACTCTTCATCGTAGATCCTCCACCTGACGACTGTGACTGTCCTCGTTGCCCGCTGCGACACTGATACATGAAGTGTCCTCTTTTCCCGCATTTTGCACATCCGCGTCCTTGCTGTGGGCACTCTTCACTGCTGTGACCAATTCTGTTGCAAGCAAAGCATGTGACATCGTCTGGATTGCACAATCCCATGTGTGACTTTCTGCATCTCCTGCAGAATCGTGGCTCGTTTGTCAGTGAGTAGGCTTGCGCTTTCGGTTGGGATTGTTGAGATTACTGGGTCTTAGATTTGTTTGGCCTGAAGAATCTGCTGAATCTCTGCTTCTTCGGAGGAGAAGGACATGTTGGATTAGCTGATGGAGCATAAAGCTGATCGCCATATTCTTGGTATCCTCTCTCGATCTGTCTGGCCGCTTCCACCATTTCCAGATAGGACTTATACTTTATCGCGCTCATTGGGTGCCGATATCTTGGGTTGAGTCCTCCGCGGAATCTATTCATTTTTCTTTCTTCGGTAGCTACTTGATACGATGAGTAGCCGCATAGTCGCGAGAATTCATGCTCATATTCGTCAACAGTTTTGGTTCCCTGAGTCAGTTGCATCAGTTGAACCTCCATCTTATCTTGTTGGTCGATCGGACAATATTTTGCGTTGAACATATCTAGGAACTGATTCCACTCTAAAGTCTGTATAACTTCTTCGCCATAGATACTTCTCTGGGTCTTCCACCATGCACGAGCAGCTCCAACAAACAACGCAGACGCATAGCTCACTTTCTTCGAATCTAAGCAATCAGAGATTCTGAAAATCTCTTCGGTATGACTGATCCAATCCATCGCCTGAATTGGATTCACTGTACCCTCAAAGTTAAGGGCACCGCTCGCTTTGAAGTCCTTGAACTTACAGCCTTTAGGCTGCTCGATTTGGGTTTCAGGAGTAGAGTTATCAGAATCAGATTCTTCATTCTGGACTTGCTTATCTTTTCGCTTATTTTTCATATCATTACGTCTTTTAGCTTCAGCCTCATCTCTGGCCTGAAACTGTTCTTGCATTATTTTATTTTGTTGCTCAGAGTGTTGGGCTAACAATTGTTGCATCATCTCAAACATTTGTTGTGGGGTCATGTTGCTTGGTATGTCACCTGATCCTGATCCTGACATCTTAACTGAAAATTAAAATCAAATAACTATCAGTTTATAGACTTAGATCTATGTACCCTTTTTCCCATCCTAACAGTCTGTACATCCTATCTCAGTTCAATCCACCTAAATGATTGATACATATGTATTGCTTCAGTTTGAGACCAAGTATACTCACGTAATACTTGATTCACTCAAACTATGGGCTCTGATACCATCCTGTGAAGACCACCCCTTACAGGGCAGTTCTCACTAGTCTAGGTCCCACATCATGCAATACGATATCAATCAAACTAAGATAGAGTAATTAATTGCGGAATTAAAAATTATAGTACAAAATATTAGGATTTAAGTTTAATACAGTTTACGGATTTTAAATTAAACTTATAAAGGGCACAAGTCTAATCTAATTAATGCCATCATATTATCAAAATAATCTACCCATATCACCATAATATCGTCATCAAATTAGTACCAAAATGGGGTCGCTGAGTAGAGGTCTATGAAACTTCTGTCTTGAGCGTGTAAGACCTAAGAACTAGGTCCGACAGTTGACTTTCCTTTGTCTTTTCCTGTAAAAATGTTAATGTAGCAACCGTAAGCAATGCTTAGTGAGTAAATAGATTTTCAAATTAACATGCATGTCAAGCGGATCATCAATCTAGCGTGATATGTCTTGGCTGCCGCTACAGCCCTCATGATTGAGACATAGAAGTCATAGAGTTGGATGATGCTCAGGCCACGCTCACGCTTAAATCGTGGGGATCAGCCACATACTGGGCTAGCTACCAGTAAATCAACGTGGCGGAACATCAGAGGTCATTACCAAGTTCAATAGGATTGGTGAAAAAGCCAGGTCTAGAACAATAGACCAATCAAGCCTAATCAAGCTGAATCAATATGTCAAGTATATGCAATGATGAAGCATATGTAATCAAAGTCATGATAGCAGTAGTCTTATCGCAATATCTGAAATGAACAGTAAAAGCAATATGATATGAAGTGATAAGTCAAATAGCTATCATGATCCACTGGGCAACACCCATCCATGGTGTGCACAGGTCACAATCCAGCTGATAAATGAATGTCAAATTAATCTAGCATCAACAATATGTCTCAACCGGAAATCAAGCATGTTAAATCTGAATATCTATAACTCACTGTGTTGGGTCTTTATCAAACAGATGTAAAATCTGCCACCTGAGTTATCTCAGGATTTTATCTCAATATGTTATCTGTCAAATCAAATCTTTGACCCACTTTATAAATCTTTAAATCTTTGTTCAGAATTTCACTGAACCTGTCCAGAATTATCGTGTCAAAAATCATATCAATATCGTTATCTTTCAGTCTTTTAAATTTTTTATTTTATCTGATTCTGATAACTTGTTTATTCATAAATCATTCTTTGTTTCATAATTTCTCAAGGGTTTATATATATATATATATATATATATATATATATATATATATATATATATATATATATATATATATATATATATATATATATATATATATATATAACTAAAAATTGAATACTATCTTGGAACATAAAATTAAAGTCACATCAATGACAATTCAAGATATATATCTCAAATTTAATATTAAAATCAAATCTCTTATTAGAATATATTTGTCAAATTTTGAATTCCTAAGTTAATTTCAAATCAATTTAACAATTGTAATATGTTAAATTCGAGACCCACCCATCGAGTTTGAGAATAGATTCGAACACACACATGCTTAAATTCGAGGATTTAATTCGAATTTAATGATTAAATTCGAATATAATTTCGAATTTAGCTCAAATTCGAGTTTGTTCCATGTATTTTCGAGTTTGTTCTTGGCAACTCGAGTTTGTTCATATTTGCAGCTCTAAAACATACATTTTTAGGCCTAAAATCACAAATATGTTACGTAACAAACCTATGTTCGATTATATTATACAAATTCTAGTTAAACTTCATAAAAATAGCTTTAAATTTCATAAAACTAATAAATTCGAAAAAAACGAAATATATAAATACTTAAAAATATCGATTCTTACCTCAAATTCGTATGAAATCACGCAGGAGATAGCAAATTCGTGTAGTATTCTCCGAGATCTTTCTAACGATATATATATCTTGATAATCGGACGGTCGGTTTGGGAGATAATTTAGAGAGAAGGTAGAGAGAGAGTAGAGAGAGAAAGTTAGAGAGAGAGAGTAGAGAGAGAGACTCTGATTTTTAATTAATAAATCACGTTTATATACTTCATCTAGTTATATTTGCTAGTTAACC
>JAANYP010007107.1:0-12837 GCA_020465985.1 Centrapalus pauciflorus
CACCAATAAGTACTGAAACATATGCAAGTTAGGAATGCAATTTGTCACTCACAGCGGTCCTGAGCAATCCAAGTAATCAAGGAACATGCAACATCAGTTGTCCAGTTTCAGCAGTGTCTATCATACGTTCCTAACATAGATTTAAGTAATCCTGGAACAAGCAGCAGCAGATGTTTCCATACAAGTCAGTTAAAATCACCAATAAGTACTGAAGCGTATGCAAGTAAGTAAATGAATCTGTCACTCACACAACTGTCCTGAGCAATCGAAGTAATCAAGGAACATGCAGCAGTAGTTGTCCACTTTCAGCAGTGTCTATCATACGTTCCTAACATACAATTAAGTAATCAAGGAACAAGAAGCAGCAGATGTTTCCATACAAGTCAGTAACAATCACCAATAAGTACCGATACATATGCAAGTAAGTAATGGAATCTGTCACTCACACCTGTCCTGAGCAATCCAAGTAATCAAGGAACATTCAGCAGCAGTTGTCAAGTTTCAGCAGTGTCTATCATACGTTCCTAACATACAATTAAGTAATCAAGGAACAAGCAGTCAGGCCGAATGTTTCCTACAAGTCAGTAAAATCACCAATAAGTACCCTGAAACATATGCAAGTAAGTAATGCAATCTGTCACTCACAGTGGTCCTAAGCAATGCAAGTAATCAAGGAACATGCAGCAGCAGTTGTCCAGTTTCAGCAGTGTCTATCATACGTTCCTGACTTACAATAAAGTAATCAAGGAACAAGCAGCAGCCAATGTTTCCATACAAGTCAGTAACAATCACCAGTAAGTACCGAAACATATGCAAGTAAGTAATGCAATCTGTCACTGACAGCGGTCCTGAGCAATGCAAGTAATCAAGGAACATGCAGCAGCAGTTGTCCAGTTTCAGCAGTGTCTATAATACGTTCCTGACTTACAATTAAGTAATCAAGGAACAAGCTGCAGCAGATGTGTCAATAAAAGTCGGTAACAATCACCAATAAGTACCGAAACATATGCAAGTTAGTAATGCAATTTGTCACTCACAGCGGTCCTGAGCAATCCAAGTAATCAAGGAACATGCAACAGCAGTTGTCCAGTTTCAGCAGTGTCTATCATACGTTCCAAACATAGAATTTAGTAATCAAGGAACAAGCATCAGCAGATGTTTCCATACAAGTCAGTAACAATCACCAATAAGTACTGAAACATATGCAAGTGAGTAATGCAATCTGCCAGTCATAACGGTCCTGAGCAATGCAAGTAATCAAGGAACATGCAGCAGCAGTAGTCCAGTATCAGCAGTGTCTATCATACATTCCTAACATACAATTAAGTAATCAAGGAACAAGCAGTAGCAGATGTTTCCATACAAGTCAGTAACAATCACCAATAAGTACTGAAACGTATGCAAGAAAGTAATACAATCTGTCACATACAGCAGTCGTGAGCAATGCAAGTAATCAAGGAACATGCAACAGCAGTTGTCCAGTTTCGGCGGTGTCTATCATACGTTCCTAACATAGAATTAAGTAATCAAGGGACAAGCAGCATCCGATGTTTCGATACAAGTCAGTAACAATCACCAATAAGTACTGAAACGTATGCAAGTAAGTAATGGAGTCTGTCACTCAAACTAGTCCTGAGCAATCCAAGTAATCAAGGAACATGCAGCAGCAGTTGTCCAGTTCAGCAGTGTCTATCATACGTTCCTGACTTACAAATAAGTAATCAAGGAACAAGCAGCAGCCAATGTTTCCATACAAGTCAGTAACAATCGCCAGTAAGTACCGAAACATATGCAAGTAACTAATGCAATCTGTCACTCACAGCGGTCCTGAGCAATGCAAGTAATCAAAGAACATGCAGCAGCAGTTGTCCAGTTTCAGCAGTGTCTATCATACGTTCCTGACTTACAATTAAGTGATCAAGGAACAAGCAGCAGCAGATGTTTCAATACAAGTCGGTAACAATCACCAATAAGTACCGAAACATATGCAAGTTAGTAATGTAATTTGTCACTCACAGCGGTCCTGAGCAATCCAAGTAATCAAGGAACATGCACCAGCAGTTGTCCAGTTTCAGCAGTGTCTATCATACGTTCCTAACATACAATTAAGTAATCAAGGAACAAGCAGCATCAGATGTTTCCATACAAGTCAGTAACAATCACCAATAAGTACTGAAACATATGCAAGTAAGTAATGCAATCTGTCACTCACAGCGGTCCTGAGCAATGCAAGTTATCAAGGAACATGCAGCAGCAGTAGTCCAGTTTCAGGAGTGTCTATCATACGTTCCTAACATACAATTAAGTAATCAAGGAACAAGCAGCTGACGATGTTTCCATACAAGTCAGTAACAATCACCAATAAGTACCAAAACATATGCAAGTAAGTAATGCAATCTGTCACTCACAGCGGTCCTGAGCAATGCAAGTAATCAAGGAACATGCAGCAGCAGTTGTCCAGTTTCAGCAGTGTCTATCATACGTTCCTGATTTACAATTAAGTAATCAAGGAACAAGCTACAGCAGATGTTTCATTACAAGTCGGTAACAATCACCAATAAGTACCGAAACATATGCAAGTTTGTAATGCAATTTGTCACTCACAGCGGTCCTGAGCAATCCAAGTAATCAAGGAACATGCAACATCAATTGTCCAGTTTCATCAGTGTCTATCACACGTTCCTAACATAGATTTAAGTAATCCTGGAACAAGCAGCAGCAGATGTTTCCATACAAGTCAGTAACAATCACCAATAAGTACTGAAACGAATGCAAGTAAGTAAATGAATCTGTCACTCACACCTGTCCTGAGCAATCCAAGTAATCAAGGAACATGCAGCAGTAGTTGTCCACTTTCAGCAGTGTCTATCATACGTTCCTAACATACAATTAAGTAATCAAGGAACAAGAAGCAGCAGATGTTTCCATACAAGTCAGTAACAATCACCAATAAGTACCGATACATATGCAAGTAAGTAATGGAATCTGTCACTCACACCTGTCTGAGGCAATCCAAGTAAATTCAAGGAAACATCAAGCAGCAGTTTGTCAAGTTTCACAGTGTCTATCTACGTATCCTGTAACAATATCAAATTAAGTAATCAAGGAACAAGCAGCAAGCCGATGTTTTTCCAATACAAGTCAGTAACAATCACAATAAAGTACCGAAAACATATGCAAGTAAAGTAATGCAACTGTCAACTCACAGTGGTCCTGAGCAATGCAAGTAATCAAAGGAACACCAGACAGCAGTTGGTCCAGTTTCAGCAGTGTCTATTCAATACGTTCCTGACTTACAATTAAGTAATACAAGGAACAAGCAGCACAGCCAATGTTTTCCATACAAGTCCAGTAACAATCACCAAGTAAGTACGAAACATAATGCAATAAGGTCAATCAAATCTGTCACTCACAGCGGTCCTGAGCAATGCAAGTAATCAAGGAACATGCAGCAGCAGTAGTCCAGTTTCAGCAGTGTCTATAATACGTTCCTGACTTACAATTAAGTAATCAAGGAACAAGCTGCAGCAGATGTGTCAATAAAAGTCGGTAACAATCACCAATAAGTACCGAAACATATGCAAGTTAGTAATGCAATTTGTCACTCACAGCGGTCCTGAGCAATCCAAGTAATCAAGGAACATGCAACAGCAGTTGTCCAGTTTCAGCAGTGTCTATCATACGTTCCTAACATACAATTTAGTAATCAAGGAACAAGCATCAGCAGATGTTTCCATACAAGTCAGTAACAATCACCAATAAGTACTGAAACATATGCAAGTGAGTAATGCAATCTGTCAGTCACAACTGTCCTGAGCAATGCAAGTAATCAAGGAACATGCAGCAGCACTAGTCCAGTTTCAGCAGTGTCTATCATACATTCCTAACATGCAATTAAGTAATCAAGGAACAAGGAGTAGCAGATGTTTCCATACAAGTCAGTAACAATCACCAATAAGTACTGACACGTATGCAAGAAAGTAATGCAATCTGTCACATACAGCAGTCGTGAGCAATGCAAGTAATCAAGGAACATGCAACAGCAGTTGTCCAGTTTCGGCGGTGTCTATCATACGTTCCTAACATAGAATTAAGTAATCAAGGGACAAGCAGCATCCGATGTTTCGATACAAGTCAGTAACAATCACCAATAAGTACTGAAACGTATGCAAGTAAGTAATGGAGTCTGTCACTCAAACTAGTCCTGAGCAATCCAAGTAATCAAGGAACATGCAGCAGCAGTTGTCCAGTTCAGCAGTGTCTATCATACGTTCCTGACTTACAAATAAGTAATCAAGGAACAAGCAGCAGCCAATGTTTCCATACAAGTCAGTAACAATCGCCAGTAAGTACCGAAACATATGCAAGTAACTAATGCAATCTGTCACTCACAGCGGTCCTGAGCAATGCAAGTAATCAAAGAATATGCAGCAGCAGTTGTCCAGTTTCAGCAGTGTCTATCATACGTTCCTGACTTACAATTAAGTGATCAAGGAACAAGCAGCAGCAGATGTTTCAATACAAGTCGGTAACAATCACCAATAAGTACCGAAACATATGCAAGTTAGTAATGCAATTTGTCACTCACAGCGGTCCTGAGCAATCCAAGTAATCAAGGAACATGCACCAGCAGTTGTCCAGTTTCAGCAGTGTCTATCATACGTTCCTAACATACAATTAAGTAATCAAGGAACAAGCAGCATCAGATGTTTCCATACAAGTCAGTAACAATCACCAATAAGTACTGAAACATATGCAAGTAAGTAATGCAATCTGTCACTCACAGCGGTCCTGAGCAATGCAAGTTATCAAGGAACATGCAGCAGCAGTAGTCCAGTTTCAGGAGTGTCTATCATACGTTCCTAACATACAATTAAGTAATCAAGGAACAAGCAGCTGACGATGTTTCCATACAAGTCAGTAACAATCACCAATAAGTACCAAAACATATGCAAGTAAGTAATGCAATCTTTCACTCACAGCGGTCCTGAGCAATGCAAGTAATCAAGGAACATGCAGCAGCAGTTGTCCAGTTTCAGCAGTGTCTATCATATGTTCCTGACGTACAATTAACTAATCAAGGAACAAGAAGCAGCAGATGTTTCAATACAAGTTGGTAACAATCACCAATAAGTACCAAAACATATGCAAGTTAGTAATGCAATGTGTCACTCACAGCCGTCCTGAGCAATCCAAGTAATCAAGGAACATGCACCATCAGTTGTCCAGTTTCAGCAGTGTCTATCATACGTTCCTAACATAGAATTAAGTAATCCTGGAACAAGCAGCAGCAGATGCTTCCATACAAGTCAGTACAAATCACTAATAAGTACTGAAACGTATGCAAGTAAGTAATGGAATCTGTCACTCACACCTGTCCTGAGCAATCCAAGAAATCAAGGAACATGCAGCAGCAGTTGTCCAGTTTCAGCAGTGTCTATCATACGTTCCTAACATACAATTAAGTAATCAAGGAACAAGCAGCAGCAGATGTTTCCATACAACTCAGTAACAATCACCAATAAGTTCCGAAACATATGCAAATAAGTAATGGAATCTGTCACTCACACCTGTCCTGAGCAATCCAAGAAATCAAGGAACATTCAGCAGCAGTTGTCAAGTTTCAGCAGTGTCTATCACACTTTCCTGACTTACAATTAAGTGATCAAGGAACAAGCAGCAGCAGATGTTTCCATACAAGTCAGTAACAATCACCAATAAGTACCGAAACATATGCAAGTAAGTAATGGAATCTGTCACTCACACCTGTCCTGAGCAATCCAAGTAATCCAGGAACATTCAGCAGCAGTTGTCAAGTTTCAGCAGTGTCTATCATATGTTCCTAACATACAATTAAGTAATCAAGGAACAAGCAGCAGCCGATGTTTCCATACAAGTCAGTAATAATCACCAATAAGTACCGACACATATGCAAGTAAGGGATGCAATCTGTCACTCACAGTGGTCCTGAGCAATGCAAGTAATCAAGGAATATGCAGCAGCATTTGTCCAGTTTCAGCAGTGTCTATCATACGTTCCTGACTTACAATTAAGTAATCTAGGAACAAGCAGCAGCCAATGTTTCCATACAAGTCAGTAACAATCACCAGTAAGTACCGAAACATATGCAAGTAAGTAATGCAATCTGTCACTCACAGCGGTCCTGAGCAATGCAAGTAATCAAGGAACATGCAGCAGCAGTTGTCCAGTTTCAGCAGTGTCTATCATACGTTCCTGACTTACAATTAAGTAATCAAGGAACAAGCTGCAGCAGATGTTTCAATACAAGTCGGTAACAATCACCAATAAGTACCGAAACATATGCAAGTTAGTAATGCAATTTGTCACTCACAGCAGTCCTGATTAATCCAAGTAATCAAGGAACATGCAACAGCAGTTGTCCAGTTTCAGCAGTGTCTATCATACGTTCCTAACATACGATTTAGTAATCAAGGAACAAGCATCAGCAGATGTTTCCATACAAGTCAGTAACAATCACCAATAAATACTGAAACATATGCAAGTGAGTAATGTAATCTGTCAGTCACAACGGTCCTGAGCAATGCAAGTAATCAAGGAACATGCAGCAGCAGTAGTCCAGTTTCAGCAGTGTCTATCATACATTCCTAACATACAATTAAGTAATCAAGGAACAAGGAGTAGCAGATGTTTCCATACAAGTCAGTAACAATCACCAATAAGTACCGACACGTATGCAAGAAAGTAATGCAATCTGTCACATACAACAGTCGTGAGCAATGCAAGTAATCAAGGAACATGCAACAGCAGTTGTCCAGTTTCGGCGGTGTCTATCATACGTTCCTAACATAGAATTAAGTAATCAAGGGACAAGCAGCATCCGATGTTTCGATACAAGTCAGTAACAATCACCAATATGTACTGAAACGTATGCAAGTAAGTAATGGAATCTGTCACTCAAACTAGTCCTGAGCAATCCAAGTAATCAAGGAACATGCAGCAGCAATTGTCCAGTTCAGCAGTGTCTATCATACGTTCCTTACTTACAATTAAGTAATCAAGGAACAAGCAGCAGCCAATGTTTCCATACAAGTCAGTAACAATCACCAGTAAGTACCGAAACATATGCAAGTAACTAATGTAAGTAATCAAGGAACATGCAGCAGCAGTTGTCCAGTTTCAGCAGTGTCTATCATACGTTCCAGACTTACATATAAGTGATCAAGGAACAAGCAGCAGTAGATGTTTCAATACAAGTCGGTAACAATCACCAATAAGTACCGAAACATATGCAAGTTAGTAATGCAATTTGTCACTCACAGCGGTACTGAGCAATCCAAGTAATCAAGGAACATGCACCAGCAGTTGTCCAGTTTCAGTAGTGTCTATCATACGTTCCTAACATACAATTAAGTAATCAAGGAACAAGCAGCATCGGATGTTTCCATACAAGTCAGTTGCAATCACCAATAAGTACTGAAACATATGCAAGTAAGTAATGCAATCTGTCACTCACAGCGGTCCTGAGCAATGCAAGTTATCAAGGAACATGCAGCAGCAGTAGTCCAGTTTCAGGAGTGTCTATCATACGTTCCTAACATACAATTAAGTAATCAAGGAACAAGCAGCTGACGATGTTTCCATACAAGTCGATAACAATCACCAATAAGTACCAAAACATATGCAAGTAAGTAATGCAATCTTTCACTCACAGCGGTCCTGAGCAATGCAAGTAATCAAGGAACATGCAGCAGCAGTTGTCCAGTTTCAGCAGTGTCTATCATACGTTCCTGACGTACAATTAACTAATCAAGGAACAAGAAGCAGAAGATGTTTCAATACAAGTTGGTAACAATCACCAATAAGTACCGAAACATATGCAAGTTAGTAATGCAATGTGTCACTCACAGCCGTCCTGAGCAATCCAAGTAATCAAGGAACATGCACCATCAGTTGTCCAGTTTCAGCAGTGTCTATCATACGTTCCTAACATAGAATTAAGTAATCCTGGAACAAGCAGCAGCAGATGTTTCCATACAAGTCAGTACCAATCACCAATAAGTACTGAAACGTATGCAAGTAAGTAATGGAATCTGTCACTCACACCTGTCCTGAGCAATCCAAGTAATCAAGAAACATGCAGCAGCAGTTGTCCAGTTTCAGCAGTGTCTATCATACGTTCCTAACATACAATTAAGTAATCAAGGAACAAGCAGCAGTAGTTGTTTCCATACAACTCAGTAACAATCACCAATAAGTACCGAAACATATGCAAGTAAGTAATGGAATCTGTCACTCACACCTGTCCTGAGCAATCCAAGTAATCAAGGAACATTCAGCAGCAGTTGTCAAGTTTCAGCGGTGACTATCATATGTTCCTAACATACAATTAAGTAATCAAGGAACAAGCAGCAGCCGATTAAGAATCACCAATAAGTACCGAAACATATGCAATTAAGGGATGCAATCTGTCACTCACAGTGGTCCTGAGCAATGCAAGTAATCAAGGAATATGCAGCAGCAGTTGTCCAGTTTCAGCAGTGTCTATCATACGTTCCTGACTTACAATTAAGTAATCAAGGAACAAGCAGCAGCCAATGTTTCCATACAAGTCAGTAACAATCACCAGTAAGTACCGAAACATATGCAAGTAAGTAATGCAATCTGTTCACTCACAGCGGTTCCTGAGCAATGCAAGTAAAATAATCACGGAACAGCAGCAGAGTTGTGTCCAGGTTTTCAGAAGCTAGCAGTGTCTCTCCTACGTTCCTGCCTTACAATAATTAATCACAAGGAAACAATGCTGCGTTTGCAGCAGATGTTTCAATACAAGTCGGTAACAATCACCAATAAGTACCGAAACATATGCAAGTTAATAATGCAATTTGTCACTCACAGCAGTCCTGAGCAATCCAAGTAATCAAGGAACATGCAACAGCAGTTGTCCAGTTTCAGCAGTGTCTATCATACGTTCCTAACATACGATTTAGTAATCAAGGAACAAGCATCAGCAGATGTTTCCATACAAGTCAGTAACAATCACCAATAAGTACTGAAACATATGCAAGTGAGTAATGCAATCTGTCAGTCACAACGGTCCTGAGCAATGCAAGTAGTCAAGGAACATGCGGCAGAAGTAGTCTAGTTTCAGCAGTGTCTATCATACATTCCTAACATACAATTAAGTAATCAAGGAACAAGCAGTAGCAGATGTTTCCATACAAGTCAGTAACAATCACCAATAAGTACTGACACGTATGCAAGAAAGTAATGCAATCTGTCACATACAGCAGTCATGAGCAATTCAAGTAATCAAGGAACATGCAACAGCAGTTGTCCAGTTTCGGCGGTGTCTACCATACGTTCCTAACATAGAATTAAGTAATCAAGGGACAAGCAGCATCCGATGTTTCGATACAAGTCAGTAACAATCACCAATAAGTACTGAAACGTATGCAAGTAAGTAATGGAATCTGTCACTCAAACTAGTCCTGAGCAATCCAAGTAATCAAGGAACATGCAGCAGCAATTGTCCAGTTCAGCAGTGTCTATCATACGTTCCTTACTTACAATTAAGTAATCAAGGAACAAGCAGCAGCCAATGTTTCCATACAAGTCAGTAACAATCACCAGTAAGTACCGAAACATATGCAAGTAACTAATGCAATCTGTCACTCACAGCGGTCCTGAGCAATGCAAGTAATCAAGGAACATGCAGCAGCAGTTGTCCAGTTTCAGCAGTGTCTATCATACGTTCCAGACTTACAAATAAGTGATCAAGGAACAAGCAGCAACAGATGTTTCAATACAAGTCGGTAACAATCACCAATAAGTACCGAAACATATGCAAGTTAGTAATGCAATTTGTCACTCACAGCGGTACTGAGCAATCCAAGTAATCAAGGAACATGCACCAGCAGTTGTCCAGTTTCAGTAGTGTCTATCATACGTTCCTAACATACAATTAAGTAATCAAGGAACAAGCAGCATCGGATGTTTCCATACAAGTCAGTTGCAATCACCAATAAGTACTGAAACATATGCAAGTAAGTAATGCAATCTGTCACTCACAGCGGTCCTGAGCAATGCAAGTTATCAAGGAACATGCAGCAGCAGTAGTCCAGTTTCAGGAGTGTCTATCATACGTTCCTAACATACAATTAAGTAATCAAGGAACAAGCAGCTGACGATGTTTCCATACAAGTCAGTAACAATCACCAATAAGTACCAAAACATATGCAAGTAAGTAATGCAATCTTTCACTCACAGCGGTCCTGAGCAATGCAAGTAATCAAGGAACATGCAGCAGCAGTTGTCCAGTTTCAGCAGTGTCTATCATATGTTCCTGACGTACAATTAACTAATCAAGGAACAAGAAGCAGCAGATGTTTCAATACAAGTTGGTAACAATCACCAATAAGTACCGAAACATATGCAAGTTAGTAATGCAATGTGTCACTCACAGCCGTCCTGAGCAATCCAAGTAATCAAGGAACATGCAACATCAGTTGTCGAGTTTCAGCAGTGTCTATCATAGGTTCCTAACATAGAATTAAGTAATCCTGGAACAAGCAGTAGCTGATGTTTCCATAGAAGTCTGTACCAATCACCAATAAGTACTGAAACGTATGCAAGTAAGTAATGGAATCTGTCACTCACACCTGTCCTGAGCAATCCAAGTAATCAAGGAACATGCAGCAGCAGTTGTCCAGTTTCAGCAGTGTCTATCATACGTTCCTAACATACAATTAAGTAATCAAGGAACAAGCAGCAGCAGATGTTTCCATACAACTCAGTAACAATCACCAATAAGTACCGAAACATATGCAAGTAAGTAATGGAATCTGTCACTCACACCTGTCCTGAGCAATCCAAGTAATCAAGGAACATTCAGCAGCAGTTGTCAAGTTTCAGCAGTGTCTATCATATGTTCCTAACATACAATTAAGTAATCAAGGAACAAGCAGCAGCCGTTGTTTCCATACAAGTCAGTAACAATCACCAATAAGTACCGAAACATATGCAAGTAAGTAATGCAATCTGTCACTCACAGTGGTCCTGAGCAATGCAACTAATCAAGGAACATGCAGCAGCAGTTGTCCAGTTTCAGCAGTGTCTATCATACGTTCCTGTAACATCCAAGTTACCACAAACAGCACACGTCATAATATTTCATTTCATTCAATAATAAATATTACTAATTGTTTGATACCACAGGTCCATCTGCCTGATTACTTAATTACAAAAAATATATAAAGATCAAATGGGGGTCTAAACTAGCTTCTAAATCTTCAATCAGAGTGCGGAAGACTGAGCAAGCTACCCGAGACCGCATCATCTTTTCAAAATAGGCATCAGCAAAAGTCCAAAAGTCTGCTATTCATCAAATGTCCAGAATCACTTAGCCTGGGACGAACTACCTGCTATGGTCTTGCCTTTATCAACTTTTCCTGTAAAAGAGTTGTCATGACAAAGTAAGATAACATTGCTTAGTGAGTTAACAGAGTTCCATTAGTTACCACACACATATAACATACTATCAGTTCCTGTCGGCAATACGTCAGAGACGGCAAAAAGGTTGGGAGACAACCCAGTTTGTATTCCCCTGTGTAAGGCCGAAGCCCTACGGGAAATGTATGGAAACAAGTCAAATAGGAAAGGAATCTGCAGAATTCCCTCCTGTGAATGGAGATCTCACATTCGGTCCTGTCGGATAATGCAGTATGCAGCGGCAAGTATATCAACAGTCAAGTAAGCAGTAAGCATGATAAGTATTTACATAAAATGTAAAAGTGAACATGCAATCAAGGAAATTCAAGTGTCTAGCTTCAGTAATGTCAAAAGTACGTTTCTATGATACAATATAGTATTAAAGAAACATGCAGCAACAATCGGAAGTTTCCATACAGTCAATACATTCACCAATAAGTATCGAAATATATGCAAGTAATTAATGAAATCTGTCACTCACAGTGGTCCGTAGTCAGATAATGCTTAACGAATTAAGCGGTTCAGTTTACTCTGTCAAATCGACGGGTTCCTGCATTTCAGTTTCAAGTCTGGCATATTAACGTCAAGTCTGTGACATAATCTATATAACCCTAGTTACATATTCAGGTTATTGTCAATTCTGGCTGTCGAGTCTGAGGTAGTTCCTATCGTCCCAAGGTGAGTCTATTCTTATCAGATTAATACGATTCATCTAATTACATATGTGTGGCCTTGAAATAAAGCCAATCATATTACTAGCTAGGTGCATCATGACATACGATTTCTAAGAGTTCATTCAGTGTCTGTTAATTCATTTGTGCATAAAATAGATGTGCAACTAGAATTTGTGAGTTTTATCATAATCATATTATACTTTTAATTACAATAGGTTGATTAATAACTTAATCTGATTTTAGGAATTTAACTTTGGCTTGGAACTAAATTAGATTCGAATATAGCCAATTTGAATTTATGGAGACAGATTCGAATAGCCTCAATTCGAATCTAGCTGAGATAGATTCGAAGTCCATACATACATTCGAAGACAACACCTAGATTCGAAGACCTTACATAGATTCGAAGACAACACCTAGATTCGAAGACCTTACATAGATTCGAAAACAACACCTAGATTCGAAGACCTTACATAGATTCGAAATCAATTCATAGATTCGAAGACAGCACATAGAATCGAAGGCCTACATTCGAGTCTAGGGAAGGGGGTTAGATTCGAAACAGCAACATTCGAGTTTATACATGAATTTCTCGAGTTTGTTCTTCTTGTTCAATGATTTTCCAGGTTTTTAACTATGAAACTCAACAAAAATAAGGGAGAAATAGTCACTAACCTTAGTCCAAGCAATAGCA
>JAANYP010007108.1:0-10114 GCA_020465985.1 Centrapalus pauciflorus
AAGGACCTATTCACTCAGCAGTACTGTCCGGTTGATGAGCGCCGGAGGTTGGAAGCAAAGTTTATGGCGCTGGTACAGGGGACTAAGACGGTGTCCCAATATGCTGTGGAGTTCACGAGGCTGAGTCTGTTCGCGCCTCATCAGGTGGACACTGAAGAAAGAAAAGTGACCAGATTCGAGGCTGGTCTGGATATTGAGATAAGAAGGGTTATGAGCAACGTCCGCTACCCTACATTTGCTGGCTTACTTGAGGCTGCCAGAAATGTAGAACAGATTTTAATTATGTCAGGATATTCGATTGGGTCCGCTTCTGCTTCCACCAACCCAACACAGCCGTCACCGCCGAAGCGCCAACGGGAGGGAGGATACTCGGGATCTTCCCGGTCTTCACAATACTCATCACATCAGTCCTTTCGCCGACCGTCTGGTTCTTCTGATCGTGGACGTGCTCGTGCATACTCTATCAACACCGAGCCACAATACTGCAACAAGTGTCACCTGGAACATTTTGGCAAGTGCACTAACGGACGCGCTTGCTTTGCTGTGGGGAACTGGGACATTTTCAGAATGATTGCCCAAGGAAGGGTGATGCTTGCTATAAGTGTGGGGTGTGGGGTCACTATAGTAGGAATTGTAGAAAGAATGCTCCAGCAGCTGCCGCCCCATCAACAACACGATCGTCTGGAGGTTCGAGTGGTGGTTCAGTTAACCGCCGGGGTCAGTCATAGAGGGCACCGGCTCGTGCTTTTCAGATAACGGCAGAGGAGGCTAAGGAAAACCCGGAGGTGGTTACGGGTACGTTTATAGTAAACTCTTTACCTGCACGAGTTCTTTTCGATTCGGGTGCCAACCGGTCTTTTGTGTCTACTGCTTTTGCTCAACTATGGTCGATGCCACTATCTAAGTTATCTGCCGTACTTGACATAGAAACTGCTAGCAATACTTTAGTAAAAGTAGATCATGTATACCGTAACTGCACGCTAGTGATTGAAGATGTAGTCTTCAATCTGGATCTAATACCGATAGAATTCAGTGAATTTGATGTGATAATCGGGATGGATTGGTTGATAGAGAATGAAGCCCACATAGTATGTAAGAAGCGGATGATAAAAATAACTACTCCGGAGGGGCGTGTGATCTGTATTTACGGGGATAGGAGAAGTGGGGATCTGTGCTTATTGACTATTGCAGAAGCCCGAAAGCTTGTTGCAAAAGGATGTGACGCCTACTTAGCATATGCTATTGATGCTAAGGCTGAAAAGAAGACGTTGGCCGATGTGCCTGTTGTATCACAGTTCCCGGATGTGTTTCCGGAAGACTTGTCTGGCGTGCCGCCTGAGAGACAAGTTGAGTTTCGAATCGATCTGATCCCTAGAGCTGCACCAGTAGCTCGTTCTCCATATCGCATTGCCCCAACCGAGATGAAAGAGATGATGACACAACTCTAGGAGTTGTTGGACAAGGGCTTCATTCGGCCGAGTTCATCGCCGTGGGGAGCTCCGGTATTGTTTGTTAAAAAGAAGGACGGCACGATGAGGATGTGCATAGATTATCGGGAGCTGAATAAGTTGACTATTAAGAACAAGTATCCGTTGCCGAGGATAGACGATTTGTTCGATCAACTACATAGGGCGAGCGTGTTTTCTAAGATTGATTTGAGGTCTGGGTACCATCAATTGAAGGTACGAGAAGAGGATGTGCCGAAGACAGCTTTCAGAACTCGGTATGGTCATTACGAGTTTCTTGTGATGCCATTCGGATTAACTAACGCCGCAGCTGTCTTTATGGATCTAATGAACCGAGTTTGCAGACCAATGTTAGATAAGTCAGTGATTGTGTTCATTGACGATATTTTGGTGTATTCTAAGACTGAAGCTGAGCATGCTGAACATTTGAGGGAGCTGTTGGAATTGTTAAGAAAGGAAAAGTTGTATGCCAAGTTCTCAAAATGTGAGTTTTGGCTGCAACAGATTCAATTTTTGGGACACGTGATTTCAGGGGCTGGGATTTTTGTCGATCCAGCCAAAGTTGACGCGATAAAGAATTGGGAACCGCCGCAATCAGCTACAGAAATCAGGAGTTTTCTGGGATTGGCGGGATATTATAGGAGGTTAATAAAAGACTTCTCAAAGATTGCAGTTCCGTTGACGGCATTAACGAAGAAGAATGCACCATTTGTTTGGGAAACCATACAGCAAGAAGCATTTGAGATCCTGAAGAAAACACTAAGTGAAGCGCCGATACTTGCTCTACCGGAGGGCAATGAGGATTTTGTGGTATATACCGATGCTTCAAGGTTGGGATTAGGCGTTGTACTAATGCAGCGAGGAAAAGTTATAGCATACGCCTTGAGACAGCTTAAGCAGCATGAAAAGAATTACTCCACTCATGATCTTGAGTTGACAGCTGTCACTTTTGCACTGAAATTGTGGAGACATTATTTGTATGGAACTAAGTGTCAGTTATACACAGATCATAAGAGTTTGAAGTACATCTTCAGCCAGAAAGAACTTAATATGAGACAGAGACGTTCGATGGAGCTTATAAAGGATTATGATTGTGAAATCCTTTATCATCCCGGAAAGGCTAATGTGGTAGCCGATGCCTTGAGCCGAAAAGCTTATGCTAAGGATTTTTGTTATATGATGACGTCTACAATGCTGACCTCCACGATAATTGATGATGTCAAGGCCGCTCAGGAGGAAGCCTTGAAAGATGAGAATGTTGGTGCTGAGGATATTAGAATACAACTTAAAGATATGGAAACTAGTGAATTGGGATTGAAAGGAGTTTACGGGAGGATTTGGGTGCCGAACTTGGGTGGAATGAGACAAGTAATCATCGAAGAAGCACACCAGTCTAAGTTTTCTGTGCATCCCGGAAGCACAAAGATGTACAATGAACTTAAAGCAGATTTCTGGTGGCCGGGATTGAAAAAGGATATTGGCCAGTACGTGGAGCGCTGCAGGACTTGTCGGCTAGTGAAAGCCGAACACCAGCAACCATACGGCAGTCTGCAACCACTTCCCATTCCGGAATGGAAGTGGGAGCACATTACTATGGATTTCGTTACAAAACTGCCAAACACTAGGCGACAGCATGATGCAGTGTGGGTAATAGTTGATAGATTGACTAAGTCGGCTCATTTTATACCGATTAGAGAAAATTACTCACTTGAGAGATTGGCTCAGATTTACATGGATGAAATTGTTTCTAGACATGGAGTGCCGAAGTCTATAGTGTCGGACCGGGACAGCCGGTTTACTTCAAATTTCTGGTCGGCATTACAAGGAGGGTTGGGAACGAGAATTACTATGAGTACGGCCTATCGTCCGCAAACCGATGGCCAGAGTGAACGAACAATCCTCACTTTGGAGGATATGATGAGATCATGTGTACTGGATCTCGGTGGCAATTGGGATGATCATTTGCCACTAATAGAGTTCTCGTACAATAACAGCTATCATGCAACAATTAAGAAGGCACCTTTTGAGGCATTATATGGGAGAAGGTGTAGGACTCCTACTTGTTGGAGGGAAACTGGAGAAACGCCGATTGCTGGGCCGGCATTGTTGCAGGAGACAAACGAGAAAATACAACTGATCAGACAGAATATGAAAGCGGCTCAGGATCGCCAGAAAAGTTATTATGACAGAAGGCACAAACCTATTAGCTTTGAAGTGAATGACTGGGTTTACTTGAAAGTATCACCTATGAGAGGTGTTACTCGCTTTGTGAAGAGAGGCAAGTTGGCTCCGAGATTTGTTGGGCCATTCAAGATAATAGAAAAAGTTGGAAATCAATCGTATCGCCTGGAATTGCCTGAAGAAATGTCGGGCATAGACCCGATGTTTCATATTGGAAATCTTCGTAAGTCATTTACTACTGGTAACGAAGATTGGGCCGACCATACTGAGCTGCAAGTTGATGAAAGGCTCCGATATGTTGAGGAGCCGGAATGTGTATTGGATACCAAGATGAAAAAGCTAAGAAGCAAAGAGATCGAAATGGTGCTGGTACGTTGGAAGCATCACAAAGGAGAAAATCACACTTGGGAGACGAAGGCGGAAATGTTAAGGAAATATCCGCAACTGTTTGAGGTCAAATAACTTCGAGGACGAAGTTGAGCGTGGTGGAGCCCATGCTGTAACATCCTGATACTTAATTATTGTAATTGCGGTTTATTAGTTTAAAATTGTAATTTAAGTGGAATCGTATTTTAATTAATTATAAAAGTCGGTTGCGTTATTCAGAAATTGATGAATTAATTTATTAAGTTTATATTATTATTATTAAGTGGTTGAGATGATAAAATAAAGATTTAATCTTTATTTAATGGAAATTAAGAAATTGGTTGTTATTTAAGGAATTAAGAAATTTTAGGATTTCTAATTTTAGGTATTAAGTATGAATAAAGATGAAAATTAGTATTTAAGAAAGTTAGAAAGTTGAGGGTTTAAATGTGTTAAAAGTTGAAAGTATAAAATTAAAAGACATAAGTCTTTTAATTTTGGGATTCATTCACCTTTCTTTTATCTCTCTCTGCTCTCTCCTTCTCTCTAAAAGAAAGAAGATATTACGGTTCTTTCAAATTCAAATCAAGAAACAACGAAGACATCAAATTGGAGGCTGAAACTTCAGATTCGAGTTGCTTAGGAGAAACTATAACCATTACAACAACCAATTTAAGGTAAATATCTCTCAAAATCTTGAATTTAAGAGTTTATAGTTCAGTTTTAGATGAAAACCAAATCTGAGATTTTGGGTTCAAAATGGTAATGCATGTTATATATTTTGATAGGTTTGTATAAATCTAAGCTTGTAGAAGTTGTGTACAAAATTTCGGGTTTTAATTCAAGTTATAAATACGATTTTTGGGAAACTTATATAAGTTCTGTGTGTGCGTGCTTGAATACTGAAACCACAAAACTTGGGTACCGAAACCATCAAGGTTTCGGTATTAGCATTTACCCCTAACCGAAACATATATATGTGTCTACTGAAACCCAATGTACTGAAACTTTTCATATACTGAAACCTTTACCCCCCCTACCGAAACTAAGAGTGTACCGAAGCAAGAGAGTAGGTACCGAAACCATTAAGGTTTCGGAACATATACCGAGACTTGGGAGGAACAGAAACTATTGTACTAAAACTCTAGCATGTACCGAAACCAGGTGAAGGTACCGAAACTTTCATAGTTTCGGTAGTATACCGAAACTCACACACACAAGTATCGAAACTTGGTACTGAAACATTTATAGTTTCAGAAATCCCATCTTTTCCAGATTCAATAAAACCTAGACACACACACACACACACACACACACACACATATATATTTATATATATATATATATATATATATATATATATATATATATATATATATATATATATATATATATATATATATATATATATATATATATATATATATATATATATATATATATATACATCATTTCGGTTGGGTTTTATTGATGAAAATAAGTATAAATGGTTGGACATTTTTGGCAATCTCAAATATTGGAGATTAAAGGTATAAACTTCGATATAATTTGGGCGGGTTAACACAATAAATTTTGAAACTTGGTGAGACTCATTATTAAATGAGAGATTGAAGATATTATTAAAGGGATACATTGAGAATAGTTAATCCATCAAGTAAGAGAATTAAATATGAATTTCGGGTGTTGGTTCCGAATGTTGTAATACTTATGATTGTACAAATTGATGCCAATTTGTTAAAGAACACGTAATAATGATATGTTTATCATATGGAAATGTAACAGGTCCCTTGTGGTGTTATTTAACCCACAGTGGGGTACTTGGGGAGTCCGGTTGAAAGCCCGAAGAGAAATAAAATTGCTTAAAGTTTAATAACGCACCCACTGTGAGTACAGTAGATTTCGCATGTTTATATTTGTTTTATGTTAAGCTTTGCCTGTTGAGACCTGTTGTTTCATGATTTGTTTGGAACTCTACTAACTTGCGTAGATTTAAATGCACATTCTTACTTGTTGCATGTCCGTTCGATTGTTGTGCATCTAGTGATGGACCGGTGGGTCGCATCAATTACTCTGATGTTACTGCGCTATATGACGCTGGAGCTGATCCCTCCAGGTCCGGTAGGCAGTATGTCATCCCCGATCGTATGTTGTCTCAGATGGTATGTTTAATGCCGAGCTTTGGGCTCGAAGGGGCTGCGGCTTTGGTCCGTACTTTGTGTACGAAGAGGGTATCCGATGTTGGTCATCTGTGTTACCCTTGGGCTTCATAAAAATTTATAAAATGCGTAATCTGTGTATTCACTAAGCATTCGCTTATCCCTTAGTTGTTGATGTTTTTACAGGAAAAGGAAAGTCTGAAGCCGGACCGTCTAGCTAGGTCATTTGATCAAGTGATTAAAGTTATCTACTAATCAAAGTGGTAATTGAATAATGGGATTGTTTTTATATTATGTATTTGGGATGATTGTAATGTTACAGAGTATGTAGATTTAGAATTGGAACCGTGTAGCACCGTAGGGTGTTTGAATCAGTTGTAATATTTGTTTATGTATTTTATTGCTTCCGCATTTAAATTAAGCTTTCAGATCATTATGTTATTGCATGTTTATGATTAATCCTGGGAGTATTGTAAATGGTGGTTGTTGTGGCAAGGGTGTCACACTAGCACATAAAATCAAATCCAATTTTGAGGAATACCTTACCTTGACTTCAAGAACACAACCTTGAAGATTTCAATCTGATTTTCCCACTTGAATCACTTTGATTTAAGCTTGAATCAATCCAGCAGCAAGGAACTCATATACACACACTCTTTTATCTATTTTGCACAAAAAGAAGATAAGGGAACACGTCACACACATATACGTATATATACGGATCCGGTTATTTCGCGGGTTCGACACCGATGCCCGACCCCAATATTCACAGTCCACTATGTATATCATTAGATCCCATTTAATCCCGTGAATCCATAATTATAATTTATCCACTAAAATTATATCCCGATTCCACGTAACCCCCGTCCCGACACGTATAATCCACTATACGGGACGCAATTGGACCAACGCAATAATCACTATTATAATTAGTCAATAGGTTAATTACACGTACTTGCTCGGGAGTCGGGGTGTTACAAATCCTCCCCCCTTACAAAGATTCCGTCCCGGAATCTAACTCTGGCTCTGAAACAGGAAAGGATAGTGGCTCCGCATCTCGGACTCGGGCTCCGAAGTTGCGCTGGTACCCTTATGATGTCTCCGTTGAACGAGTACCAATGATATCTCCTTATTGCGCAACTTCTTCACTTTCTGATCAGTAATCACCTCTGGCTGCTCGGCATATCTCAACTGATCATCCACGGATATCTCTGACAACGGCACATACTGATCCTCTTTCGCTAAACATTTTCTCAAATGGCTCACGTGGAATGTATCATGTACACCGGCTAACTCTGGCGGCAATCTCAATCGGTAGGCCTGATCTCTGACCCTGGCTATGATCTCAAACGACCCTATATACCTTGGACTCAGCTTGCCCCGGTGTCTGAATCGGATTACCCCTTTCCACGGAGATACTTTTAGCAACACCTGATCCCCGACACTGAATTCGAGCTCGGAAGTACGGCGGTCAGCGTAACACTTCTGACGGCTCTGTGCAACACGCACATGCTCCCGGATCACAGTTACTTTATCACTCGTCTCCGGAAGTAGTTCGAGCCCACTGATCGGTCGCTCACCGACCTCACCCCAACACACTGGGTTAGACACTTACGGCCATATAATGCTTCGAACGGTGCCATCTTAATCGAGGCATGGTAGCTATTATTGTAAGCAAACTCTACTAACGGGAGATGCACATTCCAGCTACACTTGAAGTCTATGGCACATGCTCTCAACATGTCCTCGAGTGTCTGATTAGTGCGCTCAGTCTGCCCATCTGTCTGAGGCCTATAAGCTGTACTCAGCTGAACCCGGGTACCCAGCTCTCTCTGAAAGCTCTGCCAGAACCGCGAGGTGAAACGGGTATCGCGATCAGAAGTAATCGACTTCGGAATCCCATGTCGCGACACTACCTCATCAATGTACAGCCGAGCTAGCTGATTTATCGTGATCGTACCCCGAACCGCAAGAAAATGTGCACTCTTAGTCAACCGGTCCACTATGACCCAGATCATATCGTTCCCACGCACAGTACGAGGCAGTCTGACGATGAAATCCATCGTGATGTGGTACCACTTCCACTCGGAATCTCCAATGGCTGTAGACGGTCGTGCGGTTTCTGATGCTCACTTTTAACCCGCAAACATGTCATACACTGCTCGACGTAACGGCCCACGTCCCTTTTCATACACGGCCACCAGTACAACTCTCGGAGGTCTCGGTACATCTTTGTGCTCCCAGGATGAATAGACAACCTCGACTTATGCGATTCATCAAGGATCAACTGTCGCAAGTTCCCGACTCTGGGAACCCAAACTCTGTCTCTCAACGTGTATATCCCTCGGCTATCCCTGACCAACGACTCTGTCTGCCCCTCCAGCCTCTCTCTCTCTTCACATTTTGCTCCCGCAAACCCTCTATCTGTGCCAATCTCAGACTGTCAATCAGGGTAGAGGTGATCTCGAGTCTCACAGCTCGAGAAGTAACTGTCTGAACACACGCCTTACGGCTCAAGGCGTCAGCTACCACATTCGCCTTCCCAGGGTGATACTGTATCTCACAGTCATAATCTTTCAGAAGCTCTAAACTGCGTCTCTGTCGCATGTTTATTTCCTTCTGACTGAAAAGATACTGAAGGCTCTTGTGATCAGTATAAACCACAAACTGGGACCCACATAGATAATGTCGCCATATCTTTAACGCAAAGACTATGGCATCCAACTCAAGATCGTGGACAGTATGATTTTCTTCATATGTCTTCAGTTGTCTCGAAGCGTAGGCAATCACCTTGCTCCGTTGCATCAACACACAACCCAGCCCCGTCCCTGATGCATCACAGTATACAGCAAAATCATCCGTGCCCTCGGGCAAAGCCAACACCGCCTGGCACAATCGAGCTCTCAACTCATCAAAGGTAGTCTCCTGCTCATCATTCCACTCGAATGGTGCGCCCTGCCATGTCAGTCTTGTCAACGGCATGGCTATCCGCGAAAAATTCTGAATAAACTATCTGTAGTAGCCTGCTAATCCCAGGAAACTACGAATCTCTGGCACGGTCTTAGGGTGCTCCCAACTCATCACAGCCTCGATCTTCGCGGGATCCACTTTAATGCCCTCACTGCTCACAACATGGCCCAAGAACTGCACCTCTCGGAGCCAGAACTCACACTTTGAAAACTTCGCATAGAGTCTCTCTCTCTGCAGCACGCTCAGGACCTCCCTCAAGTGCTGCTCATGCTCCTCAGTGCTCCTCGAATAAATCAATATGTCGTCTATGAACACGGTCACAAATCGATCGAACATGGCTCTACACACCCTGTTCATTAAATCCATGAAGGCTGCGGGTGCGTTAGTCAGTCCGAATGGCATGACTAAGAACTCGTAGTGTCCATAGCGCGTCCTGAAGGCTGTCTTGGGCACATCCTCTTCCCTGACCTTCAGCTGATGATATCCAGATCGTAAATCAATCTTCGAAAAGAAGCTAGATCCATGTAGCTAATCAAATAAATCATCAATCCGCGGAAGTGGATATCTATTCTTCACCGTCACTTTATTCAGCTCTCTGTAATCGATACACATTCGCATGGTACCGTCTTTCTTCTTCACGAACAACACCGGTGCTCCCCATGGTGATGAGCTCGGACGGATAAATCCCCTATCTAGCAACTCCTGAAGCTGAGTCATCATCTCTCGCATCTCAGTGGGTGCCAGCCTATAAGGCGTCTTCGCAATCGGCACCGCTCTAGGGATAAGGTCGATCCGGAACTCTACCTGTCGATCTGGCGGTAGCCCAGGTAGCTCATCTGGGAATACCTCAAGGTAGTCTCGCACTACTGGTACATCCCCTACCTTCGTCTTCTCCTTCTGGGCGTCAATCACATAAGCCAGGAAGGTTTCGCAACCTTTCGTCACATATCGCTGAGCTCTAATCATCGAGATGAT
>JAANYP010007110.1:0-10035 GCA_020465985.1 Centrapalus pauciflorus
ATTATAGTCATTCGATCAGGTGATGCATCATACAGTAATCATGATACATCGCGCGTGAATCCGATGCATCAAGCACGAATCATGGGAATTGTGATGCATTTGTGTTTATCCTTTGGTTTCTCAATTTATTATGGTTCTTCCTTGAACCCACTCTATTTTATGTGTGTGTGTGTGTATGATATGGTTTCTATGAGAAGTTAAATATTTATGGGAAAAAAAAAACATTTCTAACCACAAATTTTTGGTCTCTCCTTTTTTATTATATTTTCTGGTAGGTCCCCATTTGATACAACATTATTTGTTGGATTATTAAATTACCAAGTAATTCAATAAATTTATTTTTTGATATAACATTTTTCACAAATATTTAACTTTCCATTTGATGTCATTTCTTTATATATGATATCCAATGTAAGAAAGTTCATAAAACATGATTAATTATATATATATATATATATATATATATATATATATATATATATATATATATATATATATATATATATATATATATATATATATATATATATATATATATATATATATATGCTTGTTATTATAATAACTTTTGAATGTTGAAGTATTAAAGTAATTTGCATGTGTTTAACTTGACTTGTATTCGATCATGGCCAGTTCAAGAAATGGGGGAAAGGGCAGCTGCCCTTCCAAAAAAAAAAAAAAAAGAATTAATTAAAGTTTTTATAATTTTTCATATGTTACCGATTATAAAGATGATAAAGTTAGGATTAATAAAATTACACATTTATCGTCGTTATTATTTCTTATATGTTTCTACCTGTTTTATGAGAAACAATTAATTAAATGTAATCATGTAAAACAAGTTTAAAATTGAATGGCAAAGAAATTAATTCATATATGATAATTTTTGTGGCTTATTTTGCGCTCCAAAATGAATTTACGCTTTCATTATTGCTTGTATGTATATTATACTTATTTTGTATCTTTCATTTTTTTTATACACATGTTAGTTTTATATACATTTTTTTTTGAACGACACACTAACCTACTCTTATTCCTGAACTACCACTTTGCCTCAAATGGGAACTTCAAAACTTACTTTCTCCACCTAAATTCAAACTTATCTTCGACGGGAGTCGAACCTGTTACCTCTCCCTTGCATATCACCTTCATACCAGATGAGTTAAACGTAACTGATTGTTCTATATACATGATGTCTGTTACAGGTGTTTGTTTCCTAACATACCTATCAATATAATCAGAATCTCATTAGTTTTTTAAAAACTTTTTGCTTAATATTTTTTATAAAAGAAATTTGAAGATAGGAAAAAAAAACCAACTTAATCAGTTGTCAGTTAAGTGGTGTAGTTAATTTATTTGATCAGTTAATTACATGAATGTATTTATTAATGGTGAAGTTTCAATAAAAATATATCTATATTGTTAAAGAAAAAAAGTATTAAATTCAATGATAGAAAGGTAAATTTTTATTTTCAATCAACACACTAATTGTTTTTATTCAAATAAGATATATACGACTATACCAACATCTAGAAAGAACTTAAAGTTTATGTGTTTATCATCAAAATGTATTGTATGTTTTCTTTTATCTTAAGCTTCTCAGATAGCATTCTTGGTAATAATACATGTATATCATCTAAATGCATTTCTTCTTAATTATTATTGGTTTAGAAATATATTTTTAATAAGAATAATATTTTATCAAAGTAATTTAAATACAATAAACTTTTGTTATGCATAATAGTTTTCGTATAAAATGACGTTCTCATCCTTACTAATATTTTTATTATCATTAAATTTTGAGTTTTGTTATGAAAAAAATCAACATGTTTTCACGTTTTTTGCGTTTTCGTTCATTCATGTTATTTTATCACAGAAAAGTCTTAAAGTTAAAATTTTATTTCTACTTTAAAGAAATTTGGCTATTAATCTTTTCTGTTTTTGAAAACCCGATTTATTAATTATAACTGGATTGTAATAGTCAATATTCGGAAAACTAGAATTAATATTAATTTGAAAATTTTTCTGGATTAAAATAACATTAATGGTCGAACACAATAATCATGAAAACATGTTAAGTTTTTCATAATAAATCCTAAAGTTTACATTTAAAGTAATTTATAAAATAATATTTTTATATGAAATTGTTGCTAACAATAAATATTTATTTTGTATAATTGTATAAATCAATTCCCTTGTGCGACTTATCTGAGTTGGTATTTCTCACGTGCCACGTTTGCAACAGTTGAAAGCTGCCGAGTTGGCCGGCCAGCCGTCGTAATCAATCGGCAACAATTTTACCAGAAAACAGCCGCGTGGTTTGGCTGACGTGTGCCAACGAGGCCCCTACGTGTCTCCTAAAACGCTGTTGTCCATACCTGTCATGGTCCCAGCTGTCCCCTCTAGGCACTACACCTCGCCATTCCTTAATATTACAAATTTGTCCACGACCTCCCCTCTCCTTCCCTTCTTTCCTTGCTAGTTTCCCCAACTGCCATGCCCATGCCCATGCACCTGGCCTTGGCCCCCACCATTACATGTCACGTGACCATCTCCCCAATCCACTATATATAACCCTCTTCATCCTCTCCATTTCTCCTCACTTCCTTCCAAACCATTTTCTTAATCTCTCTCTCTCTCTCGTTCAATCTTCACTAAATTAACAACGTACTTTGTTGAAACGACCATCCTCGATCGATCGTTAACTTAATCATAATCATATAATAGTTAATGGCTGTTGATGCTTTGTGTTCACCGTTGGGACCTCCAGCATGCGAGAAAGACGCAAAGGCGCTTCAATTCATCGAGGAGATGACGAGAAACGCCGATGCCGTTCAGGAAAAGGTTTTGGCCGAGATTCTTAGTCGGAATGCTGAAACCGAGTATCTCCGCCTCTATAATCTCCATGGTGCTACTGATAGGAATACTTTCAAGTCCAACATTCCCATGGTAACTTATGAGGATCTTCAGCCCATCATCCAACGCATAGCCGACGGTGATCGATCTCCAATTCTATCTGCTCATCCCATTTCTGAATTTCTCACTAGGTATGTATGTCTTCCAATTCGTCCCTCCAAATTAAATCTCTTTCCTTTTGTCGTTTATCTGGATATTTTGACCTAGCTAACGCACATACTGCATTCTTCTTTTTTAATTTACTAACAGCTCCGGTACGTCTGCCGGTGAGCGAAAGCTGATGCCCTCAATTCGCGAAGAGTTGGATCGACGCCAGCTACTTTACAGTCTTCTCATGCCTGTCATGAACTTGTAAGTTGCCCATTAATTAAATAACCGGAACCCTACTTTGAAAGTTGTATATATTTAATGAAATCTTTAACAAAATAAAATACAATTAATTATGCACAAAGTACAGAATTATATGGATTGAAGACACGCATTCGACTGAATTATTTGTTTGTTTGTGAATTGTAACAGATACATGCCTGGTTTAGACAAGGGAAAAGGACTGTATTTTTTGTTCGTCAAGTCCGAAACTAAGACACCGGGTGGGTTATTGGCCAGACCCGTTTTAACCAGCTACTACAAAAGCGATCATTTCAAGACCCGGGCCTTTGACCCGTATAATGTCTACACCAGCCCAAACGAGGCTATTCTTTGCCCCGATTCTTTCCAGAGCATGTACTCTCAGATGCTCTGCGGCCTCTACGACCGTCTACAAGTTCTCCGCCTTGGTGCCATTTTCGCCTCAGGTCTCCTTCGTGCCATCCGTTTCCTCCAGCTCAATTGGCGTCAACTCTCCATTGATATCCGAACCGGAACGCTCCACCCCAAAATATCCGACCCGGACATCCGACGTTGCATGACAAGGGTGTTAAGATCTGATCCGGACCTTGCGGATTTTATTGAATCCGAATGCTCCAAGGACAACTGGGAAAAGATAATCACACGAATTTGGCCCAACGCCAAGTACCTAGAGGTGATCGTCACCGGTGCAATGGCTCAATACATCCCGACTCTTGATTATTACAGTGGCGGGTTACCCAAGGTTTGCACAATGTATGCTTCATCTGAGTGTTATTTTGGACTCAATCTAAACCCCTTGTGCAAACCCTCAGAAGTTTCCTACACCATCATGCCAAACATGGCGTACTTCGAGTTCCTCCCACATGACCCGGACTCTCCCACCAGCGACAAACTCGTCGACCTCGTCAACGTGGAAGTCGGAAAAGAATACGAGCTGGTAATCACCACTTACGCCGGTCTGTGTAGATACCGTGTGGGTGACATCCTCCGTGTCACCGGGTTCCACAACTCGGCCCCACAGTTCCATTTCGTCAGAAGAAAAAACGTACTGCTAAGCATCGACTCTGATAAAACCGACGAGGCTGAGTTACAGTCGGCGGTGGATAATGCATCGAAATTGTTGAACGAATTCAAGACCAGCGTGGTGGAATACACAAGCTACGCAGATACAAAGACAATCCCAGGTCATTACGTGATATACTGGGAGTTATTAGTTAAAGATTCAACAGATTTTCCAAGAGATGAGGTGCTGGAAAGGTGTTGTTTGGCGATGGAGGAGTCGTTGAACTCGGTGTACAGACAAGGGCGGGTAGAATGCAATTCGATCGGGCCGTTGGAGATCCGAGTAGTGAAAAACGGTACGTTTGAGGAGTTGATGGATTACGCCATCTCACGAGGCGCGTCGATCAACCAGTACAAGGTTCCAAGGTGCGTAAACTTCACACCAATCATGGAACTGCTTGACTCCAGAGTGTTGTCATCGCATTTCAGTCAAAGCCTGCCTCATTATACCCCGGAACGACGTCGTTGAACAGGTGCTTAATTGTTTAGTTACGCTGTCACCATTAACCGACCATGGAAATGGAAGTCAAATGTAAGAAAAAGATTCGTTGATTTAGGATTTTTTTTTTTTTTTTTTTTTTTATTATAAATTGGTGTGGGTGATTAATTTAGTTTGATTAGAAAGGAATGGGGGGACGCTTGAGGTTTTTTATTTGGGTATGTTTATTTCTTCATAAATAAAAACCTGTACGTACGAATGCGTCTGTATATGTAATTCCCAGATCGATCGATGTTTATGTTTTTCTTGATAAATGATAACACTACTCTCTTCTCATTCTTTTTCATTCCATTCCACCTATCATATCAACGGGTTAGGTTTCTAGTTGGGTTAAAGGTACAAATCAATCCTCGTTTTCTTTTCCTAGAAAAGTCATGTTTTGTATCTTATTTATAAAATCATATTCCAACAAGCAAACAATTTATTTAATTTATTTCATATGATAGTAATTAAAAAATCAAGTTTTTGTTTTTGTTTATGGGAAATCAAAATTTTGAATCTTAACCAATAAATGTACTAACTAACACGTATATGAACAACATTACGTTTACAAGTAAACTAAATTTTTTTTTAAGAAGTTATGTATATATAGCATGTATTCACAACATTTATAACTTAAAACCAAATCAAAATTGAGGGCATTTGCTTCCTAAAGAAAAAAGTGGAAATGAAAATATTAAGGCTAACTAAACAATGAAAATGAATGACAAATTCATTCATTTCATATATAATTTTAATTTATGAAAGATTATTCATATAGTTTAATTTTTTTTTTTTTTTTTGAACGGCAAACTATCTTACTCCTACTCCTAAACTACTCTTTCACCAGACTGACTTACTTCACCTGAATATCAACTTGCCTCCGACGGGGATCGAACCCGTGACCTCTCGCTTACGACTCCCCACTCTTACCGCCAGGCCAAAGGCCTTTTTCATGTCTATTAATTAATAGGATAACTGGATTAGTCATCTTTTATATATATAGCAATTGATCCATTAGGTAGATTAGAAATTTATAATTATTTGAATATTTCTATCCATCCTCTTAGAATTCTCCTCTATTACGTTCTCTCTTCTTTCTCCCTCAAAGGCAAAGTAGTTAGTATTTTTTTAACACAACCCCATTAATTTACTGGGTGGTCTAATTGGACCCTCTAAAATCTCATTGGATCCCATGGACGTGTGTGGTGGTTGTTCAAAAGATGTGTATGGAGCAAGGGGTCCAAAGAGTATAACCCTTAATTACCACACTTTATCAATCGTTTCTATTTTCCATGGACCAACTTGTTTTTCTTCTTTTTAAAATGCATGTACAATTGTACACATATAATATTTTGTGTTGGAATCATACATTTATTGTTATTTAATATAGATTAATTAATATATTTATTTTTTATATAATAAAACAATTCTTGTAAATTACACACACACACAGTTGTTAGCTAGGTTGGATTTAATATATCTAGAATTGCATGCTTTAATGAGAGGAACGTGAAGTTCATAAATGGATTTGAAATTTTAAACCACAATGCACATGCAATTCTTCTCTTCCGACTCTATCTTTTATTTTTTAATTAATTTATCTTATGCTTTCTTAATCAATTATTGTTACATATAATATTATTACATACCCGCCCTTAAAATATAATATTATCCAATAAACAAACAAACTATACATGTATTGCACCCAATTCATATTATGGAAACAATAAATGATCCCAACTAGATGTACGTATTCAATAACCCAACCATTACACCCGTCCGTAAACAATAAATGGTTATTTGTAGATTCTAAGTCTTCCTCTTTTTTTTTTTTTTCCTCTCCTTCTCTTTATATATGTGTGTAAATTTTCATGTGAAACTAACAAAGAAATGATAGTACTTTAAACTAAATAACGCTACGGAAATAAAAATAGAAATTTAAATTATAACGAAATTGTAGTAACAAACAAAATTTTATAATACGGAATGTAAAGTTAAGGATAGTATCTGACACGATTAATTTAAAACATATTAGAGTTTGTTTACTAGTGTACAACAATGTAAGCACTATATATTGTCTGAATTAAACCAACTTGGTTCACTATTATCCACGTGAGTGTTGATCTCGAGGCCTAGTCATCTGTTTGAACCAAAGCAAAATCTGACCTTGCACGAGCTATGATATTTTGAGCTGCATGTGTGTCTATAGATGTTGTACAGACCGATGATTTGCACCTTCCTATGCGTATGTAGGTCTTGAAATAAAACCTATAAACAAGTTGTCATGCTTGTAAACACTTCTTCTTATGAACTCATCTTGGGTATGTCATTCTTATGTTAGACAAGTTATCACTCTTTAACATGTATTTTTTCACATCAATCATTAAGCATAGATATCCCAATCATCTTAGCTTTATTTTTTATATTCTTTATATCGTTGCGAAACAGTATTTAATGGGAACGCTAACTTATAAAAAGATAATTATACATCTCAATTTTATATATAATTAATGTTTGTCCAAAAACTTTGTAAAACATGTTTTTTTTACAAGCATTTCCAACTTTGTGTGTGTGTTTTGGGAGGGAGGAAGGAAGAGTTTAAGGAAGAACCAATTACGTGTTTGTCGGAGATACTTGAAGAAATCACAATGTATGTGATGTATAATTCTCCGTGTGATTTTATTGAACTAATTTTAATCACATGCGGGAATTGTTATGCACAAATTTTTTTCGTGTGATGCATATTCCTTCCATGTGATGCATAATATATTTGACATGTGATGCATCATGTATATTTTTACAATGCTTTGTGGTCTCCAACGCATTGCGGTTCTCTTTGGGATCTTCCTATATATATATATATATATATATATATATATATATATATATATATATATATATATATATATATATATATATATATATATATATATATGTATGTATGTATATATATGTATATATGTATATATATGTATATATGTATATATATAGGGAGTGGATCAAATGATGACCGTGCTTAAAATGAGGACGGTAAGAACCAATGAAAAATCGTCACATAAGCAATATTCTTCTCTCTCCTTGAAGGGCATTATGGACATTTAATTAACATGATTAAGTTTATTATTAAAAAAAAAACGAAATTCAACCCCTTTTTAATCTCGGTCAACGTACATGTTTTAAAATCTTCTCAATTCTCCAACCTAATCGTCCACTATCTGAAATTTTTATCAGATCTCCAAAATATGTTTTAAAATTTTTTCAAATCTCAAATCGCCAACCTAATCTTCAATATATATTAGCACAATCTCAAAAAAAATTAAAAAATTGTTATTAAATTAGTTGTTTTTATTTATATATATCATAACTTGTTTCGTTTATCAAGATTCCGCAATTGAAAATAATAGAGTATTACAAAGAACTTGAACAATCATGGATGAAGATGAACGTAAATAATTTTTTTCCACGTTTCAAATATTTTATTTGTTAAAAAAATAAACGAGATTCTTTGTCGCATCATCCAGTATGTCGTTACCCATGAATGATTCATAAGTTTTCTTGGTTTTCATTTTGTTACATGTGCATGTTTTTTAATTGTATATGCCCTCATTGATTTTTAATTGTTCGATAATTTTTAATTGTAACATTCCCTCATCAATTTTGAAACATTGTATATAATATATTTAAAATTTGGTGTTGCTTTGAACATTGTGAACCACATCGTCTTTTAATGTAAACACGCCCTCATCGATCATTCATAAAATTTGAATGTTCACAACCAAGAAATATTTGTGACTATATGTGTGTTGAGAAACAAGAAAAATTGTGAATCATTATTTGAATGGTTCATATGAACCATTCATTATGTTACTGCCTTGATAACCTATTAAGTCTTCGTGAACCACATGGTTCACATGATCCATTCATTGTGTTTCTACATAATTCTTTTTGTTACGTGATCAACTCATTCATTGTACACATTTTTCAATGTAGGTGTTTGGGATGAAGAAGACATTGTCACAACGGATACCGAATTCCATTAATCACCCAAAAAACATTGCATTAATCACCCAAAAAACAACAATTTATCACCCAAAAAACAACATTGCATTAACCACAGTTATCATGGTGAATCATGCCAGTGTGAATCATATGCATATATATGAACCATTATATGAATGATTTAAAGTTTCACAACAAATTGTTAAGTGAACCATGGTATGAATGATTTCACAGTTTCACAAATCATCATCGCCTGCAACATTATAATAGTTCACAACGTATATAAAGTAAATAACTATAAACTATTGTCAACAAAATTACAGATTGATTTGGTTCACAGATTTATAAACATTCTGTGAACCACTGACCACAACACTGCATTAATCACCCAAAAAACAACAATTTATCACCCAAAAAACAACATTGCATTAACCACAGTTATCATGGTGAATCATGCCATTGTGAATCATATGAATATATGTGAACCATGATACGAATGATATAAAGTTCCACAACAAATTGTTAAGTGAACCATGGTATGCTATTTGAATCATTTCGCAATTTCACACCCAAATGAAATTATGTCATTGCAAAACAACCAAAAGATTATATGTAGTACAACAAATTAAATTCACCGTGAACCAAATGGTATGCCATGGTATGCTATGTGAATCCTTAAACATATACCCGAGTTCGACATCCTTAAACAATGAACTGTCGTGAACCACCTTCGAAATTGTCAAAAAAAAAAAAACCCCCCCGCCGTGAACCAACACCTTCGACCCCAGGTGAACTACTCTACAATCCACTCTCTGACCGTATACCCTCCTACACACCATGCACCGTCGTGAACCGTATACTCTCCACCGTCCTCGCCTGAACCCTTGATTCAGCAACCTACCGACGTCAATCGCAAAACACCATCGGCGCCGTGAACCGCAAACCGACAATGCCACCAGAGCCTCCGAAAACCACGAGTGCCACCTTGAACCCCAAAACAACCAAGAACGCCGTGAATCGCCTATAGCCTGTGCCTCCGTGAAAATATTATATATTTGCCCAAATTAAAATGGTTCCTATTCCCACCGTGAATGATTCTTATTAACACCTAATTAATATTCTATATTTTCCAAAATTAAAATGGTGCACAATTGACGAGAATACCCTCTACATGATTTAAAAGGAGTATAAAAGTCTTTTAATTACAAAATTGCCACCTTGAATCTTAT
>JAANYP010007111.1:0-240468 GCA_020465985.1 Centrapalus pauciflorus
ACAAGTTCAAAATAAACAAATTTGAATTACACAAGTTTATTAGCTTTTCTAATAATTCTAATATTTTATTTGCTATATTGTGCAGACATGGCTGACAGAATTTTTGTTCCTAAGCATAACATGGTCATCTCTCCTGACCATGCGATTCCAGAGGCTTAAGCCTACCGCCAGATGCTGGATTTTTTGGTAGGATCTAGGATCTCGTACGCGCTGTCACACAATATTCAGATCGTCATCCCGTACGTTCGTCAGTTCTGGGATCACCTTCAAGTTGACTGTACTGTTACCCCAACAGTTTTGAGGACAAGGATCGCTGGCCATCCTTTAGTATTTTCAGCTGACATGCTACGTCAAGTGTTACAGCTAGGCACTCAAGAGCAGGAGAATGAGCCGATTGACTTCCCATTAGCAATCAGGCAAGCAGCCTTTGTCAGAATGGGATATAGTTTGAACGTAACTAAATCCTCTTACATGAAGAGCGGACTGATTGGCCAATGGCGATATCTAGCTCATGTTTTCATGGTATGTTTTGCAGCAAAGAAAGCAGGCTTCAATTAATTACATTGTATCGAAGATTCAATCTGGGATGATAGCTTTGGTTTACAATCAACGATTCAGCTTTTCAGAGATGTTCTTCACCGAGTTTGTTCAACAAATAACAGCTCCGGACCGCGAAAGATTTCTGCTTTATCCGAGATTTGTAATGATGTTGATCAGACATTTCCTGCCAAATCTGCCACAGCTCAATGAAATTCAAAGTGTTGCGGTCATAGACAAACGAATATTTGCTGATTGCTCATCTCATCGAGGAAGATTAGCTATTCCAGTGGAGGCACCATTGTTTGGGGTAGTAATTAATCCAGATTTCCAAGTAAGGGAAGATGCCAACTGGGCAGGGGATTTACCAGTTCCGCAGCAACCACAGCAACAGCAACCGTAGCAACCAAGGCCTCAACAACAAAGAAGGAGGCAACGCCCATCAGCGAGACAAACCCAGGCAGCTAGGCCTTCAACTAGTCAAGTACAGGAGACAGTAGAAGCTACAGCTGCAGGTGTGGAAGCTAGTACTTCAGATGTAGCTCCCGGAAATGATCAAAGGGCAGAAACATTAGAAGAGATATGGGCTTCAGGGCCAAATGCAAATGAGGAAATAACTACTGAGCTAGTAGGGGACATTCTGGAACCACCGGAAGGGGAGGTTGACATTTCTAGGCAAATAGATGAGTATCAACCTGAGCCAGCTGGTGATGACGAGTCAACTTCAGATACCGAATCAGAAGAGATGGAAGAGATTGAGGTTGAAAAAGAAACAGAAGATACTTCTATTCACATAAGCACTTATGGATCGAGGATAGTGGTGATAAATGAAGAAGCTACAAGGAGACGAGCTTCCAGGGAGTCTGACGACTCAGATTTTGAAGAGGAAGATGTAGTTCCGTTGGTGCCTAGGCAAAGGGCCAAAAGGCATCGGTTCATGCAAGGAGCTTCGTCGGCTTCTGCTTCTGAGCCAGAAATACCTCAACCTTCACCCGTTCAAACAACCATTCCACCTCCACCACCACCTGTTCAAACATCCATCCCCTCGCCAATCATTTCAGCTCCCATACAATCCATACCATCCATATCATCCACCTTCATGGACAATCAAAGGTTTTCTGAGCTAAAAAGCAAGGTCGACTTCCAACAAGTCCAAATCTTTCATCTGACCAAGGCTCTCGGTGAAATTCAAACGCATAATGCAAATATAGACAAAGAGAATGCTGAGTTGAAGAGATCAGTTGGAAAAATGGAGGAAGAAAATCTAGAGCTTAAAACTTTTGTTTCCGATCAGGCTGCTGAGATTCGATCGATGCGTTCCCCAATTGAGCAATTATTGAAAAATCTAAAGGCTCAGGGGGATACGAGTTGTCGGGATCAGGGAGAGCAGCCAAGGGGTGGAGATGATGAAGGCGATGATCCCAGTGCACCAAAAGATAATGAGCCAGTAGATTTTCCTGCTGCTCTGTATGCTGAAACTCAGGGGGAGCCGAGTCAAGGTAGATCAGAAAGAGGAGAAGCAAGCTCCTCAAAGATTACAGAGAGTGAAGTGCACAAAATGATTGAAGCATTAATGGATATAGATGAAGACCCTCTAGGTTTTGGTTTTGATTTTGAAGATCTAGAAGAGGGTGAGTTCGTGCCTGAAGATATAGTTGACTGGAAGTCTGATGATGAGATTTATGTTGATGAGGATGATGAGGCGAATGAGATCATTGTTCAACAAAACCCTATCACAGATACATACGTGACAGAAGGAGATAGTGTGATTGACATAGAATTAGTAAAAGCTGCTTTAAATGCTGAATCATCAATTGAAGAGCCTGCCAGAGAGCTTACAAACGAAGAAAAAAGGAAGTTGTGGTTCAGGGCAGAGAAAAAGGAGCTAGAGCTGAAGAACAAGATACGCGTGCCGGGTGCTGGAGAGCTATCGGAAAATATTTTAAGCTGGTTCTTTGATCGAGAATTGCAGCTATTCATCATCAAACGAAAGGATGGCCTCCAGTATCTCAGAAGAAGTCTGAAAACCTTCAATTCCTTGCCAAAAATTGAAATAAAAGCGTTAGCATGGAAGGAGCTTATTAATATCGGCGATGACCCTTATGCTGAAGTAATAGCTAAGATCATTAGAAAAGAAGGGAGGTCGAGGAAATTTGAGAGGCTCAATCCAAGGGTTGGTAAACGAGTGATGGACAATACTCGAATTGACCCTCTAACTGGTAGACCGTGGATGAAAATTCAATATAAACCAGTTAGATGTCTGAAGAAAGTTCCTCTCAAGCCAATGCCACAGAACGTTTTGAAAAATCTCAATTGGTGGTATGTGGAAAGTGAAACAGGTGAAGCGGTAATGGAGGACTTTGAAGAAAAAGTAATTCTTAGAGTGTACGATCCGCTCACCTAGTTAATCTATCCAAAGATGACATGCAAGTGCTCTACAATCATCAAATCTCAAGTGATGCACATATGGAGTATGAGGCTAGAAAGTATCAGAATGTAATTAAAGTATGTGTCGAGAAGAGATTGTATGCTGGCAGCAGTTTAAATAAACAAAGTTCTTAAACAAAATGTAAATAGTTAGAAGCTATCGTCAAGGGGGAGTCTGTTGATACACCTTGTGTGACGATAGCTGTCTAAGTGGTATTAGCTTTTTGTCTAAGTCATGTTGCAAAGTAATGAATGCTAACTAGTGTTTAATATATGTGTTTATATATGTTTGATGTTTATTGATTATATGTTTGAACTTGATGTAATGTATTACAAGAAGTTCAAACATAAAGTCCAAAGATTAATTCAAACATAAGTTAAACATATGTTCAAATAGAAGTTATACATGAGAAATTCGAATTTAGATCAGATTCGAATTTAACATGGAGCTAAATTCGATGTGTCATATAGACAAACTCGAATGGGCCTTGGGCCTGGATTCGGGTTTGTCCAATGACAAACTCGAATGGACCTCTATAATTAGGGATTAACTCGAATCATTAGGAGACTTTTGTAGAATTCGTGTGAGTAATTAGCAAAAGGCGATCTCGAGTTTATCAGCTGAGAGTGAGTGTTTTTGGAGAGAATCATAGCGTGGGTTCGTTCGTGATCGATCGTACAACGTTGTGGTAGTCTCCGTGTTTCTTGTGAGTGTTATATCCGTCAAGCCGCTAACGAGGATTCCGCACTCGTTGACGGTGTCGCGTCTAGATAGATCTGTGTAGAGCAAGACCTTACACATAAAGATTTATAAAATGCGTAAATCTGTGTATTCACTAAGCATTCACTTACCCCTCAGTTGTTGAATTTTTACAGGAAAAGGGAAATCTGCTGCCGGTCCATCTAGTTAGGTCATTTTTGAAGTCTTGGAAGATATCTACTACACAATCAGTAGATGTGCTATGGGACCAATGTTGTAATATATTCTGGATTTTGTAATAATGAAAATTGATTATGTAAACTTAGTATTGGAACCTTGTAGCACCGTAGGGTGTTTGAAACTGTTGTATTATTTTATTATGTACTGTTATGCTTCTGCACTGTAATTTAAGTATTCAGATCATTATGTAATTAGTGTTTGGCATTTAATCCTGGGTGTTATGTAATTGTGGTTAAATGTGGCAAGGGTGTCACTATATGACCAAGTACAGGATCCAGATATGTATTTTGGGAAGTCCAAACCTTCAGTGGCAAGTGAATTAAAGACGGCTACAACATTCTTTACGGGTGAAGCAACGACTCCGGTTGAAGTAGACGACTCAGGGAGCCGGGCTTTCTTAGGGTACTCCAGACCGGAAGAAAAGCCAACTCAGTCTACATCTACGTCTTAAGGATACTCAAAGATGCCAACGAGCGCAAAATCAGCTGAAGATCATCTAAATCTTTTAGCTTCATTTGTGGCCGCCTATGGCAATTGCGTTTAAGGGAAAATCAACGATCATGCTCTATTGGACGAAGACTATGATCAGGTGGATCCTGATGACTTAGAGGAAATGGATCTTCAATGGCAACTGGCCATGGTGACTCAGCGAGTCAAGAGATTCATCAAGAGAACGGGCAGAAACCTAAATGTCAGCAACAATAAGATTGGATTTGACAAATCCAAAGTTAAATGCTACAACTGCCAAGGGTTAGGACATTTCGCTAGAGAATGTCAAAGACCTAAAGTTGAGAACTACTAGAATCAATACCAGAATCAATCTCAGGGGAGATATCAGCCGGGTAGTTCAAGTAATCAGGCAAACATAGCTGGTTTGTTAACCAATGTCACATCTGATAGACAGCTTGATGGAACGTACGATTGGAGTACACATCCAGAGTCTAACGCTAGAGCCTTCATGGCTGAAGTAACAGATACTGGAAGTGTTGGAGCAGAGGAAGAAGCAGAGGACAGCAACCAGAATGATACCAGTCCTGTGCTAGTGGAGAAGTCAGACAGTCAGACAATTCTAGAGTTTGCTGCACAAATGGCAAACGTGGAATCTGATCGCGCAAAGGTAATTCTAAACTTTTCTACATTCCGCGATTTATGTGCATTCGGTGCTATTACTAATGATAGATTAAATTTAGTGCTAGAAACATATTCTAATCTAACTGCTCAAAATGAATCCTTGAAATCAGAGAATGCTAGCCTCTTAGATATAAAGGAAGATCTTAGGGAAAAGCTTAAGGCAGATGCTCAGAATGTCATAGTTCTAAAAGACAAGCTAAGTGAACAGTGTGTTAGAATAGAACTGATGTATGAGCTTGTTGAAGCATTAACCAAAGAGCTTAAGATAAAAGAGGTAGAGCTAGCAAAAGCAAAGGTTAAGGTTGCAGAGGTGAATAGTAAATTAGAAAAGTTTAGGAACTCTTCACTGAACCTAGGGAAGATCTTAGATGCACAACGTCAGTCTAAGAAACAAGTAGGTTTAGGGTATAATGAGAGTCATCCACCTTTCAATGATAACTATGTACCTCAGCCTCAGGATAAAACTGATATACCAGTTGAATTAGAGCTCGCATCTGAACATAGGTCTAAAGCTGTTAAGGATAAAGAAACTAAGGTGACTAGTTCCAATACTAAGATTAAGAAAGTCAAATTTGTGCAGTCTTCTAGTGACAAGATTGTAGGAGAAGCCAAAACTGTATTTAATAATCACAAAGAAGAAAAAGTCATTATAGTTCGTTAGTGAGACACCTAAGTCAAAGGGCACACATAAGAAGTCTATTGATAAAAAGTCTTGTTTTAGATTTCATGAAAAGGGACATGTTGCTTCTAGTTGTCCACATAGGAAAGTAGAATCTGCACCTAAAATTGGAAAGCCGGAACAACATAAACCCTCACCAAGTGTAGCAAGCACAAGTAGTTCTCAAAACACTGAGAAGATTGTGCAAGCCACACCAATGCCCGTTGTGAAGCAAACACCTGTGTCAGGTAGACCAAACGAAGTGATTAGGACTAATTCACCGAATAGAGTCCATAATCAATCTAGGTCAGGACCTCAACAAAATTATAGGAGTACTACACCTAGAAGAGCCTACATTCCGGTTAGGTCGCATACCCCTGTAAGACATCAAACACCAGGTAGAGTCCAGGGATATCAATCTGAAATGCCTTATAATAGAAATTATTCGAGGGCTCCACAGCAAATGCCTACACAAAGGCCAAGAGTGAATTTAAATCACTCGGCACCACAACAGGCTCTCAATTAAACACCCAAGTCACCTGAAAGGAGAGATGGGTATTTGAAGGAGTTCACGTATGTGGATGAGAATGGTATTACCAAGCCAGTCATGGCTTGGGTTCCCCGTGAAAACTAACCTCTTTTCTTTCATGTGCAGGAGATAACTACAGGTTTAAGCAACAAGTGGTTCGTCGACAGTGGTTGCTCTAGGCACATGACGGGGGAAAGAAGTCTACTCACAGACTTCAAGGGAGGGGACAAGGGATTTGTATCATTCGCTGGTAATAAAGGAGGAAATATCACCGGTACTGGAGTGGTCACTAATGGGACTATCAAACTGGATCAAGTTTACCATGTTGATAATATTGTTCACAATCTCATTAGTGTATCTCAAATCTGTGATAAGAAGAACTCAGTAATTTTCACTGATACTGAGGCGTTAGTGCTAAAACCGGGATTTAAAGTACCTGAAGAGTGGATATTGAAGAGGGCCCCAAGGAAGAATGACTTGTACATGCTAGACATGAATAAACCGGAATCTTCGATGGGACCAATATGTCTTCTATCTAAAGCTTCAGAGACCGAATCAGTTTTATGGCACCGACGCATGGCACACTTGCACCTAACAAAAATGAACTACATCACTAAGAATGGACTGGTGCAAGGTGTTCCAATGAAGAGTTTTAGGTTTGAAGACAAGTGTGTACCGTGCAAGAAAGGCAAACAACACAAGAAAGCACACAAGTCCAAGACTCAGAACTCTATATCTGCTACTTTCGATTAGTTGCATATGGACCTGTTCGGACCAATCAAAAAAAGGAGTATAGGTGGTTGTTGGTACTGTTTGGTTATCACTGATGATTTCTCATGATTTTCATGGGTTTTCTTTTTAGGTACAAAGGACGAGACAACTGCCAAGCTAATTGGGTTCTTAGACCAAGTCGAAAACTCCTATGGGACGCAGGTAAAACATATCAGGAGTGATAACGGAACGTAATTTAAAAACACAATAATTGGTGTATATTGCCTATCCAAAGGCATAGTACATCAATTTAGTGCACCATATGAGCCACAACAAAATGGGGTGGCAGAACGGAAAATCAGGATTTTGATTGAGGCAGCAAGGACAATGCTCTCGGATTCAAAGCTTCCTACCATGTTTTGGGGGGAGGCAGTGAATACCGCTTGTCATGTTTTAAACCGGGTCCTTACTATCAAATCACTGAACAAAACTTGTTATGAAGTTTTGAATAAAAGGCCACCGAATTTAACTGGCCTCGAACCGTTTAGGGTACCATGCACTTTAATGAAAACAAAACATCAACCTAAGTCTGATGAAAAGGCTGACGAAGGTTATTTCCTAGGTTATGTGCCTAACTCACCAAACAAAAGGGTTTTTAACAAATCAAATGGTACGGTAGAGATTGTGTATAACATTGATGTAACAAGTTATACACATGAACCCCAAACTGGTCCGGAATGGATTTTTTTATTATGACAAACTGTTTGAATCATTTAACATTCCTTTGGATGGAAATGCATGTACAATCGAACAGGACTTATCGTCATTAAATTTGAATGACGACGGTCAAAGTTTTCCGAGGATGACCTTTCCATCAACATTTGAGCCTACAACAACAGAAGATAGATCTCCAGCAGAAATTGATTCTGAGTTGGCTACAAACGAAAATCAGACTACAAATTCTAACTCCGAAGACAGTGTTCATGAAGAAGAGAATGTAGAATCTGAAGTCGTTCCCCCTTTAGGTGAAATAGGATCAAATTTAGGAGATAATCTTAGGTTCGATGAGATAGAAACATCGAGGATTAATAAGGATCATCCAGTTGAGAGTATCATAGGAAATCCGAATGTTGGTGTAAGAACTAGGAGTAGTTTGAATAACAACACAATGTTGTTGTCGATGATAAATGACTCCGAGGCTTTTCACACTTGTCTGTACTCATGTTTCATCTCGCAAGTAGAGCCGAAGAATGTGCAAATGGCACTAAAAGACAACTCTTGGGTTGAAGCGATGCAAGTAGAGCTGTCACAATTCAGAAAACTTGAAGTGTGGGAGTTAGTTTCGTTACCTCGAGGAGAAGTTGCAATAGGAACCAAGTGGGTTTTTAAATGCAAGAGAGATGATCGAGGTATTGTGACTCGCAACAAGGCAAGACTTGTCATAAAGGGTTTCAACCAAGAGGAAGGAATCGATTACAATGAGGTATTCGTGCCAGTAGAAAGGCTTGAGGCAATCCGTTTGTTTCTAGCTTTTGCTTCCTTCAAAGGATTGAAAGTCTATCAGTTGGATGTAAAAAGTGCATTCCTCTATGGCAAGTGAAGGAACTGGTGTATGTTGAACAACCGCCCGGATTTACAGATCCAAAGTATCCAGACAGAGTATATCAACTTGATAAGGCTCTGTATGGACTACATCAAGCACCAAAGGCGTGGTATGAGACACTATCTACTCATCTTTTGGACAACGTGTTTGAAACAGGGAGGATTGATAGTACACTGTTTGTGAAGAGGAAGGGTGAACACTTTATCTTAGTACAAGTGTACGTTGATGATATCATTTTCGAGTCATCAGACGAGCAGATGTGCAAAGATTTTGAGAAGGTGATGAACTCTAAGTTTGAGAGGAGTGTTATGGGAGAGCTGAACTTCTTTCTGGGTTTGCAAAGTTGAACAGAGGAAGGAGGGTATGTTTATCCATCAGACGAAGTATGTCTACGACTTTCTAGAGCGCTTCGGGATGGAGGGAACCAAGCTGACTGCTCACTTTAGCACGCCGATTCAAGTGAATCATAATCTCGGACCGGGTACAGAAAGTGATACTGATGTGGATCCGACTTTATATCGGGCCATGATCGGGTCACTTATGTATTTAACTGCTTCTAGACCTTACATAATGTTTGCTGTGTGTATTTGTGCTAGGTTTCAAGCTAATCCAAAAGAGATGCATATGAAAGCTGTGAAGCGGATTCTGAGATACCTCAAGTCGAAACCGAAGCTGGGACTTTGGTATCACGCGGATGGTGATCTGGAATTAGAGCATTCACGATTCAGACTATGGAGGTTGCATCTTGAATCGAAAGTCAACAACTGGAGGTTGTCAGTTCCTTGGAGGGAGACTCGTATCCTGGCAATGCAAGAAACAGACTTCGGTAGTCGTGTCAACGTGCGAGGCCGAATATGTAGCTGCTGGTAGTTGCTGTTCACAGGTTTTGTGGATACAACAACAATTGCGGGATTACGGTTTGACTTATACTCATACTCCTATTAGGATAGATAACCAATCTACTATTGCTATAACCAATAATCCAGTTAAACACAGTAAAACAAAGCACATAGACATAAGACATCATTTTATACGCGATTGTGCTGAAAAGAAGTTAATAAAGCTGGTAAAAGTGGCAACGGAAGATAATTATGCTGACTTATTTACTAAAGCTTTTGATAAGTCACGCTTTGAGTTGTTGGTTCAACTAAATGGCATGCGTAATCCAGAGTAACTTGACCTTAGTCTATTTTCTTTCTTTTTATAGTAAGTTAGTTATTAAGTAGAATTTATTTCCTTTTATAGTAAGTTAGTAGGTAACTTTATTAGCTTATTCTTATTTATGAAAAACAAAAGAAAAAAAAGAGAGAAAACCATAAAAATCTCAAAAAAGGAGAATATTAGAAAATGAGTTAAGTCTTAGATACATAGGTTCAAAGTGATAAAAATTAGAACATTTGATACAATCTCTAAGTGTTAAGCTTTCACACATAATACACCTTAAACTCTAAGTGATATACATTTTCTTGTGTGATGTGTTGGTGGGCATAATACACAAAGGGAATCTCAAAAGCTAATAAAATATTCAAGAAAAAGTCATATGTGTAACTAACTTAGATGTATGACCAAATGGTCTTAATTTTTATGTTAGAGACATACAGACAATGATTCTAAATGAGGTATGCAAATTTTCTGGGGGATGTATAGCCACATCAGATACATCTTACAGAAAAGAAAAGAAAAGAAAAATCATGAGAATAAGGAGAGAGTCAAAACAAGTCACCTTGTTGTACGTAAGTACAGACCTGTGCCTCTGGTTTGACTCGAGTTAGCAAGATAAGTCGCTCTGTTGTACGTTAGTACAGACCTGTCACCGCTGTCTTGCTAGCTTTAAATAAACTTTAAGACAAACTAATACACTCTGTTGTATGTAAATACAGAACTGTGTCCGACGTTTGCCTTTTAAAGAAAATTTACAATACCAAAAAGTTTTAATCATTGTGTGTATTCATTGATCATAAAAGTATGTCTAAGTATGGGACCCGTAAGATAGTTTCTTGATAAATAAAAAGGCCAAGGGATACTCCAAAGTGTAACATGTTTAAAGGGAAAATAATACCGACAATCGCCTAGAATTGTGTGTCACGACAAACAATCAAGGAATAAAAAATTCCTAAGTGTGAAAGTGGAATACTGAAAGTGCGTAGTTGACACCGCTATCTGATTGAACCTTTCTCTGACTTTCTCGCCAAAAATATTCTGTTAGTATAGGATGTAAATTTTAAAAGTATTTTTGAGTAGCTTAAGTTTAAATGTTGTTCAAAATTTTATTTTATCTTATTTTATTTTATGTTATTTATTTTATTCTAAGTAGGAAAAAGGTCAAAGTTATTAAGGATGCACCTTTAGTTGAATAAACAAACATTGCATGAAAATCTATCGCTTAGTGTGAATAATTTTGCAAAGTTTGTTCCGTTACACAAAAAAGTTGAATTTTTATTCAAGGATTTTCAAAATTTTCAATAATGTTCGAATTTAAGACAAATTCGAATTAACATTCGAATCTGTCAGGAAATTCGAAATTAAATACAAGTTTGAATATGGTTGGTATAAATAGGTCAACATTGACTCATTCATTATCACCTACCTTCGATTTTGTTACTTCGAATTTGTGTTCAAACGATTTCAAACTTGTCTTCGAATTTACCGATTCGATTTTTCTACTGTTTCTCGAAGTTTTGCTCGTTTGTGTTCGAATCTACCAACGAATCTAGGTATAATCATCAAGATAATACAAAGTTTAGGTAGTTTAGGACTCATTTATAGCAAAAAAAAATCGACCAATTTTGAAGTTTTTGGGGTTTAAACTTGATGATTCAAAATCACAAGTTTTAACCGGTGAAACTTCAAATAACTTACATAAATCTTCGATTAGAACCAAATGGGACTAGTTAATACTATTTTCTAAGTCAAGTGGGGTTTAAATCATCGATTTGTATTCGAAAGTGACCGACTTCGAACATGTTCATCATGTTCGAACTTGTCAGGAAATTCGAATTTGTTAAAATATCAACAAATTCGAAATTCAGTCAAATTCGAATATGTCCTTCGAATTTGTTATTATATTCGAATGTGTTTATAAAATAATTCAAAACTTGTAGAAATTCGAATGTGTTGGATTTTGGACTTATGTAAGTTCAAAATAAAACAAATTCGAAAATAAACAAGTTTCATTTTTATTTTCACTTCTAATTTGGTTATTGTTTTTATGTGCAGCTATGGGTGATAGAGCGTTCTTCCAAAAGCATAATATGGTAATGTCTCCAGATAGGGAGCTTCCCGAAGCTCAGTCGTTCAGACAAATGGGGGAATTTTTGGCACATTCCATGGTATCTTATGCCCTATCTCATAATGTGCAAATAGTCTTACCATATGTAAGACAATTTTGGGAGCACTTACAAGTTGACTGCACTGTTACACCGACTGTTTTGCGAACCAGAGTCGGTGGGCAGCCAATTGCTTTCTCGGCTAATATGCTGCGTCAGGTTCTGCAGCTCGGGTCTGAAGATCAAGAGGCAGGGCCCATTGATTTTCCTGTGAATATAAGGCAAGCGGCCTTCCTGCGCATGGGATATGCCTTAGATATAACCAAAGCTTCATTTATGAAAAGCGGTTTGATTGGGCAGTGGAGATATTTGGCACATGTGATTATGGTGTGCTTTGCGCCGGAAAAAGCTGGATTCGATTACATTGTCTCCAAGATGCAGTCGGCTATGATTGCGTTGGTATATAACAAGCATTTCAGCTTTTCAGAAATGTTCTTTGCTGAGTTTGTGCACTAGATCACAGCTCCATCGCGGGAAATATTTTTGATGTATCCGCGCTTCGCGATGATGCTGATTCGTCATTTTTTGCCAAATCTGCCACAGCTACAGGATCTTCAAAGTGTGGCAATTATAGATAAACGATTTTTGCTGACTGCTAGTCGCACAATGTCCGCAGGGCTGAGCAGGTGAGGCCAATAGATGCACCTCTCTTCGGGGCAATCGTAGACCCAGATTTTGTAGTCCCAGAAGGGGATAACTTGGCTGGTGAAGGTCCTCAGCTACAGCCACTGCAGCAACAGCCACAACAACAGCAACGACCTCAACCGCAACCTCGCAGGAGGCAGAGAGCGCAGGAAAGACCAATTCAGGCTTCGAGGCCATCCTCTAGCAGAATTCAAGAATCAACGGCAGCAGGTCCATCTTCGGACACTGCGGGCCCTTCAGGCGTAGCCCCAAAAGTTGATCCTAGGGCAGAGACCCTCGAGGAGATATGGGCTCATGGTACCCAGGCCCAGCAGGATATTGCAGCCGAAGTGATTCAGGATAGCTTGGAGCCACCAACTGACCTTAATGATATTTTGAGAGATGTTGAAGAATATCAGACATCAGATGATGAGTTCATGGACACTGATGTCCTGGCTGAAGGAGAAGCTGAAAGAGAGCAGACTGAAGCAGCAACTAATGTTGAAACTGCCTCCGCGTCTAGCTCTGATTCAAGTTCTGAGGAGATCGAAGCTGCTGATCTGGCTGTCACCATTGGCAGATATGGATCAAGATTAGTTGTCAGTCGAAGGAAGATAGTGAGGCCAGCTGCTAGGGATTCAGAGGATAATGACTCTGATTTTGAAGCGGAAGAAGAAGTTCACCTCGTTCCTAGGCATAGGGCGAGGAGGCATCGTTTTATGCAGGGAGCTTCATCCGCCACAGCTTCTGAGCCTGTAATCCCAGCTGTTCAACCATCCATCACTCCATCACCATCAACATCCATCCCATCCACATCAACGACATTCACTGAGAATCAGCAATTTACAGCGCTGAAGAGCAAGGTGGATTTCCAATCAGTCCAAATCTTCCAGCTTTCAACAGCAGTCACAGAACTTCAAGCGCACAACACCAGACTTGATCAAGAAAACGCAGAGTTGAGATCAATTGTTACAGATCAAGCGTCTGAGATACAGACGATGAAGTCTCTCCTGGAGCAATTAATGAAAAATCTTCAAGCTCAGGGGGAGAGTAGATGTAGAGAAGATGAGGTTCATAGAAGAGATGATGACGACAATGATCCCGAGGCCGGAAAAGAAGGTGAGCTAGCAGATTTTCCGACTGCTCAGCGAGCATCAGTTCAGGGGGAGCCAAGTCAATCCAGAATGGGAGAAAGAGTTGAAGGTGAAACTTCAAAGTCTATTGAGAGCGAAATGATTGAAGCTCTGATGGACATTGAAGAAGAAGAAGTAATATTTGATTTTGAGGATGAAATTGAAGACTTGGAAGAAGGTGAGTTTATTCCTGAAGACATAGTCGATTGGAAGTTGGATGATGAGGTTGTGGAGGATGAGGATGACGATGTAAATGAAGTAGTTATCCCAAAGAAACCTATCACCAAACAGTATATACATAATGAGCAGAATGTGATAGATCTAGATGAGCTGAACTTAGCATATATGGATGAATCAGATTCTGAAATAGCTCAAAAGGAGCAAACAATAGAAGAAATGTTAAAACTATGGTTCAGGAAGGAAGAGAAGAAGACAGACCTGGTAGTAAAGAAGAGAATGAGACTGCCAAGTCCAGGTAATCTCTCTGGAGGAATCTTAAGCTGGTTCTTTGATAGAGAACTGCAGCTATTCGTGCTCAAGAGAAGAGATGGGCTTCAATACTTAAGGAGGACTTTAAGGGTTTTCAATACACTGCCCAAGTGTGAAGTAAAGGAACTGGCCTGGAAAGAGCTTATCAACTTAGGAGACGACCCCTACGCTGAAGTTATAGCTAAAATCATCAGAAAGGAGGGGAGGTCTGGAAAGTTTGAAAGAATAAAGCCAAGGTCAGGGAAAAGAATTGAAGATGAGTCAAGAATAGATCCTCTCACTGGCAAGCCTTGGGCTAGAATGGTCTACAAGCTAGTCAGATGTCTGAAGAAAGTACAGATGAAGTCAATGCCACAGGATGTTCTAAGCAACATGAAGTGGTGGTACGTGGACAATGATACGGCCGAAGCAGTGATCGAGGATCTGGACAACAAGATTATTTTGAAAGTATACGATCCACTGCATCTAATCAACTTATCTAAGGATGACCTGCAGAAGCTTCATGATCAGTCAATTTTCTTCCATGAAGGCTGGAGATCTGAAGGTAGGAAATTCCAAAAGGTAGTTAGAGTTTGTATAGATCAGGGATTGTATGCTGGTAGTAGTTTATATAGTTCTAGTTCTTAGACAAAATATAAATAGTTAGAAGCTATTGTCAAGGGGGAGTCTGTTAGTGCACCCTGGGTGACGATAGCAGTCTAAGTATAGACATATTTTGTAAAAGACAATTTGACTATTATTATACATTAACTAATGTTTGATATATGTTTGATTATATATGTTTGATATTGATTGTTTGTATGTTTGAACTTTGTATAATGTGTTACAATAAGTTCAAAGATAAGTTCAAACATAAGTTTGAAGGCTGAGATTCGAATTTGTTAGAGGACAAGTTCGAAAGGCCTTGGGCCATGTTCGAACTTGTCCTAGACAAATTCGAACCGGCTGTTATAATTAAGGGTTAAATCGATTAATTATTAGATTTTGCATAATTTCAGAGCGATTAGTTCAAAGGGCGATCTCGAACTTGCTAGCATTTAGAGAGTTTCGTTTGGAGAGAATCATCGTGTAAAGACGTTCCGTTGTTCGTCTATCACTGTGTTAGTCTCCGTGTTTCCGTGTGCGTGGTCTATCCGTCAAGCCCCTAACGAGGATTCTACACTCGTTTGAAGGTGTCGCGTCAAGATAGGATCCGTAGCCAGGCGACCTTACATATTATATTAAATACTGGCATCTGAGTTATTTGATAAAATACCATTGACGATATTTTCATGTCTCGAATGCCACTGTTGAATATAATTTCCGTTCTTACTAAGTCAATCAACTTTCTTACCCACCCGATTGATTTTGTGCACCTTTTTGTGCTGATCAGATGTAAATAATAAGTTGTTTGACGGGATGGTCTGTATCATATTAAATTGTCTCATTACCCTGCTCGGTAAGTGTGGTTCAACAATCTCCCAACATATTAAATATGTGTTGCATCTCCAAGATTGAAAACCACTTCTACAATCAACGTGTAGATGAGGCAGGAATATAACATATGATGTCCAGTTAAACTAGCACATAACAGAGAGTAACAAGTAAGTGTGGTTCATAACTTTTGTAGTTAAAAAATGTAAAGGTTGAATTCAAAATAATATACCTTGTTATTTTCTAATATCATTAGAGTGTAGCGAGTCGATCTTAAACAATGTGCTCCGGTTTCAGCAAAGCTGTGACTCCCTCTCCATCTATATCATTAAATATCTAGTCAATATTCAATTTTGAAACTTGTATTACGATTATAACCTATATCACATTCATTTTGTAGTTATCCTAAATAAAAGTTACAATGGCCAGTCAGGTCAGTTGGGGAGGCAGGACTCTTTCGGTATAATACCTTTCGAATATCCAACGACCAAACCCGATCAGACTATTCTAGACACCAATAACAATTATATGGATAACTAAAACATGTATATGCATATGTTCTATGTTCTAATTTAATTATTTCATAGTGTTAATACATTGTTTTTTTTATATTTCTGATCTGAATGAAAACTTAACATTGTAATGAAATATATAAATTGGTTTAAAAAAATAAAGTTCATATATATTTTCATTTAAGTATAACTAAATTTAAATATATTATACAGTGAAATCTATTTTTAATTCACGTACTTTTTCTTAATAAAATAAAATTAAAATATTTATATTTAATTACAACTAAATTGTTAAATATTATACTATAAAAGAAAATTTAAATTTAAATGTAACAATAAAGTAAATTTAAAAAAATACTAACCTTGCACCAAATGGAAATACAATGTTGTTTTGCGGTACTGTCATGGCAGGGCGGATAACAGGAATTCTCTCCCAAGCCCAAAGTTGTAACAATAAAAGTGGACCGCGCACATACTGTGTGTTGGGATTTGTAGCGTGGCATAAACTTCGATATAATTGTGCCTGGACAACACTACCCCAACTCAGTCGCTTGCGACGATCCAAAATAACTAAATTTACAAGTAAATGTAAAGGTACCCGATTTCCAGAATCCGGAAGCAATGTTCCTCATAGTATGTACATAATATAAACACGGGCCCTTTGTCTAGGACCTTCATCACCACCCCGGACCGCTTGTTGATTTCTGTCATTAAAGCGGTCATCTTCACATACAACTCAGATACTTGGTTCTCCATGGGCACGAAACCAAGATAAGTTAGACACAAGTTATTAACTTCTTGGGAAGTAAGTTTAAGATCAGCACCAATTACGACATCGCCATCCACTAGCAAACCCCATAACACTTGTACATCTTCCAGAGTAACCGTAGTCTCGCCCATAGGAAGATGAAATGTATGGGTCTCCGGCCGCCATCTCTCTACAAGAGCAGTGATCAAGTGCCAATCAATTTTATGTTCCGCATTAAAAAATTCCACAAAAACCGGCATCCTCGATAATTGTCATAACATCCCCCGGTATCGGATGCTCCTTCAGATGTTTCCATAAATTTCCATCGCCACGACGAACTTCCAACGGCGTGTCAAGTTTTTTGTTTTGTTCGGAATCGTTCTCGTTTAATTGAAATAACTCGAACGCCCGATGCTCTTCATTTAAAAACAATAGCTCGCCATTAATTGGACCAGCAAATATTTCTTCTTGGGCCATTATAAAAATTAAAATAAGTGTTTAAAAATATAAAGATACAGATATTGAGATATAGAAATAGAAATAGAAATAATGTTCAAGAAGGTTATGAATGAAATAGATAATGCAAGTGAATATATAGGGGGTTAGGGGGTTCACGGGTGAGCATAATAGCCTGCCATTCGGTCTTCATAAACCCGAATGAGATAAAAATTGGACTAAAAAGCTGCCTGCCATTCGGTCTTCATAAACCCAAAGGAGACAAAACACTGAAAAAAACTGAAAAGCTGCCTGCACACCCCTGCATTCGGTGTTCCCACAACCAAAGAAGACAAAAGACTGAAAAGGGGCTGAAAAGGGGTTCACGGGTGCTACCATTCGGGGTTCCCAAAACCAATTATATTATTTTTGTAAAGAAAAAAAAACCTATTAGTTTTGGTTGAAAATTTAAAATATAACGTATTTCTAAAATTTTTTCTAGATTTCATGTGAGTGGTGTAGTTTATATTTTCTAGATACTGCCTATAATTGGAACAAGAGGAAACTACCACATGATTAGCAACCCTTATTATTAGTTTTTCTTCTATGTAGCAGTTTAAAAATGTTTCTTCAATATAATTTTTCAAGATTCTTCAACTTGTTGGGGTTTTTTTTTAATTATAGGATAAGGTTTATTGCATTTTTCATAGTATATAGTTTGTCCATAAATTTGTTGTAATCATGGTTTGCATTTCATTCGTATAATCTATTAGTTGATAATTTTGTTGTCTGATTCTTGTCTCAAGATAACTTTTAAATATATTTTACCAATTTTTTTGTTAAACAATAGATTTTTGTCATTTTTAAAATAGGAATATGTACATGAGAATCTGTGAACACCAATCTTCTAAAGTCGCTTCCTAATTTGCTTTGTTGTACATATCCGTTTTCCAATACATGAACAAGGCAAGTCCATGGTTTCTTCCATTCTTGTGTGATATCTAGCATAGAAGAAAGTTGACTGGCCATTTTTACCTTCAATAACCAAATTTACACATGAGATAAACATATTAATGGTTTAAAAATAATAATTAAATTAGATGAAGAACACTACTACAAAATGACCATAATGTAACACCGCAAATTGTCGCATAAATCCTTAAAAGTGTGACACGTTATCAAATGGAACCTTAGCCAATATCGTCTTAGGTCTAAAGCGACACTTTTCTCAAGATATGCAACACATTTTAAAAGTGTTGCATATATTTTATAATTGAGACACTTTTAAGATGCAACACTTTATGATTTATCATCATTAAGCTATGGCAACACTTTATTTATCAAATGTGACACTTTTATGGTCTTTTAACAAAATATATGTAACACTATTTATACTCTATTGCATCACTTTTCTTATTCTTTTTCATTTATACAAATACAATAAATTATTATATTGATTTGTAATATTTTTCTTCATATAATAGTAAATTCTATAATATGACCTAATAATAGAAATAATACAATATCATTCAAATTGTATTCCAACAAAAGCATGTTCTAATACAAAAAGTAACCACAATGAAATGTAAAAGCAACACAAAAAAGAGTAGATTACAATCCCAGAACGTATAATCTTAAAATCTAAACTTGAAATTTCTTTCATATGAAGTCGTAGCTTCATTTCATCATCTTCGCAAGCTCTACACATGACTTAGCATATTCCAAAAGAACGTACCTGAAAGACACAAAACCAACATACAATATTGTTGGTGTGTTTGGTAATTAAAATGATAAAAAAATTATAAAGCACAAAATCTTTTGTAACATGCACGTGGACAAAACTCATCCTAAATATTGTTGAATTCCAGGAGGTAGCTTTTCTACAAGTCTTTCAAATTCTTCTTCAACTAATTTTCTCATTGGTTGTCAATACCATTTTTTGTATCGCTTCTAATTCTGACTTTTTCCTTTCATGATCCTCGTCAAGCTTTCTTCTCATCTCTAACAACTTATCTTTTTTAGCTTCTACACTAGCTATGAGTGATTCCATGATCTCCCCCTGGACCATATACGATGTATCCCCACCATTTACTTTCTTTATCAACTTATTAGTAATACCTCTGCCATAAAGTCTACGACGTCCATCATTTTCGTTGCTCATGACAGTCATAAAGGGATCAACCGCTGCACCACCATCTTTTGGAGCCTTGTAATTTTTCATGTGTTCCTTCATGATCATTCAAACAATAAAGTTTTTACCTAAGTTACAAGTAACTAACATTATATTCATATAAAAACTTTATATTATCTTACAAGTTTATTTTCCGTGTCATCATATGTATCAACATACACGTGGCCTTCTGTCCTTTTACGGGTGCGCTCAAACATTTGGGTTAATGAAAGGAAATTCCTTGTTCAAACTTTCATTTTTCTGCATTCATATAATAAAAATAAAGTATTAATAACAAACTATCATCGGGGGAGATGACATGAAAATCAAATATCACTAGCAAGTACAACAAAAGAAAATTATCATTTCCTCACGAATCCTAGCAAAACTTTTTTGGACCAGCTGTGTGCATGTTTTTTTGAGACATGCGGACATCCCTTTTTTCCAATCATCATTACTGCAACGACATGTTATAGTGAAAACATATATAGAACTAGTGAATCATGAAAGGGACATCAATTTATTTTACACAACTGTATATTATAAAATAATTTTTACAAAGTTACCTTCACTTCTTTCTTATTCCATAAGCTTAACAAGTCCAAAAAATCCTTTTCTGGAATACTTTTAGGTCGATTCTTCCACCTTTTTTTGTTATCATTGACATTGTAAATGTGTTTTTTCTTGAGTCTACATTTGTATCCACTCCATAAAGCTCCAATAGACATCAACACCCAATATTTAGCATCAACAGGTATGTCGTATTTTTTCCTTTAAATGAGATAGGATTTCACAAAAAGCTATAGGAAGCATGTTCCTAAACAAAAGGAAATAAAAAACTTAAAACCTTACCAACACATACTCCCATATCTTCTCCTGGTGTGGCACTTTGTGCCATGACATGGTCCTTGGCCTTATCCCATGTCCTAACACCCTTGGCCCTTGGCCTTAGTCCATGTCCTAACACCCTTGGCCCTTGGCCTTGTTTTTACCTTTAGCCTTCTCATTAGGGCCTGAAGTTGGATCCTTGAATAAGTCATAAAGGAGTTAAAAGGTCGTATCAATGTACATAAAAAAAGAATCCTCTTTACCCATTGACTAGCATAACTCCATAACTAGGTGCCAAACCCCCAAAAAGTTATATAGTGTATCTGCTGTGATTTTTCTTTCTGTTTTGTAGCCCCAAATCACACCCGAACATTAACACTTTGACTTATTAATTATATAGAACTTAAGGGACTGATAAATGGTTGAGTTACTGGATATTTCTAGTCCCGAGACAGCCAATGGCTCAGTTACGAACAACACACTCCCATATTCTGTAACTTTCTATTTAATTGTTATATAGCAACAACCATTGAAGGATAATTGGGGAATTTAATCATTACATATGATCGAGAAATTAACTCTATATTGGACATTAATCAAACAATAATATTTAGGCCAAAAAGGCCATTCCGAGATTCATTCTCAATCCATGTTACGGACAGCACACACAAATATATTATGCAATCGATTACTACTAATTGATCCCATAACAATGACCAAGTAATTCTGGAATCGATCAAAAGAACTAGAAACGTGAGAGAAAACAGAAACATGAACACATAAATATTAGATTGCAAAATCTAGGAGTAGCTAGAAACGAATAGACAGAGAAAGGATACCTCAAGAATAGGAGAATCACAAATCACACAATGCGAAATCGAACGTTGGAAGAACTCGTCGGTCGTCGGAGGAGGAACGGTTGCCTAAGAGGATGAAGCCCGCGTATACGTTCGTGAAACCGAAGATGAAGAGGTTAATTTGTCTGCTTTAATATGAAGCCGTATATGTACGAATTAAGGGGGTTATTTGTTTTGCATTATTTTTTTGCTTTTTGGAAGTGAAATTAAAAATTCAATTCTCAAGTAAAGTTGTAGGTTTTTTGATTACTAAATTATTATTCTTTTTCTCATCAACTTAAATAATTTAAACTGTTAAATAAATTGTTATATCAACTTAAATAATTTTTGAAGTTTAATTAAAATGATAATTTAAATTTCAAGTTCGTCATTCTTTATTATATGCATGATCTTTTATACATACGTACGTATTTTCTTTTTATAAAACAATAAAAAATTTTAAATTAAATATTCATATTTAATATGTAATAGTAGTTCCTAATATTTATATCTATTAAAACATATAACATGTCCAAGAAAAAAATGTGTTACTTTTTTATATGAAGAAAAATTACAACACAAGAAAAAATTTATAGGTATTAACTTTTTTTAAAAAAAATACTACACTTCTGAAAAGTGTCACATATTTACATATGAAATACAACACTTAAATTAGTGTTGCATTTTTTAAAAAAAGTTGTTACATTTTCTAATGAAAATCGTAACACTTTAAAAAAAGTGTTACATTTTTTAATAAAAGTTGCAGCACTTTAAAAATTATGTTGCATTAAATCATTTGATATTCAATATTAACAATCACAAATATAGATCAAACAAATAAGAACAAGATTGATCAACACTAACCGAATGATTCAATTGCATAATGAGGAATTACAATACGATGTCTTGGAAAACAAGCACTGAACCCTAAGAGAATATCCGTACAAGACAAAATGAATCCGTGCAAATTGTGAACAATCTGTACTGCTACAGTACCGAAAATATGTATTTATATACAAAACCAAACTATTAAAATGTTACAAAATGACCCCTAGACTTATAACATTCATAAACTAAATCTATTCCCAACAATCTCCCTCTTATGGATGATTATTAATCTTTAAGCCCCAGTTTCATCTCGAACCTCCTAATGCTCTTTCTGTTCATCAGCCTTGACTCAATCTTCGAGACAAAATCCACCATCATTTTACTATGATTTGGACTAAGACCTCCTGTCTTTAATTTTCTCTTTGCATCAGTCGCAAGTTTTCCTATCAGCCCCGTCAATACCTTCTGCAAAGTACCATCACAATACTTGTTTAGTTCAACTATCCTCATAGCTCTCTTCTTTTGGTCCTTGTATTTATAGATGACCACTGGATGCTTAGCCATAACAACTTGATATTCTTTCAGATTTTCCATATACTTAATAAATCTGTTTGGCGCAGCGATATTAATTCTTCTCATCCCTGTTTCCACTCCAATCTGAAGATCTTGTATCGACATGAGAACCAACTTTGTATGCATGAAATGGAATAGAGCCTTAAGTGCAAAACGTCAATATTCTTCTCTCTTATTTTTGGCATAACTCATCAAACAAGTCTTCTACATCCACCAAGTTGATATTAAACAAGTCAGCTTCACTGAAAACATATGTCTTTCCGTCATCTCTCGTTACAGTGAATGTGGGATATAAGATATTTACAAACTGATCTTTTTCAATCTTAACAAGATCAACTATCCTAAACTCACTTCTTACATCCTCAATCCGCTGAGTCTTATTTTGCAGAAATTGAGCGTAATTTACAAGATTAGTCATGTTAGGCTCAATTACTCTAAACAGCTTCAAAAATGAACATGGAGCCCGCTTCTTGCAAAATATCTTCTTCTCTAAGTGATCTTCCAAAAATGGAAGTTTATTTCTTTTCTTTATGAAGTCTTCGTTCAACTTTCCAGAAAGATTTAACTTCATAACCTTCTACTTTCTTATCTCATCCTCATTCTGCAAAGTCAGCATATCATTAATTTCCTTTTGAACTTATTCTTGAACAACATATCTCAAGCGATGCTGTCTTTCAGACTCGTCAGCCAAAATATAACTCTTGAAAATTTATCCATTAATTCAACTTCATTCAACACTTTAACAGATTTAGGCATCACATCATCAACCGGAAATGGATCAAATTCTTCCTTAATTGTAACCGTCACCTCAGGATTTTCAACCTTTGGCGTTGGCATTTCATCTCTTAGAATCTCTTCAACCAACTCTTCTTCATCTAATATCCTTTCAGCTCTCAAAGTGACATCAGACAATTCAAATATTTCATCCTCAAACTCATCAATTTCTTTTTCAACATCTTCAATTCCTAATATTTCTTCTTCCACTTCATTATCTGAATCGTTATACTCTTCAAAGTTGTAAATTCCAGATCGAGTACTCACAGGAACTGGAACATCTTCATTAAGAATCAATTCCAACTCTCTCTGAGCATCAACTGGTTTTTTGGTTGAGACTCCCGCTGCACATGTACCTTTAATTCCAGTCCTTTATCTTTATATACAACCATCTGCAACTCAGCATCTCCAAGCTTCCTCCTCTTCTCCCCCTCATAAGGAGCATCATCGGAGTCATCATCATGATCCTCATGTTTTTGTTTAGATCCTGAAGCTTGAGATTTACATGTCTGCTCAATAATAGACAATCTTTCTGATAAAGATCCAAGAGCACTCACAACTGTGTTTTCTAATCCCACCATTCTTTCCCTCATCTAATCAAACTATTCAAAACAGTAGTCCCTCAGCTCATTATTTGAAATTTGAGCCTCTTCTTCTTCTGCAACCGTTGTTGTACCGTTACCTTTTAACAACCTTTGAATGTTTAATATTATTGATTCATCATCTCTGTATATTGACTTGTCATCTGATCAGTAACTCTAGCAATGGCTTCATTCAGTCGTGTTTCGGTGATAAAGGGTAACGTGCTCACACCTGGGTCACTTAGACTTCCAGTTGTACGGTTGAACTTGTGTAAAGAACCTCCGTGTGGCCTATGCTCAGAGATGACATTGTTGTAGCTCTGACAGGACTTCCAACCACTTCAAGTGACAGAGCAACGAATTCTTCCGACACTATAGTTGTTGTTACAGGGACACTAAGTCCGCCTGTACTTACTTCAACAAATGAAGTAGACTCAAGTCTCCTACTTTGAATTGGTTCTATGACTGGTGCATGAAGAAATGTAGACTCGGGCAGTTGTGTACTTATTTCAATATCCATGGTATCCAAGGATCCCAGGATAGTTCATGTGCTATGTCCCTGTGCAAAAATGAAACATCTCCTTATTGAGAAGGAGATGAGTGGCCGGTGGGGTGTGTAGTCGCCAGTGAGGTACTGGCTGCTTCAATGCTAACTCTCACAGGAGCGTTAACAGCAGTCGTAGCTTCCCGGCTTTCTAAGTTAGGGATCTCCCTCACACTCACAACTCATCAACCTCTTTTTTAGGTAAACACACAATTTGAGATATATCAATTCCTTCTCCAGCACCACCCATGTCATCATTATTTTCATCATCATCATCATCATCATCATCATCATCATCATCATCATCATCATCATCATCATCATCACCTTGATTTCCACCTTCTGGTATATTGGATAATGTTCGTTCCGAATCAGATCCATCGTCACCCCCCTCACTTCTTCAACAACACCCTCAATCTCAGTAAGGTTTCCATGTATGTCAACCCCGTGTTGACGTATCTCCTCACCTATATCTCCTTGGGTAGGAAAACTCGTTTCTTGAGTTTCCATAGGACCGTGATCAATTCTATACAACCTGACACTCTCAGCATTCTCATCTGCATACTTTAACAAAGCTTCAGGAATCAGCATGATATTGGCATTGGGATCGTCCTGTACACGCTCATCATAACGTAATTTGGCCACTTTTGAGAATTTGATCTCTTTGGAATTTTTCCATTGGCCCTCAATATGCCTCTAATCAGAATCTGAATGAACTGTTGTAGGGGCACAAACTTTCTTGCTCTATTAGTGGTCCTTGTAAGCACCACTTCTTTCAAATCCTCCCATATACACTGAGCAAAGTCGTAGTGTTTGTTGAATGCTATACCATGAAACAATCTTAGATAATGAATACTTCCTTTATCTATCCCAGTGTGCTTAGAGGTCATACATCTGTTGATAATTCCAAACAGTGTATATCACTCGCCATTCAGAGTTTCAGACCATTTCTGTAAAACATGAAACTCTTGTTCAATGGTTTAGAATAACCAAGGCTGATAAGATCATGGCAGAGTTGTTCGTCAGATACAGAATTTTCAAAATCAGCCAGCTCTGGAAAATTAACAGTATCTATGCGTCTCGGTAAGAACAGGTTATGATGCAATCTGGCTAGAGTGATTTTTGCTTTGTATTGGTCAATGGTGACCTTGAAGTGATGATCACCTTCAGCAGGCACAAATTTGATTGTGTGCCAAAACTGATGTAAGTATACCAGAGGAATGGAATGTTTATATTTCAAAAGGTAATAGAGAGGGTGACCTTTTAAGAATTCCACAATCAACGGATGGCTAACTTTTATGGAATTTGGATCGAACCAATGATTGTTATCAAGTAAGGTTAGGCAGTGTTTGGATTTAATGAGTTGGCTTTCAGGGATCGGGGATGATGGTGATGGTCTTGTTACTGATGCTGATTTGATAGGTTTGAACACAAGAGTATGATTTGAAGAAGAATGGGAGTCTGAAGAGTTTGAGTTATGGATGGGGGTTTGGGATGTCATTTGTTACCTGTAAAAATAACACACATGTTAGATATATCAGATAAACAAACTGACTCCTACAGAGAAATAAAACATTTAACAATAAATTAGAAAAATATGTGTTACATTGTTTACAACATCGGGATTCCAAACAATAATATTAAAATATTATTGTTAGGACTCCAAAGTCAATCGTTAAGAGACCAATGTTAATGTAACACAAATTTTAAAAAATTATCTCGAAAAATGTGAAATTTCTCTGAAAAATTAAAATTTCCACACTTAGAAATTTTTTTGAAAATTTGACTCCAAACTCGATATATAAATGCACAAACTCGAAATAAACTTGAACAGACTCGGGTGACACTGAAACAAACTCGGTTGACTTAAGAATAAACTCGATTAAAACATAAGTCAACTCGGGTGAAGTTATCTGAAACTCGGATAAAGTGTGAAGTTCCTCGAATGAACTTATAATAAACTCGAATGACTCTTGGATTTTCTCGGATGACCTTTCATTAAACTCGAAATACACTCAAACTTTCTCGAATGAATGATCATTAAACTCGAAATACACTCAAACTTTCTTGAATGAATGATCATTAAACTCGAAATAAAGTTAAGTTTTCTCACATGACTCTTTTATCGAGTTGGAACCACTTAGAAAATTAAAAGTCCCTTTAATGACAAACACACATGAAACATGGACTTTACTCGGATAACACTTTGTCAAACTCGATTAAACAACAACTTTTCTCGATTGATGTTTCAACCGAGTTTGAAAGTTATAAATTTTCTAAGTCCCAACCCTTCAAACTCGATTGGAACTTAAACTTTTATTGAAAGCTTCTTTTTCAAACTCGATAAACTCTAAATGTTTTCTCGAGTACCTCTTTCTCCAACTCGATCAAAAGTAAAAATTTGTCGATTAACTCTTTGATCGAGTTTGAACAGAAAAAAATTCTAAGTCCCATTTTTTCTCTGAAATTTTCAAATATCATTTCCAGGGACATTAAAACCTAAAGTTTTACATGTTCCTACTCGAAATCAGATTTTGAACAACTTTCCTTTACTGAATTTGGTCTAAAAACCACTTTTTGAACATTCAAAATTCGATTTTCAGTAGTTTTAAAAACTCGAAAAATTTTGAACTTTAAATCCAAATTAAATGTCGTATGTTGGATTATAAGCCTTGAAATTTGATTTTCAATCTTATATAATCATTATGAACACATACAACCTTTCAATTACAGATTTAAAAACACAAATTATAATATTTGGATTTCACACAATGACTCACCCACAAACACACACAGTAGCACATATATGAACATAAAACTCGAATGAAAAACATTAAAAAAAAAAATACAAAACAGTAACAAAAATCACAAGAAAAATTTACAAAGATATCGAAATCTTGACTTCAAAGAAGTTTGATTGTGTGTGTAGTTGAAGAAAAATCGAGAGATATTTTGAAGAAGATGAACAGTGCACGAGATTTGAGAAAAATGAATTTGAATTTTAATATTTAAATTTATAGTCCTTATTAAAATTTTCAAACCCGTCCCATTTAGAAATCAATTTAATCCATTCTCACAATTTTCACTTAAGCTCATTAAAAAAATATTTACACACCAAAAAAAATCACAAAATCACAAAACAAAATTTTCACAAAAAATAAAATGAACTAACAAAATATAAAAAATATAAAATGAACTTAAAAACAATTATAACTAACAAAAAAATAATATGAAGTAACAAACAAATCTGCTTCCCCTTAAATTTTGCATTGTTCCTCCCCCTTAGATTAATTTCACTTTTTAAGCTTGCTCCCCCTGCAATCAATCAAATATAAAAATATCAGATAAATTTTTCTGTTTGCTCCCCCTGCACATGACAATCCAATTATGTTAAATCGTAGAAAAATTAAACCATTCAAATCACATGAGATTAACACAAAAGTTAAATCCAGTAAAAAATTGTAACATTAAAATTATATTGTGCAAAATAAATGTTTAAATCTACCGATTCAACATACCCAATTTGTATACCAAAGAGTTAAAACGTTTTTCATCTAACGCTTTGGTAAACAAATCAGCTATTGATATTTAGTTGGTACGAAATATAATTCTATATTACCATTTTCTACATGTTCTTTTATAAAATGATACCGAATGACGATGTGTTTAGTTTTGGAGTGTTGCATCGAAATAGAAGCTATTGCAATTGCGCTATGTGAATCACAATAGACAGGGATCTTCTGAGGTGTAAACCCGTAGTCTCGTAATTGGATCTTCATCTATAACACTTGTGAACAACATGATGATACAACAACATGCTCAGCTTCTGCTGTTGATAGTGACACACAGTGTTGTTTCTTGGATGACCAACAGACGGGTTTGTCACCAAGGAATTGAACTACTGCTGATGTGCTCTTTCGTATTCTAGACTTCCATAGCCTTTGATCGGACAGAACTGATCGTTTCCAAATCTAACCGTCCCACAGAATTTGTCCATGAAATTCGTGAGGTTGTCTCGCTGTCCGGTCATGTGCTTGGAACATCCAGAGTCAAGGTACCACACATGATTTACCTACAAGACGAAGTAAAACATGAGGTACCCACTTATAGTTGGGTACTTTGGATTTCGATAAATCATGTGGTATTTCTTCAGGTAGAGTAACAGATAATTTCTTTGTTTTTGGAACCCACTTTTTAACAGTCTTCTTGGGTATCCATTTTTGTACAGTTCTTTTTGGAACTATTTTTGAAATTTGTTTCTTTGGATCCCTTTTCTGTTTAAAATTGGGAACCTTGTTCTTTGCTACCCATACAAACATATCAGGATTATACAATGATTTAACATTCTACGCATGACATTTAGTAAATTTAAACGAAAACAACACAACACGAGAGTATTTTGAGAATTGTTTAACAGTTGATTTATTATAGACAGACTTCTCTACTGATCTAATCCTATCTGTAATACTGGCATCTTTAACTCTCCACTCCTTTCTAAAACTCGTATTTTTCTTTTCCACTTGCTTCTTTCGCCATATTTGCTTCGATGTTATTTTCACAGAATTATCTGACATAACAAAAGAACAAGAATTAGTCGATTTAGTATTTGCCATATTCTATAGAACTTTCTTACCTTTTGAAGCATTTCCTTGCTTAGCAGTTGTAATCTTTGATGACGATGATTCACCTTTTTCAAAATTTGGAGGATCAAAAGAAACTTTTGCTTTCTCCTTCTTGTGTAAAACAGGTGATGTAATTGATTCAACCTTGAGATCTGTAGGTATTCTTTTCAAAATACTTACTGGTCCTTTAGGTTTATCATTTTGTTTGTCATGAAGTGGTTTTATAAACTCGTCAATTTTGACAAACATTTCTTCCAAAGAATTGAAATCAGAGTTCATATACAAATCAAACTCTTTTTCAGATTTAATAGATTAAGGTTGAATTGAAGATATCTGATCTGGTTGAGTTTGATTTTAGGCTGGTTTTTAAGTTTTAGTTCCAAATCTTTAGTTACAACCTGAAGTTTTTCTTTTTCATTCTCAAAAGTTATAATTTCAATTCAAGATCAGAATTTATCTTCTCAAGAATTGAGTTCGAAATGTATGGCTTTTGAGTGAGATGTATTTTCAGAAAAATCATGATCAGAATATGTCTAAATATATTCTTCTGGTTTACAAATATTTTGATAACTTTCATTAAGCTTGTTGTAATCCAGAGTATTTTACATTTTATCTTTTCTAAACCTTTTCAGATCTTCACCTGATTCTATCTCATCTGATGCTTTTAAAAATACCATTTGTAATCCTAAATTCATGTATCTCTAGTATCATACAGGGTTGGCGAACACGAAATTGCTTTCGTTAGATACTTAGGATTATCACAACCAATTCCTAATTTTGAATTATAAAAATCAGTGTGTTTTGGTTGATTCAGATGAATAGTCTAATCTGTTTGACCTCTTTTATAAAATTCATCTTATAAGGATTTAATTTTCTCATATAGTTTAGTTCTTTCAGCAAAGATGTAATTATATTTTACAAAATAATTTGCCGATTCTAATTCTGCTAATTTTAGTTTTTTCTGTTAAGTCAGAAATATTGTTACTCAGCTTTTGATTTTGTAGTTGAATGTCATTGTATTTTTCCTGTATATTTGACACAGATTGCAATGCAAATGTCTTATCTTTGGAAAACTCTAACACTAAAGCATGTTCGAGTCTTAAATTTGTTTACCAAAGAATGGACATTCTTTTTATCGGCTTTTAAAGATTTTTTAAAAAGTTTCAGCATATAAGCCATTTGAACAAGTTTTTGTTCAAGCTCACAAGAGTTATCTACATCAGAGTCAGAGTTAGAATTTACCTCGGGTGTCTCTGATTGATCTGAGGCTTCTAAATCTGACCCATTATCTTCTTGCTCTTTGCTGCATCCAACTTCTCCTATAGCCATTAATGCCATATCTTCTCTCAGTTCAGTCTCGGAATCAGAATCCTTTTTCTCTTCTTCTTCATCATCAGTTAAACCAACCCATACTTCATCTTTAGCCAACATAGCAGATTCACTTAGCTCATATTCATTGAAGATTTCTGACTTCAGGCAAATATGGGCATCTTCATCCAAAATATCTTCGTCTTCAGATAATTGAAGCCAGTGGTCGTCCTCAGCCATTAAAGCCTTTTCAGCTTCTTTTTCTTTAGCTAGTAGAGCCTTCCGAGTATAGTAATCTGAATTCTTGACAACTGGCTGTCTACACTCCCTTGCAAAGTGGCATGGTTTACCACAGTTATAACACTTCCGCTCGGCTTCTTTCTTGGCATATTTCTCAGGCTTCTCATATTTTTCAAGCTTCTTACCACTGCTTTCTCCAGATTTTTCATATTTGTCTCTCTTCTCATGTTTTCTGGATCCTGTATTGTATCACATCTTATTATTCGTTGGTTTGCGATAGAATTTCTTCTGGAAAGCCTTCGTCAGAAGTGCCATCTGCTTCTTCATTTCCTCAATATCTTAGTCTGCTGATGAATATTGTAACATCCTAGAAATTTAATTACTGTATTTGTGGTTTATTAGTTTAAATTTTTAACTTAAGTTGGATTGCATTTGGAATAATTATAAAAGTTGGTTGTTTGATTTAGAAATTGATAATTTCAATTTATGAAGTTAATATAATTATTATTAAGTGATTGAAAGGATAGAATAAAGATTGAATCTTTATTTAATGGAGTTTAAGAAGTTGGTTGTTATTTTAAGGAATTAAGAAATTTAGAGTTTCGAATTAGTATTATGTATGATAATTTTAATGTTAGTGATGATAAATCAAGATAATCAATTATAGATGAAAATCTTTATTTAGAGGAAAGTTAGACAAGTAGGAGGGTTAATGGTGTAAAAAGTTGAAACTAAGGAAAATAAAAAGACCAAAGTCTTCTTCATTTGGATTAAAATCATTATCGCTCTACTTTCTCTCTGCTCTCTTTCTCTTCTCAAAAGAACCCACAGTTCTACATTTCAACAAGTCAAGATCATCAAAATTTGTGGAAATTAGAAGCTGGAAATTTAGATTTAAAGTGCTAGAAAGGAACTACAACATCTACAAGCATCGATTTAAGGTAAATATCTCTCATAATTTCGAATTTAAGGGTTTATGGTTCAGTTGTGGGAGAAAACCGAATCTGAGATTTTGGGTTCAAAAATTTTTGATGCATGTCAAATGTTCTTGTGGGTTTGTGTAAATTAAGTGTTGAAAGAGTTATATACAAAATTTCAAGACTTGATTCAAGATACAAATGTAATTTTAAGAATTAAAAATCAAGTGTTCTGTGTGTCTTTCATGAGGTACCGGAACAACAAATGGGTACCGAAACCTTTAAGGTTTCGGTATTACCCCTACCGAAACCATCATGAATACCGAAACCCACACAATTTGCTGAAACTTCTATGTACTAAAGCCTTGGGTGTATATACCGAAACATAATAGGGTACCGAAACCTTTAGGTTTCGGTATTGATATTACCGAAACCCCCTCTCTTTACCGAAACTATATGCATGAGTGTATATCGAAACCTCTCCCCCTACTGAAACTTATACATGGTACTGAAACCTTTATATTGAAACCCACAAGCATGTACCGAGACATTGCATGTATACCGAAACCATATTAGCTTCGGTACTGTACCAAAACTCATAGGGGGTACCGAAACTCTATATATATGTATGTGTGTGTGTACTGAAACCTTGATATAGAGACCATATGTACCAAACCAAGTGAAGTGAGTATCGAAACTTAAAGGGTTTCGGTATTCCTTTCATTTCAAAACAGAAACAATATATATATATAAAGGAATATATATATATATATATATATATATATATATATATATATATATATATATATATATATATATATATATATATATATATATATCATCTCAGTTGGGGTTTGATCGGTGAAAATAAAATGGAACCAGTTGGTTATTCTTTAAAATCAGTTATATAAAATGATAAATTCTGGACAAATTGGCAATCCCAGAAATTGGGGATCTAAGGTATAATTTCGGATTATAATTTCGAAGGATTGACGTATTAATTTGAGAAACTTGATGGAACTTATTATTAAACCAGTGATTGATAGTATTAATAAAGGAATAAATGAGAATGATAAAACCATCAAGTAAGAGGATTTAAATATGAGTTTCGGATGACGGTTCCGACTGTTGTAGTACTTTTAATTGTACAACTTGATGTACATTTGTTGAGGAACATGTTTATGATATGTTTTACTTATGGAATGTAAACAGGTCCCTTGTGGTGTTGTTTAACCCACAGTGGGGTACGTTGTGAGTCCGGTTGAAATCCCGAGGTGAAATAGGACAAATTGAAGTTTATTTGTGCACCCACTGTGAGTACCTTTGATTTTAGCATGTCTGCATCTGCTTTATGTTTGCTATGCCTACTGAGGCATGTTGTTTCACTTTCGTTTGGCATTCTACTAACTTGCGTATATATATTGATGCACATTCATACTTGTTGCATGTCCTTTCTTTTGTTGTGCATTCTGTTGATGGACCTGCGTGGTCGCATCTGTACTCTGATGTTACTGTGCTATATGAGCCAAGAGTTTGACACCTCTATGGCCAGGATAGACAGTATGACATCCCTGATGGTATGTTTGCCTCAGTATGGTGCGTTTCTTAATGTCGAGTGTCAGCTCGAAGGGCCTGCGGGCTCGGGGTTGCGTACTTTGAGTACGTGTAGAGTATACGGTATGTGTTACCGCGGTTACTCTGGGTGGCATCATAAAGATTTGTAGTATGTGTAAAATCATATGGTATTCACTAAGCAATTCGCTTACCCCTCAGTTGTTACATTTTACAGGAAAAGAGAAATCGGCGGCGGGACCATCTAGCTAAGTTGTTTATTGAAGTCTTGGAAGATATCGACTGTGTATCTTGGTAACAGAATTTTTGGAATGCTGTTGTAATAAAATTTGGGATGATTGTAATGAAGTTTGAGTATGTAGACTTAGACATGTAACCTTTGTAGCACCATAGGGTGTTTGACTCAGTTGTATTATTTTAATTTATGTACTTTATGCTTCCGCACTTTAATTAAGCTTTCAGATCATTATATCATTGTATGTTGGTGATTAATCCTGGGTGTGTTGTAATGGTGGTTAATGTGGCAAGGGTGTCACAGCGAATGGTATCAGAGCAGTAGTTTGAAATTCAAGTGTCCGTGAGGTCTTGGTCTCAAACATTAAGTGATGATATGTAGTGATATTAAGTAATAATCTGAACTAAGATAAGTTATGATCTAGTAATCATAGGAGATTGATTATCATACGGGACAAATGAGTGGTGTCTTTAAATTAATGACATGTTACTAAACAAGTTATATATTTTGTATTTCAGAACATGTCTGGAGGAGGAATGACACCAGAAGAGACGAGAGGAATGATGCTAGCCATGATGGCTGAGCAAAATCGGATGATACAAGACCAGTTTCGGGCTCGAGATGAGGCCGAAGCTAAACGAAGAGAAGATAAGAGGAAGAATAAGGAAAGAGAGAGAAACAATGACGAACAAGATGACAATACTGGGTCATCTAATAAGCCCAGAAGTTGTCGGTTTAAGGATTTTAAGGGGAATGGAGCAGTCGAGTTTAATGGACTGGGTGATGCTGTGCTGCTCTGGAATGGATAACAGCCACAGAACGGACATTCCGAAATCAGTGATTGTGCTGAGAAGGACATGGTCCGGTTCTCTACTGCTATGTTCACCAAAGATGCAGGAATGTGGTGGAATTCAATGGTGAATGCCTTAACAATGGAGAAGGTTTCTAGAATGACATGGGCTGAGTTTACTGAAATTTTCACTCAACAATACTGCCCAGTCGATGAACACCGAAGACTAGAAGCTAAGTTCATGACACTAATTCAGGGGACTAAGTCTGTGTCCCAATATGCGGTAGAGTTCACGAGGTTAAGTTTATTTGCACCTCATCAGGTTGATACAGAAGAGAGAAAAGTTACCCGATTTGAGGTTGGTCTTGATTTGGAAATCCGAAGAGTGATGAGCAACGTACGTTACCCCACGTTTGCTAGTCTGCTGGAAGCTGCCAGAAATGTAGAACAGATCCTGATTATGTCAGGATATGTAATGGGGTCTGCTGCTGATGCTTCAACTAACCCAGCTCAACCTTCACCGCCGAAACGTCAACGTGAAGGAGGCTACTCTGGTTCTTCACGATCATCACAGTATTCACCGCAACAATCTTACCATCAACGGTCTGGGTCCTCTGGTCGTGCCCGTGCGTACTCCATCAACACTGAGCCGCAGTACTGTAATAGATGCCATTTGTAACATTTCGGTAAGTGTATTAATGGTCGTGCATGTTTCTGCTGTGGAGAATTGGGCCACTACCAGAATGAATGCCCTCGGAAATCGGATGCATGCTATAAATGTGGTGTATGGGGGCACTATAGCAGGAATTGTCGAATGAATACTCCAACAGCAGTTGCTCCATCTTCGACTCGATCATTTAGAGGATCAAGTGGTGGTTCAGTCAACCGCCGGAACCAGCCACAAAGGGGACAGGCTAGTGCATTTCAGATTATCACGGAGGAAGCTAGGGAAAACCCAGATGTGGATGCGGGTACGTTTATAATTAACTCTTTGCTTGCAAAAGTGATGTTTGATTCTATGTCAAGTATAACAGAACATAGTATTTAGTGAATTTAACGTAATAAATGTAGAAGATGTCGACATTGTAAATAAGAATAACAAATGCCAAGAAGGACCGATGTTTGTTATAATTGAGGAAAAATGGGTCATTGTAGAAGAGTACTTTAAGATTCTATATGTAATACTTCATTGAAGTTTTATGATTTTGAAGATAACATAAACTTAAGTATTATGAAAAGTTGTTACAAATATAGGTATGATTATGTTTGTAAATGAGAATACTCGAGTATATGAATAGGCATTAGATGAATAGCCAAAATGGATTTTGAAGCCTTGAATTGGAAAAGATGCTTTAAATATCCTGGAATTTGTGAACGAGTTTGGAAGTTGTAATAAAAGATTAAGCTTGACTATAATAGGTTAAAGAATGGGAAGTAATTGTATTAGTATCATAGATGATATGTTTGAGGGATTGATAACAACTTGTAATGGTTATCATAAAGCAAAATAGCATCAACTTGTATTAAAAAGGAAACGGTAAGGTATATTGTGTTGATTATTTTAAACTTTCAAAAAAAAAAAGTTGTGATTGATGTTGAAATTACTTAGTAACACATTAGTTAAAGTAGATCATGTGTATCATGATTGTACTTTAATGATTGAAGAAGTAGTCTTATATGTTGAATTGATCCCTGGAGTTTCTCTAATAACTTGTTGTTCGTAGTTTCATGCATCTACCGAGATGTAAGAGAAATGCGACATCATCATGACTACGAGTAAAACTTACCAGCAACCGATAGAAGATCAGAATGGATGGATTATTTTCATATCGGCATATATGACAATATAATGTATTTTGGATTTAAGTATAAACTGAAAAGATCAATGGATTAGATGGGAATTCCGAATAACACTAGTTATCATGATAAAGTAAAGAAGACCATGTTTAAAGTTTTACACGCAAAGAAATGTAGAAGTCCTACATGTTGGAAAGAAATCGAAGGAACTCTGATTGTTATTTCTGTATGGTCACAAAAGTGTTACTATGGTAATAGTTATAAAAGGATCAGTTATAAGACAAATAATTGAGGGTAGTTGAAAGTATCACCGATGAGGGTTGAAACTTGTTCTGTAAAAAGAGACAAGATTGACACCAAGATGTGTTGGTTCAATTTGAATAACAGAAAAATTGGAAATCCATTGTGTTATTTAAAATTATCAAAAAGGAAATATCGAAATAACACATGGTGTTTCATGTGAAAAGCTTTATGAAATCTTCACAACTGGTAATGAAGATTGGTTGATTATACCAAATTAGAATTCAAGAAAGGTTAGTATATGTTGAGAAACAAGTATGTGTTTTGAATACTAATATCAAAACGTCATGGATCAAAGAGATTAAAGTAGTGTTGACACGTTGGAAGCATCACAAAGGAGTAAACCATACTTGGAGATAAAAGCCGATATGTTGAATAAGTAAACGAATATGTTTGAATACAAGCAACTTCGAGGACGAAGTGAGCGTGGTGGAGCCCATGCTGTAACATCCTAGAAATTTAATTACTGTATTTGTGGTTTATTAGTTTAAATTTTTAACTTAAGTTGGATTGCATTTGGAATAATTATAAAAGTTGGTTGTTTGATTTTGAAATTGATAATTTCAATTTATGAAGTTAATATAATTATTATTAAGTGATTGAAAGGATAGAATAAAGACTGAATCTTTATTTAATGGAGTTTAAGAAGTTGGTTGTTATTTTAAGGAATTAAGAAATTTAGAGTTTCGAATTAGTATTATGTATGATAATTTTAATGTTAGTGATGATAAATCAAGATAATCAATTATAGATGAAAATCTTTATTTAGAGGAAAGTTAGACAAGTAGAAGGGTTAATGGTGTTAAAAGTTGAAACTAAGGAAAATAAAAAGACCAAAGTCTTCTTCATTTGGATTAAAATCATTATCGCTCTACTTTCTCTCTGCTCTCTTTCTCTTCTCAAAAGAACCCATGGTTCTACATTTCAACAAGTCAAGATCATCAAAATTTGTGGAAATTAGAAGCTGGAAATTTAGATTTAAAGTGCTAGAAAGGAACTACAACATCTACAAGCATCGATTTAAGGTAAATATCTCTCATAATTTCGAATTTAAGGGTTTATGATTCAGTTGTGGGAGAAAACCGAATCTGAGATTTTGGGTTCAAAAATTTTTGATGCATGTCAAATGTTCTTGTGGGTTTGTGTAAATTAAGTGTTGAAGGAGTTATATACAAAATTTCAAGACTTGATTCAAGATACAAATGTAATTTTAAGAATTAAAAATCAAGTGTTCTGTGTGTTTTTCATGAGGTACCGAAACAACAAATGGGTACCGAAACCTTTAAGGTTTCGGTATTACCCCTACCGAAACCATCATGAATACCGAAACCCACACAATTTGCTGAAACTTCTATGTACTAAAGCCTTGGGTGTATATACCGAAACATAATAGGGTACCGAAACCTTTAGGTTTCGGTATTGATATTACCGAAACCCCCTCTCTTTACCGAAACTATATGCATGAGTGTATATCGAAACCTCTCCCCCTACTGAAACTTATACATGGTCCTGAAACCTTTATATTGAAACCCACAAGCATGTACCGAGACATTGCATGTATACCGAAACCATATTAGTTTCGGTACTGTACCAAAACTCACAGGGGGTACCGAAACTATATATATATGTGTGTGTACTGAAACCTTGATATAGAGACCATATGTACCAAACCAAGTGAAGTGAGTATCGAAACTTAAAGGGGTTTCGGTATTCCTTTCATTTCAAAACAGAAACAATATATAAAGGAATATATATATATATATATATATATATATATATATATATATATATATATATATATATATATATATATATATATATATATATATCATCTCAGTTGGGGTTTGATCGGTGAAAATAAAATGGAACCAGTTGGTTATTCTTTAAAATCAGTTATATAAAATGATAAATTCTGGACAAATTGGCAATCCCAGAAATTGGGGATCTAAGGTATAATTTCGGATTATAATTTCGAAGGATTGACGTATTAATTTGAGAAACTTGATGGAACTTATTATTAAACCAGTGATTGATAGTATTAATAAAGGAATAAATGAGAATGATAAAACCATCAAGTAAGAGGATTTAAATATGAGTTTCGGATGACGGTTCCGACTGTTGTAGTACTTTTAATTGTACAACTTGATGTACATTTGTTGAGGAACATGTTTATGATATGTTTTACTTATGGAATGTAAACAGGTCCCTTGTGGTGTTGTTTAACCCACAGTGGGGTACGTTGTGAGTCCGGTTGAAATCCCGAGGTGAAATAGGACAAATTGAAGTTTATTTGTGCACCCACTGTGAGTACCTTTGATTTTAGCATGTCTGCATCTGCTTTATGTTTGCTATGCCTACTGAGGCATGTTGTTTCACTTTCGTTTGGCATTCTACTAACTTGCGTATATATATTGATGCACATTCATACTTGTTGCATGTCCTTTCTTTTGTTGTGCATTCTGTTGATGGACCTGCGTGGTCGCATCTGTACTCTGATGTTACTGTGCTATATGAGCCAAGAGTTTGACACCTCTATGGCCAGGATAGACAGTATGACATCCCCGATGGTATGTTTTCCTCAGTATGGTGCGTTTCATAATGCCGAGTGTCAGCTCGAAGGGGCTGTGGGCTCGGGGTTGCGTACTTTGAGTACGTGTAGAGTATACGGTATGTGTTACCGTGGTTACTCTGGATGGCATCATAAAGATTCGTAGTATGTGTTAAATCTTATGGTATTCACTAAGCAATTCGCTTACCCCTCAGTTGTTACATTTTACACGAAAAGAGAAATCAGCGGCGGGACCATCTAGCTAAGTTGTTTATTGAAGTCTTGGAAGATATCGACTGTGTATCTTGGTAACAGAATTTTTGGAATGCTGTTGTAATAAAATTTGGGATGATTGTAATGAAGTTTGAGTATGTAGACATGATTAAATGGAATTCTTATTCCATTTGCTTGTCAAGCAAAGAAATCATAAGTCTTCACAACAGTCAGTGAAATTCAGAAATAAGCTAAGCGATTGATGATGATGACGTCATCAATAAAAGAAATTGTTTCATAAAGTACAGATATCAGAATCCCAAAAGTTCTTTAGCTAGTTCAAATGAAAATGAAAGAGAGATTAGAACTAATTAATATATTGAGCTGCAAGCTAAATTGAATATGATGTATTTTAAATCTCAAAGCATAAGTTCAAAATAGTAAAGATACAAATGATAAGTCAGAGTTTCTAAAATGCATCAAAGTCAGTACATAAATCAGCTAATTACCGATATAATATGGAAAATTAGTGAATGTACGGGTTGTAAAAGCCAAAGAAGCGAGATGTTATGAAAAGACAGATGGTGCTCATTCAAAGAAAAATCACCAGCAAGTTTGTGTCAGATATTTGAGAATTCATGTCTACCTTGTAATTCCTAACTACTCTTATCTGAACATAGACAACTTCGGGGACGAAGTTTATGCGTGGTGGAGCCCATTCTGTAACAACCCAACTTTTGATCCAGTCATAATTTCTGTACTTTGAGAAAATAATGTAATTTTATTATATTAATTATTTTGTTTAATTTTATTGAGTATGAAACTATTTAATTAAAGTATATTTGTGTTATAAATTATTAAAGATGATTAAATTAAAAAAGATGTAAAATACAAAAATGGAAGTGGGTTAATTTCACCTAATGATAAAATGATATATATATATATATATATATATATATATATATATATATATATATATATATATATATAAACTAATTAAATGTCATTTAACAACATTTAAAGAAATTTCACACACTCTCTCTCTTCTTTCTCCCTCTACATACTGTTCTCATCTGTATCTTCATCTTCTTCTTCTAAATCCATCAAGAAAAGCTGTAACAAAAGTGAAATTGAAGACAAGAAATTCGTCAACAAGTATCACACAACAACATTTTACAAGATTTAAGGTAAAAATTCCTCACAAACTTGTTCTTGGTCCATTTCGAAACCCACGGTTTCTATAAGTTTCATGAACACAAAAGTTTTCCAAATTATCATAAATTATAAAGATTAAGAGTTGTAGGATTAAAATAATTCACATGCATGTAAGGATTAAGTGTATAAATTGTTGAAATTTTTATTTAAAAAAGAAAAGAGAATGAAAAGGAAACGAAGCGGTGTGTGCTTTCATAATATCGAAACCCAAAAAGGTGGTTTACCGAAACCATAAGGTTTCGGTAAAAACCACACTACCGAGACCATATATGGGTTACTGAAACTTTATCTATACTACCGAAACCATGAAGAAGTCTACCGAAACCTTAAGGTTTCGGTAATGTAGAAACAGAAACAGAAGAGTGCATGTGTTTATGTTTGGCATGAACCGAAACCATCATGAAACCCACCAAGCAATACCGAAATCCTTTCAAGGTTTCGGTAATTCTAAATCAATTGAGACCACCACGGAGACCCATCATGCAATACCGAAACCTTTCAAGGTTTCGGTAATTCCAAACCAACCGAAACCATGATACCGAAACTAGCCAGAAAACTACCGAGACCATATATATTATACCGAAACCATTGAAGGTTTCGGTAGTCTCAATACCGAAGCAGCCCAGAAACAGTCACAGCAACTGATTTCTTTTCTCTGCATGAATTTAATATGTGAGTGCAGTGTGTGTGAAAGAAACTACGTACATGTGTGTGTGTCGATGTGAAACAGTGTGCATATATATATATATATATATAAGTATGTGTGTGTGTGCAGAAGTATGTGTGATGTGTGCAGTCTTGTATAAACAGAAACAAGAAAGTAAAAGCAGCAGTCCAGCAATGCAACAGCCTTACACTTTTTCTTTATATATATTAGGAATGTGTGTGTGTGTGTTGTGTGTGTAAAGAAGAAACAGCACCAAAATATATAAATAACAGGGTGAGTGGGCAGCAACAACAATTATAACATTTATACATGAAATAAATTAATTGAAGTGTAAAAATATATATGTGGGGGGGGGGGGGGGGGGGGGGTGATAAGTAATAGAAATTAAGGCTTATAAATTCAATGGAATGGCATCAACAAATAATAAAGGGTATGTAAATGTATGATCATGTATAATTAAACAATCAAAGCACACATTATTGATCAAAATATTGATGCATATTTCATAATTATAAGTCTTGGATTATATTTAAGTATATAATTCATTCTAATGCATGTCGTTTTTACTTCATAAATGTGAAGTTTACATGAAAGAAAGCATATACATAATGGTTATAAGTTTAATGTGAGTAAATGAACTTAACAAGTAAATATGAGTCTTGTAAAAACTTAGGTAAGCAAGTGTATGTAATGGCTTATGATTATTAACCCGTGCTATTACATTCTAGGCGTTAGACTTGAGCATAAGTTCATTAAATGCTCCTACATGTTTTAATGTAGACTCAAGCGAGCAAACGAAAGCCAAGAAAGAGTTAATAAAGTCAAACATGTCCATGAAAAAGGACAAAAATGCTTATAAATCATTTAAATCACGTTCATAATTCTATATATGATAAGCAAAATCATTGAACCTTGAGTGAATGAGAGATTATAATGAGATTGATGGTCATATTCATCTCAATATAATCAAGATATGAGCCTTTGATATTAAAGACCAACGAACGAACACTGAATTTATTATTCAAATGATTCAAAGGCTAATAAATATCAGAAATGATATGATTAACAGATTGAGCAACAAGCAAAGCTAAAAGACATTAAAGAGCATCAGTGAAGGTTATATCAAAGTGGCAAGCATCTGTAAGTCTGATATAAGTCAGATAGTGGTACTAATCCACTACAGATTGTGAGTAACAGAGCCAGAGCCAGAAAGTGAAAGTGCATAATTAACCAGTAACTGTGAGTTGTAGATTTCACTTTAACTGCATATTATGTGAATTGAGACTTTTGTTGCATGATCCTGATTTATTTGACATTCTGATCTTGAGCTTATTGATATATTGTCATAGTATATTTACTATGATTTGTTGAGCTGAGTATTTCTTCTTCTAGATTCGATTCTTTGACGAGTCATTTATTTGTTAAGCTTAACTCCATCAACGACAATTAACAAGGTTTAGCATTAATTTTAAGTTAAAAGACAATTATGTTAAATGATTTAAAATATAATTTCAACGTAAGTTATACTAATTAATAAAAGGCATGAGAAACTATATAATTGAATTAAATATATATTATGTATTTATTATAAAGTAACAATTTCAAATGATGAAATAAATCAAGATTAGGGGTCAAATTGGCAATTTAATAAACTTTGATTATATTTATACCCACACATACATTCCCTGCTCATTTCCAATTTTAAAAGGAACCAAACCTACGTTTCCTTCCCAGCTTCATCATCAAGAATATCATCATTCTTGCAACATAATTCAAGATAGAAGTCAAGATTCAACAAGCAAGCACCCAACAACAAATCTTATAAAGATTTAAGGTAAAATCATCATCTTAAAACTTGATATTGGAATTTCATTTGAAGCCCACGGGTTCTTGAGAAAATATGTCTTTCATTTTAAAATTTATCATCAATAAATGTTTTGATCTTCAAAGCAAACACATGCATGTCTTCTTAGGCCTTTAATTGAGCATCCTAATAGTTTGAAACCATTATCAAACCTACCGAAACCAAGAAATCAGTGGCCTTCGGCCATATAATGAATATGTTTGTGTGTGTGTTTTGTTCATTTAAAAGCATCAAATACCCTCAAATATCATGGTTTTGCTGCTGTGATTTTAAAGAAAACAGAAAGGAGGAAGTGCATCAGTGTGTGTGTGTGTTTAGCAGGTACCCAAACCCACCAAGGGTGGTACCGAAACCTTATGGTTTCGGTATACTCACTACCGAAACACACCTAAGTACCGAAACCATGGACCACTTGAAGGACTACTGAGACTATGTGACCATTACCGAAACCATGGACCAAATATAAACTACCGAGACTATATAGAATACCGAAACCATCCATGTAGTACTGAAACCTTATGGTTTCGGTATACTCATTACCGAAACATGTTAAATACCGAGAACTACATGAAGCTACCGAAACCTTGAAAGGTTTCGGTAATCTCACACAATACCGAAACATGTTCAGCAAGAATAAGGCTCTCGTATGTGTGTTTGTGTGTATAACTCAGCAACATCCCAAAATATATAAAAATTGAGTGTGCGTACAGCTTGGTGTGTGTGTGTGTGTGTGTGTGTGTGTATATATATATATATATATACTTATATATATGTATCTGTGTGGTCGATGCAAATACAGAAACAAGAAAGTAAAAACAGCCTTTCATTTCCTTTTCTTACATTTATAGAGTATGTGTGTGTGTGCAGTGTGTGCAAGGTAGAAATAGCACCATATATATATATATATATATATATATATATATATATATATATATATATATATATATAAAGTTCAGCAGCTTTTCTTTACTGTTCCATATTGCTTTTCCAGATGTGAGTATTGTGAAAACAGAAAAATCAGTAAATATTGTTCCTTTAAATCAATTAAAGATTGATATGTGTGTGTCGATGGATAAATCAGAAACATTAAGGGGTAATATTTATTTATATATATACTCTAAATGTGAATTGTTGTGTGAATTAAATCAGCCCCAACAGGCCTTCTAATTGAAAGTAAATAAGTGTTGTGAGTTCACAAATGTATAATTTTTAATTATTGGAATTGAATGGACAATATATATATGCACAAGGTTCACTATCATGGCATCAATTAAAGTAAAGAAACATATGAATGTGATCATTTATATAATTTGACATAAGCCTATGAGAATTGGATTATAAAATCCAAGTGAAAGCATATTATGTTCTTGTTTTATGAAATAAGTACCATGATCAAGTGAATATGTTTAATTAAATTCAGATGCAACCTTATGAACATATAAACATCAAATAAGCATACGACATGATTAAACATGCTTTCTTAAGAATTCTAATGAGCAAACGAAAGCCAATAAAGATTTAATAAAATCACACATGTCCATGAAAAAGGACCAAAATGCTTACAAGTCATTTAAATCATGTTTATAATTCATATATGACAATTATAATCATTGAACGCTGAATTAAAGATTCTAATGAGATTGATGGCCATATTCATCTCAATATAATCAAGATATGAGCCTTTGAGATTAAAGACCAACGAAAGAACATTGAATTTATTATTCAAATGATTCAAAGACTAATAAATATCAGAAATGATATGATTAACAGATTGAGCAACAAGCAAAGCTAAAAGACATTAAAGAGCATCAGTGAAGGTTATAGCAAAGTGGCAAGCATCTGTAAGTCTGATATAAGTCAGATAGTGGTACTAATCCACTACAGATTGTGAGCAACAGAGCCAGAGCCAGAAAGTGAAAGTGCATAATTAACCAGTAACTGTGAGTTGTAGATTTCACTTTAACTGCATATTATGTGAATTGAGACTTTTGTTGCATGATCCTGATTTATTTGACATTCTGATCTTGAGCTTATTGATATATTGTCATAGTATATTTACTATGATTTGTTGAGCTGAGTATTTCTTCTTCTAGATTCGATTCTTTGACGAGTCATTTATTTGTTAAGCTTAACTCCATCACTATTGCTCAGTGTTGGGTTAATGTTAGGCTTATGATGTGCTGATTTACGTGATGAAAGCACAGAGGGTAGCTAGAGATGAGCATTCCGATGATATCCATATAGAGCTTTTACTGGTAGCTAGCCCAGTACGTGGCTGATCCCCACTAATGATGCGTGTGTATGGATTTATCATCATCCGAGCATTCCTTATGAATTTGTCTAAAAGTCTCAAGAGCAACAACAGTTTTATAACTGGGAGCTGAGCAAAGTCGCGCATCAAAAGAGCATTTATTGGCCAATGTCCCTTCGAGATTTGAGCTGTGCATGAGCCTAGTGCAGTGCATAAGCATAGAGCGGAGCCGTGTATGAGCCGAGTGCAGTGCATGTGCTTCCGCGTTCATAATTGTATGTTAAATGTGAAATTCTACATTCTCACTAAGCAAATAAGCTTACCCCGTTGTTGCATTATTTTTCAGGTAAAGGCAAAGGATTGGCTGGACCTAGTTCATAGGTCAGGACTCTGAAAGAGCTTGAAGTGCATTAGAACCCGTTTCAACACCTTGGTATTGTCAGATGACAGAGATTTGGGGTTCGGGTCTAGTTTATTTTATGTGATTTGATGTAATAGTCTAGATGTTTGTACCTTGCTACTTAAAAATTATCTCTGATTGTAATTAACTTTTATTCCGCAACTGTTAATTTTATCTTAGTTTCCTGATTGATATTGCATTGCTACTGGGCCTAGACTTAAGACCTTTGAGAAATCAGAGGGTCTCACAGGATGCACCCAAGATTTCTCAAAGGTCTTAAGTCTAGGCCCAGTAGCAATGCAATATCAATCAGGAAACTAAGATAAAATTAACAGTTGCGGAATAAAAGTTAATTACAATCAGAGAAAATTTTTAAGTAGCAAGGTACAAACATCTAGACTATTACATCAAATCTCATAATATAAACTAGACCCGAACCCCAAAGCTCTTTCATCTGACAGTACCAAAGTGTTGAAACGGGTTCTAATGCACTTCAAGCTCTTTCAGAGTCCTGACCTATGAACTAGGTCCAGCCAATCCTTTGCCTTTACCTGAAAAATAATGCAACAATGGGGTAAGCTTAATTGCTTAGTGAGAATGTAGAATTTCACATTTAACATGCAATTATAAACGCGGAAGCACATGCACTGCACTCGGCTCATGCACGGCTCAGCTCTATATGCACTGCACTAGGCTCATGCACAGCTCAATCTCGAATGGTCATTGGCCAATTAATGCTCTTTTGATGTGCGACTTTTGCTCAGCTCCCAGTTATAAAAACTGTTGTTGCTCTTGAGACTTTTAGACAAATTCATAAGGAATGCTCGGATGATGATAAATCCATACACACGCATCATTAGTGGGGATCAGCCACGTACTGGGCTAGCTACCAGTAAAAGCTCTATATGGATATCATCGGAATGCTCAGCTCTAGCTACCCTCTGTGCTTTCATCACGTAAATCAGCGCATCATAAGCCTAACATTAACCCAACACTGGAACTGCTGGTATTGTTATAAAAAATCTGGCTGGACCTTCCGTAAGGAAGCTAGCATCTCCTCAGATTAGTCATGAAAACTTATGAATTCTAAAAATCGTTCCCTCCATTGCACATACTCTCCTCTATAAAGAATTGGAGGTTTGGTTTCGGAACCCATGGCTAGTGCGTCTTTGGACATTGTGAATTTTTAATACTAAATCTTCCAATATTTTTTTATGGAATTAAGAATGATTATCGAATGAACACTGAAAACAAACTCTAAGAATGAAAGACCATACTTGAAATAAGAATGGTCAAACTCGGGTAATGAAGTGTTAAACTCGGTCAAAGAAGGGTAAAACTCGATGTATGAAGAGTGAAATCGAAGTATTAAGTGTAAAACTTGATCGAAGAAGGATCAAATTCGAATTAAGAATGACTAAACTCGAATAACAAAGTATCAAACTCGATTGAAACAGTATGAAACTCGAATAAAGCTTGGTTCAACTCGAATGGAAAGTGTGAACTGGAATGCTTCTGACCAAACTCGAATATACTGTGAATAAACTCGAAGAACTGTTATCACACTCCAAGTACAAGTATTTCAACTCGAAAACAAGTTTTGTAAAACTTGAATTATATTTGATCAAACTCGAATTAAGTTTGATTAAACTCGAATTAAGTTTGACCAAACTCGAATGATGTTTAATCAAACTCAAATGATGTTTAAACAAACTCGAACAGTTCTCGAACAATCTCGATCAAAGATTGGTCACACTCGGTCAACTCTTCGATCAAACTTGGTCAAAACACTTATCCAACTCGATCACTTCTTGATGAAACTCGATTAAAACTAAAATCTTAGTTTTATCCGAGTTTTAACAGAAACTTTCAAAATTCAAGTTCAAAAACTCAATTTTCAACAAAAAATCCTCTAAATGATCCCAAATTGAAATCGAGTGTTCGGTTTTTACTTACAAACACTTTTTGAAAGACAATTTTGTATAAAATCATATTATAACCCTGAATTTTGACAAAAATCAGTAAGAACACACAAAAGTCGAAAAATCAGTAAAATTCAAATTACTTTTTGTGTGTTTGGAGTTAAAATCTGAGACTTATTCAATCTCTTTGTCTTTAAGTTCCTCACCTTCGATCCAAAAATCAAATCAAATCATCCACTCAATTAAAACCCCTCGATGATTTTCTGTTTTTCGAAAAAAAATGTATATAACAGTGTTCTTGAAAAAACTTTTTCAGATTCAAAAATCAAACAATTTCAGCCATATTAGGCTCTGATACCAATTGATATTCAATATTAACAATCACAAATACAGATCAAACGAATAAGAACAAGATTGATCAACACTAACCGAATGCTTCAATTGCACAATGAGGAATTACAATACGATGTCTTGGAAAACAAGCACTGAACCCTAGGAGAATATCCGTACAAGAAAAAATGAATCAGTACAAATTGTGTACAATTCGTACTGCTATAGTACCGAAAATATGTATTTATATACGAAACCAAACTATTGAAATATTACAAAATGACCCCTAGACTTATAACATTCATAAACTAAATATATTCCCAACATCATTATATGCAACATTTATCATAAAAGTGTTTCTTTATAACTAAATTTATAATAAAAGCAACACTTTTCATAAGTGCTACATCATAAGTGTCGCATTAGAGTCATTTCGTAGTAGTGGAAATATCAACAGAGATATACATATCAATATATTCACATCTTTGCAAAACTTCTCTAAAAACAATGTTTTTAGTTTCTCTAGTGTTAGATACGCCAATAAAAGGTGGTCTAATAAGAACTTTTGCATGTTTAGTTGTTCTTGCACGTGAAAGAGCAACATACAATTGTCCATGAGAAAAAATAGGTTCCTTTAGGTAAGTATCTACAAAATTAAGTGTTTGACCTGGTGCTTTGTTTGATGGTCATTGCAAAGCCTAACCTAATTAGAAATTGAATCCTTTTGAATGGGATTGTGGATTTTTCATCACTCGATGGTTGCAAAGGGATTCTGTGTATCAAGAATTGTTAACCAGCAAAATCTCCAAAAGTAATCTCAACATGTATGACATTTCTTTTTAAATATTTGGAAATTAGTCTGGTTCCATTGCATAATCCTTCTGTCGGATTCAAATTTCTTAGCAAAATGATGGGGAATTTGGTTTCAATACAATAGTATGAGGTGACATGCCATTCGGCAGGGGCGGATGTATTGTTTAGGCGTAGGGGTTAAACGACCCCAATATCTTTTTAATTTTACGTGCTATGTATATAATAGAAAAAATTTCGACCTCTATGATTTTTTAAGTTTGACCCCAATAACCTTGTTAGTTTTTATAAATTTTACACTTAGAAAAAAAATTTGTTTCAAAATCTTAGAAAATATACTAAAACCTAATAGTTTGTTAGATTTTGTAACAAATAATTTAAAAATACATGTAACATCCTGGGATTTAAATTGTTGTAATCAAGGATATTTAGTTTAAATTTTATATTTAATGTAAGGGTTTATTATGAAAAAAAATAATATGTTTTCACGTTTTTTGTGTTTTCGTCCCTCCATGTTCTTTTTTTCTATAAAAAACCTCAAGTTATATTTTTCTTTATGGTTTAGTGAAATTTGGACATTAGAACCCGGTTTTTCAGTTTTTAAAAACCCGGTTCACAAATTCATAACCGGGGTCTAATGTCCAAATTTCACTAAGCCAAAAAGAAAAAATAACTTGAGGTTTTTATAGAAAAAAATTACATGGAGGGACGAAAACGTAAAAAACGTGAAAACATGTTGGTTTTTTTCATAATAAACCCTTAATGTAATCAAGTTGGATTATTAATGAAAATTTATTTACTCGGAAACTCAAAAGTTGATTGTTATGTTAAATAATTAAGAAATTTTAGCATTTCAAATTATTATTAAGTATGATGAAGTCTAAAACGTTGGTGATGATAAAATAAAGATTGAAACTTCATTTAAAGAAATCAGATAAGTGGAGGGGCCACTTGTGACAATAACCGAAAATGAAGGAATAAAAGACTCTTAAGTCTTTCATTAGCCATTTGCAACCTCTTCGCCTTCAAAAAAAACACACACACAAACTCTCTCAAGATTTCTGCTGGAATTTGAATTTCGTGGAAGAAATTTGTGGGTTAGAGCTAATACATCAAGATTCAAGTCTGAATGAAGATAAGAAAGTGATTTCTTAAGTTGGGGTTTTCTTAGATGAGTTTAAATGCAAAAATTCAGATTTTAAATATGAGAATTTATAGTTGCATGTATGTTATTATAGTTGGAAAACATCAATTGAAGTTCTTAGAAGCCTCAGAAACAAGAATCGTTGACGGATACAATCAAAAAGGTAAGAAAAATGGATTTTTATTAACTTTTGTGTTCTTGAGAAATAGGAAAATAGTCTAGAAACACTCCATGAATGTTATTATATCATTTGTATGGATTTCATGTAACAAAAATCGAGTTTGGCAAAAATTTTGGGTAAAACCCATAGCTGCGACTTGCAGTTCTGTATCTCGGGTATAATAGAAATTCGGCCGAGGATCCGAACTTCGGACCTCGACTCGGCGAGTCGGCCTCAGTTCATGCGAATTTCAGTTCTGGTTCAAAGGACCCGAATTTCTGGTCTAAAAATCAGATTTTTTAGATAACTTTAACATTATAATAGGACAATGATGGGTTCTTTGGACTGAATAAAGATCCGAACCTTGGGATTTAAATACGAATTTCGGATGGCGAATCTGAAGAATTAACACTTTAACTTGTGAAATTTGAGGAAAATCATTATTAAACAAACTGATGGTATTTTCCTATGGAAATGTAAAAGGTCCCTTGTGGTGTTGTTAAGCACACAGTGGGGTAATTTGTGAATTCTGGTTGAAAGACCGAGGAGAAATAATATAATTTGAATTTATTTAACGCACCCACTGCGAGTACTTAGGATTGTATATGTCTACATTTGTTTTATGTTAGCAATTGTTCATTGAGGCATGTTGATTCATTTTCGTTTGGCACTCTACTAAGTTGTGTTTATTTTGATGCACATTATCCTTTCATACATGTTATTACATGTTTCGTGCTCTTTGTTGTACATCTTGTGATGTGCTTTCGAGTTATAACTGGTAAATCGATGCTACCAAGGCTATAGGACCTGGAGCTGATCCCGCCGAGGCCCTGAAGGGAAAGTGTAGCATCCCTGATGGTATTACGCCTCAATTGAATGTGTTATTCCGTGCAATGGCACGATGGAGCTGCATGCTCGAATGTGATACCGTACTTCGTGTGCAAAGGGTTGCATGGCGTTTGTCGTCGGTGTTATTCATTGTGTGTTGCATAAAGACTTGTAGAATGTATAATCTATGTACTCACTAAGCTTTGCTTATCCTTTATTTGTTCACAATTTTTTTTAGGAAACGGTAAATATGCTGATGTACCTTCTAGGTAGGTCACTTGTTGAAGTATTTGAGGATCTCTACTACTCAATTGGTAACTGATATATGAGGACACCATTGTACAATTTGGGATGGATGTAATAAATGTTGAGTATGTAGAAACTAGATTGGAACCTTGTAGCACCATAGGGTGTCTGACTTTTATTTTAATTATGTATATTTAATTTCCTGTAATGTACTAATTATTTCAGATCAATGACTTATTATGTGTTGTGTTTAATCCTGGGTGATGTAATGGTGGTTATTATGGCAAGGCTGTCACAATACTTGTGTATTGAACATTCATTTATTAGGCTAATTCATTGTTGGACACTTCACATTTGAGTTTTGTCTAGAAATACACTGTTAGTTTTATTGTTACTTATTTGTTGTTTGTTAAAACGTTTTTTTTTTGTTGTTTTTGTATTTTAGATATTTAAATTATTATTTGTTTAAGAATTTAAGTGTTTAATAAATGTAAATTCACCATTTCATGCCATTCAATTACATCTAACAACAATTATATGAACAATAATAATCAACACATAAATATGAATGCTTGATTAACGAGAGAAGAAATATTACATTGGGGTTCTTGACTTGCTAAACAATTCTTCTCATCAACATTTTTCAGTACCAATTGTTATGTAAACAGAAGCACCTATATCCTATTTATACACAATACACATGTTTTGTGTATTTACACATACAACCCTATATTATTGAATATTTACAATTAGATCCCAGAACTTATAAACAATATAATTGTTTCATCTCTATTTAATATTTATACCTAACAATCTCCCCCTTAGAGATGAAAGCAATTATTACAATTACAATGTAAAGCCAGGATCTATTTTCTTTTCTCTTTTATTCAAATTCTTTAAACTTTGAATCTTTAAACTCTGAACATTTAATTATATTGATTTCACCTCTATAAATGTTCTCAACAATCTCCTCCTTAGAGATGAAATCAAATCTTTCATTAAAGTTCATTTCAGGTCTTGATCCTTTTCTTGAATCTTTTTATTTTCTTCAATATCTGAATCTTCTCTAATCTTCTCTTTAAACACACTCCCCCTTGAATCATGAACAACCTTTTGAATTTCTTCCTGTATCAACTGTCTTTGAAATATTGTTGTAATTGTCTTCAGTTGTCTTCAATCTACTCTAACGATGTCTCTGAAATTCAACTTTTCTTTTTCTGTTGATACCAAATGTAAATTCACTATTTCATGCAATTCAATCACATCTAACAACAATTATATGAACAATAATAATCAACACATAAATCTGAATGGTTGATTAATGAGAGAAGAAATATTACATTGGGGTTCTTGACTTGCTAAACAATTCTTCTCATCAACATTTTTTCGTACCAATTGTTATGTAAACAGAAGCACCTATATCCTATTTATACACAATACACATATATTGTGTATTTACACATACAACCCTATATTATTATATATTTACAATTAGATCCCAGAACTTATAAACAATATAATTGTTTCATCTCTATTTAATATTTATACCTAACAATAATTAACATTAAGTTACATTCGTTTAATTGTTTTAGTTCATAAGACAATTTGAAAAAAAAACTTACCAAGATCCTAATTTCTATCACGTAGATGAGTTTCCAGTACTTCTTCACAAATTCCACAAGTAATTGCGCAATTCAAATGGTGATGAAAGTGACTATTGCATTTACACTAGAAAGAATTACTCAATGTTTTTGACGATCATGTAATAACTAATAAACCGTTTTCAAAAATGAAAACCCGTAGGGGACAACTATAGAATCTAATTTCTTTTAGTTTGTAACGATTAATGAGTTGTAGCATTTACGTATTTCTTATATTATGTAATCATGATGAACCCACCAAACTTTTGAGGTTTGAACACTTTTTAAAGAAACTATGGTAGCGTCATAAATTCTAACCCCGACGGGCCGTCGTTGTGGCCCACAGAAATAATCCTTATATCTATTATTTAGCTCAGAGAAGCAAGGGTCGAATCCGCTGGGAGCGTGTAGGTTTGTTAGGGTTAGATTTCTAGTTTCTTTAGTTTATTGAAAGCGATTAAATTGTGAATTGAGTGATTTATTTGGAATAGCGATTACGACTAACTTATAACTAAAATAACGACAAACACTAACGGACTGATTAACAAAGCAGTTTGATGATAATCATTTACGGAATCACTACGACATAAGTTGTTAACCAATTGAGTCTCACGTAAAGGTCACATAGACATAACCAATTACTTAATCATATCACTCGTAGATAAATTAACCAATAAATCTCGGCATAGCGCATGCAACATTCATTACTTATCTTAATCCCTAAACTAATGGACTCGACACAAATAATAATATCACTATGAACTATCTTGCTTTTACCAATTAAATCAATTACTCATAAAATGACTAAATGCATGTCATTTGTAACACAAAAAATATTCAATCATCCAAATACATCAATACATAAACAAAGATTCAAAAGGTAAAACTTAGTTGTAGATCCTTCGCAAACGACTATGGTGTTAAACCGCTCATCGTGTGCTCATCACCGGGAATGGTTGGAGACATCATCGTAGGCTTTGAATGGTTGCAAATCACCTTCTTCGTTTTTGAATCGTGAATCTACTCCGGCAGGGCTTCGCCGCTTCTTTCAACAATTCGGAACCTCCTTAAATGATCACCATCGACCTCTATTTATAGAGGAGGTAGATTTAGTGTTTCTGGGGTCAACAACGCATTTTTGCGCCGACCCAGCGTAGGGCAGGCGCAGGCCTGCGCCTCGCCGCGCCCGGGGTACACTGGAACTCGAAATTTACTGTTTTGGGGCGTAGGGTGGCGTAGACCTGGGGCGTAGCCTTAGTCCCCAACCTGCTCGGTTTGCGCTGAATTTTCTCGTGGTGCTTTGAAATGACTTCCGGACCCTGAAACACAAATATGATGTAAAAGTATGATAGTTATTAAGTATATGTGCATATATGAGCCTTTAAAACTACTGGAAACACGCAATAATACAGTCTTATCAAACCTCCCCAACTTAACTCTTGATCGTCCCTGAGCAAGCCTTAGATCAGAACTAACTATGTATCGATTGTATTAGTAGTGTGTTCTAATAAATCTAGGTTAAGTCAGCCTTCGCCATAATGCATTAATATTTTGAGTATAAGCTAAAGAACATTTTCAATTAAAACACATTTTCTCTAAGTAATTATAATATATCTCACATATGGAAATTACTCTTTTAGCTCAAGGTTACAAGCTTAAAACATGTGGGTCTTTTGACCATCTTTTCCCTCTATGCATGTATACGACAAATATTACTTTTGATTGCCATGCATATATATATTTTTCTTTTTTACTATTTTTTTAACCTCAAGTTTTTATCATAGCTTTTCTAGTTGGTCCATGTAGCGGGATTTGGTTCGATCACTCCCAAACCAGACGGTTTTAGGGGATTAGGCATGAACGGTACCCCGTAGGACTTAATTTTCCGAACCAACTAGGCTACCCTCGAATCTTTTGAGGCTAAAAGCATGATTAAGCTCTCCCCCTTATTGCATGAGTTTTCCAAAATCTTTTGACACATTATTTTCATTTAAGCACAAATGTACCTTAACTTACTTGAACTCAACTTACATTAAATTGTTAATTATTATCACGACTCTTAACATAATTCTAGAATTCCTTACTAACACTAACTAATTCTAGGTACATTTTTCTATTTATCATCATTTTCCACGACCTGATCGGCAAACAAGAGCCATTGGGAAAATTTAAAAGATTGCATTGACACTAAGCACTCACATTCAACAAGACTCGGCAAATGAAAATAAAACACACAAAATTACTGAAATAAAATAACAAAAATTAAAATTCTAACCCAAACAAGCAAATCTAAATATGATAAATGTGAAGAGCAAGAAACGATGGTACCTGATCACTAGTAAGGAGGAAGAGGACAACAATCTCCCAATGTGAAAATCCTCGTGATGTCGAACCCCTCTCAATATGCTCAGTTTCGCTGTTCAATATGTCATAGTTCTCTGTCCAGGTGGTCAAATTTCAGTTAAATTTTTTTTTTTGTGGAGGCTCGTTAGATCACATTAAACATTTCATAGAACCTGCCCTCCCCAACTTAGACCATTGTGACGTCCTCGTCACATGACTACACTTATAATGAGTAGACAATGAACAAAATCACATTCATAATAAAATTCTTCGCTTATATGGGATAAATGAAACTAAAAGTAAAAATTAACATTCATTAAACTAGCACACTTGCATAAATATAAATAAACTGAAATCTAGAAACAACTAAAATTGGGTTGGAAATCCTCCCCAACTTAGTTGGTGACATTAAAACTAAAAAAATAGATAATCCGTCTTTTCGCAGGGAATCACGATTGCACTTAGCACGTGCAACAAGCCGTTAAACCCCTCGGTATCCCAAGTGGACGAGTGTTGTCTCGTGAGGGTTTCCAGAAACACACCCACAAAGTTCTTTGGGTTGCCTCCCAGGAAGCGCTAAATTTTACGTCTTCAGCCAGACGTACTGCTCCTATACTAGTCTAACTATGTTTTGGATCTTTTAACCTAGATTAGCTCAGAGACTAGCATATTATTGGTGGCCCATAACTTTAACGTGTGTCTAATGGGAACCATGGTATTTTGAAAATTGATAATAATTGTTCATTAGGGAATGAGTCCCTAATGTGATCAGTTAAGTCTAATAGGAGAATTATGAGCCTGGATAGTTGATTGGCAACAAAATTCTCTGTCCAACCTACTGCCTCTTTTTATTTTACTAACACTTGCAGGAGAGCTTTTTCTTGTGCATCGGTCAGGTTAGATGAAATAATGACTGATAGAGTGTCATTCTGACTTAAGAAGGCATATTTCAAATGAACTGGCAAGGCTTTTAACATTAGAACAGGTGGGTGTTCTATCAAAGGCCTTACAGATTGAGGCAAACCAGTTGGTAATTCCTCAGTCTTATGGGTCCACGGTGGTTTTTTAGGTTTTAGTGTGAATTCCATGACCGCCTCAAGTTCATTGCATTTCCGAATGTCCATTTTGGTAGGGTCGTGCTCAGCAAGGAATACTTTGGTGGTATCCTTGGCATTGATTAGTGAACCATGCTGCTTAAGTTCATTTATCGCATCTATCATGTAACATTCTGATTCGATTGAAGCAGCGGTGGAAGCATTGAACACATTTAATCGCAGCTTGCAATTCCCAAAGGCAATATCTACAACCCCCGTTCTACAATTGATTTGAGCATTTATAGTGGCTAAGAACGGTCTGCCTAGGATAATGACTGCTGATTCTCTCCAAAGGAACTCTCTGTGTCTAAGACTAAGAAGTCGACCGGATACTAAAAATCTTCTACTTTTACTATAACGTCCGATAAGATACCCCCTGGATATTTTGTTGACCGATCTGCCAGTTGTATAATAATGTCTGTGGTTTGTAACTGGCCTAGATCATGTTTGTCAAACAAATTTCCAGGCAAAATATTTACACTGGCTCCAAGGTCGAGTAATGCCTTTTTAATTTGCACATTGCCACTTGTCACTGGAATCAGAGGTGATCCAAGATCTTTCAGCAAAGGAATTAGAGATCACTGCACTCACTTGCTCAGTTAAATTGATCTACTTGGGAAGCGAGACCTTGAACTTTCTTTTCTGCGTGCATAGATCTTTTAGAAATTTGGTGTAAGAGGGTATTTGTTGAATAGCCTTGACCAATGGGATATTGATATTGACTTGATTGAACAGGTCCCATAAATCCTCGGTTGTGGACCTCTATTTCCATACGAAGATGAGTTCAGATTTTCTAGGGCAGCGGGGTAAGGATCCACTGTCTCTTCGTACACGATCTCAATGTCGGTGTCTTCTTCTAGCTCTTGTTCCTTTGGCATTTCGATCTTATTATCCACCAATCTACCACTTCTCAGGGTGGTCACCTTAGATAGTTCGTTAACCTCATGCTTCTTCTCTTTGTCGTGTGCGTGCGAAGGGTTTAGAATAGTGTTATTCGGAAGCTTCCCCTCCTCTCGTCTTGTGAGCGATTCGGCCATCTGACCCATTTGGCGACTCAACATCTCGTTAAAATTCGATTGTTGCTTCATGAATTTTGTGAACTCCGAAAGTTGTGAAGAACTCGTATTCGTCTCCACATGAAAGTGAGGTTGATCACGTTGGTTCGGATTGTAATATTGATCATCCTTAGCAGCAGAAGTTGAACCATATTGATATTCTCTTCGTGGTGGTGGTTCATACATTGGTTTAGACTGATGATCGGTAGGCTAATCATTTTTCCATTGAAATTTAGGATGATTTCTCCATCCCGGATTGTAGGTTTCCGAAAGTGGGTCATCCCTCTCCCAATGGGCTCTGAAACCATATACTTCATTCGCATATTCTTTAGTGGGTTGCACTTGACGACACGCTTCAGAATGATGAGATGGATCCCCGCATATTACGCACTTAACTGATGCAGCAGAGTTTTGGCTAAAACCCTTTATTAGTTGATCAATCTTCTTTCCGAGTTCTGATATTTCACTTTTTACTTCAAGTTTCCAGGCATTGTCTATACCCATCACCTGAACTCCGATATTATTTTCAGAATCGGCTTGAACTTTGAGACCTTTACTGAGTTGATTGAGTAATTCCCAAGCCTCATCATCTTCTTTAGCTAAGAAAGTACCACTAGTAGTGGTAGTGATCATGTTCCGGCATTCTTGACTCACACCATCAAAGAAAGTCTTGACGAGCATCCATTTTGGAACTTCATGGTGTGGATAAGCTCTTAGCAATTCGCTCATCCGATCAATTGCCTCATAAAATTATTCACCAGGTTTTTGTTTGAAACCGGTGATCTCTTTTCGTTTCTCAGTGGTTTCACTTATGGGGTAATACTCAACGAGAAATGCACGCTTCATTTGATCCCAAGTTGTGATGCTATTGGTGGGTAGCAACACAAACCAATTTTTGGCTTTCTCTTTTAAAGAAAAAGGGAATAATCAAAGTTTTAAAACATCGGTGGTTATACCTCGAACGTGATTAGCTTTACAAATAGCTGTAAATTGAGTTAAATGCTCATAGGGTTCCTCCCTAGGCATACCTCTAAAGATAGGAATAATTTGGAATAATTGAGGTCGAACTTCGGGCACATCACTAGGGCAATAATGTGACTCAACTGTACGCCTGATTTGTTCACCCATCCTAGCGGCTATACACTCAGGTTCTTCTTGTTCACGATTTCGTGGCGAACTCGGAGGACCTTCTAAATTAGGAATTTCTAACGTGGGAATTTCTTCCTCTTGTTCGTTTGAATTCTCCGTGATTAATTCTTGTTGTTTTTGGATCCTGACAGTCTTTCGCTTAGATTTAGCTACTTTTTCGATTTCGGGTTCGAATCGTAGCGACAATCCTTTGGCCAATCGACGTGTGAGCATAAACTATTAAAATATTTTAAATTAAATTACCAGATTTAACTAGTTATATATATTTTTTTGGTGGTAAAGTAGAGGAATACAATTACCTTTTTGAATTTATCTACTTTTTATGTGATTTTTGATAATAATAATTAAAGACTAAATCAAATTAAACTAAAGTACTTAAAACTTAAAACTAAAACCAAAACTAACTTCTAGCCCTGACTACGTTACCACTCCCCGGCAACGGCGCCAATATCTGACAGGCTCTCGTTGTGGCCCGCAGAAATAATCCTTATATCTACTATTTAGCTCAGAGAATTAAGGGTCGAATCCGCTGGGAGCATGTAGGTTTGTTAGGGTTAGATTTCTAGTTTCTTTAGTTTATTGAAAGCGATTAAATTGTGAATTGAGTGATTTGTTTGGAATAGCGATTATGACTAACTTATAACTAAAATAATGACAAACACTAACAGATTGATTAACAAAGCAATTTGAAGATAACAATTTACGGAATCACTACGGCATAAGTTGTTAACCAATTGAATCTCATGTAAAGGTCACATAGACATAAGCAATTACTTAATCATATCACTCGTAAATAATTTAACCAATAAATCTCGGCATGGCACATGCAACATTCATTACTTGTCTTACTCCCTAAACTAATGGACTCGGCACAAATAATAATATCACTATGAACAATCTTGCTTTAACCAATTAACTCAATTACTCATAAAACGACTAAATGCATATCATTTGTATCACACAAAATATTCAATCATCCAAATACATCAATACATAAACAAATATTCAAAAGGTAAAACTTAGTCGTAGATCCTCTGCAAACGGCTATGGTGTTTAGCCGCTCATCGTGTGCTCTTCACCGGGAATGGTTGGAGACATCATCGTTGGCTTTGAATGGTTGCAAACCACCGTCATCGTTCTTAAATCGTGAATCCACTCCGGCAGGGCTTCGCCGCTTCTTTCTACACTTCGGAACCTCCTCAAATGATCACCATCGACCTCTATTTATAGAGGAGGTGGATTTAAGAATTATGGGGTCAAAATCGCGTTTTTGCGCCGACCCAGCGTAGGGCAGGCGCAGGCCTGCGCCCCCCCCCCCCCTGCGCCTAGGGTAAGGCCAACCTACGCTGGGGGTACGATGGATGAATTCTAAAGTTTTTACGCCGCACCAGCGTAGGGCAAGCGCAGGCCTGCGGCCCCCTACGCCTAGGGTATGCTGGAACTCGAAATTTACTGTTTTGGGGCGTAAGGTGGCGTAGACCTGTGGCGTATCCCTACTCCCCGACCTGCTCGGTTTGCGCTGAATTTTCTCGTGGTGCTTTGAAATGACTTCCGGACCCTAAAACACAAATATGATGTAAAAGTATGATAGTTATGCAGTATATGTGCATATATGAGCCTTTAAAACTACTGAAAACACGCAATAATACAGTCTTATCAGACCCCTATGAAAAACGTTTTCTGGATTCGCCACTGCCATTCGGTGTAAGTGAATGCAAAAAATCCTTGTACTGAGTCTGGTCATTTGAATCTAAAGTTTCATCAATGCTAACATATTCTGTCTTTTCACCTAGACATCTCTGATTCAAAATTACATTCATCTCGGCAACAAAAATATTCTTAGTGGTCAAGATGGCACGATTAAAAGTAGAACTCGTAATTAATGAGTCTTGGTGAAAGTTTGGATAGACATGGTCTATAAGAGCATTTAAGGAGTCATTTTGTGGATGATCTCAATAAGCATGGAAGATGGAATTTTGACATGGTCTTCATTTTCTAAGGTTTCTGTACCATTGCCAATTTTCAGAAGAAAATCTGTAAAAGTAGGATCTAATAAAGCTCTCATGTTTTCTTCTAAATGTAACTTATAAAGTGATGGACATAATGAAGAATTGGTTAGACATGCAACTATTGTCTCTGATTTAGATCCTTTTCGCATTACTGGGAGTGTTTGTCTAAAATCTCAACCAAGGACAACCACTTTACCTCCAAAAAGTTTTGTTGAATCTATAAGATCTTGAAGAAGATCATTTAAAGCTTCAACAGTAGTTCTTTTGGCCATAAGGGCTTCATCCCATATAATTAGTTTTGAATCTTTGATCAAGGTTGCTAAAGAACTTTGTTTGCTTACTTTACAAGTTGATCCTTCTGCAAGGTCAAGTGGAATTTTGAATCTGAAATGTGCAGTTCGATCCCCCAGAAGTATTGAGGTAGCTATGCCAGATGTAACAGTGGCTAGCGCAATAGGACCTTCTGATCTAACTTTTGCTAGTAAAGCTCTATACAAAAAGGTTTTACTGGTACCTCTTGGTCCATCAACAAAAAATGCGCCAGCTTGATATGAATTTACTTTCTCAAATTATTGCTTGATACACAATTTTTTATCTTTCATTTAGGCTACAAATCGCACATAGATATTAGTCAGAAAAAATGATGCTCTTTTCAGCTCTAATGTCTTTCGTTCTGTCTTGTAAGTCAACGTATGAGAAATTGTGTGGAACAATATCAAATTCATGAATGTTTTTTCCCATGGATTGTAATAATGCATTGATTTTTTTGGAATGCACCTTTCAATGATTCTCTGCGTGTCATTTTATTGGATCTCAAAAGGTCTTCAAGCATCAGGTTTTCATAAATCACGAGGACTGTTTGGACAACAATAAACAAGAAGGGTAGCAAAAAACCTTCTGAGTTCGTAAGGCAAGTGGAAAATGTAAGCTTCTTCTAAACACAATTGTTGTCTATTATCATCATGTAAATAGCCACGTAATAATGATGCCTCTTAAAAAGTAGCCGCTCGAATTCCATTATGCAATTTTAAGTCACTATAGGACTTTGGACAATGTACTTTCGACAATAGTATCCTCAAGTAGTACCTTTCACCTTCACTTGGATGAGCAGCAACTATACACCCTATAAAATCACCAAATCATATATGTTTCCAAAAACTTCTGTTTTTTTTTTTTTTTGCCAAACAAAGTGATCTGGTAATTGAGCATATGTCAACTCTAAGCTTCGTGCTAATTGATCGGTTCTGTTCATAAAAAAAATTCAGTCAACATGGTTCTTCTTTGGATTGGATTTTTCAGCACATTGTTTAACTTGTCTATCTTTTTTAAATGTTAGTGGCTGGTAATTTTCCAAGTGCAACTGTAAATATATTACAGCAGGCTTGATGTCACTCATTGGAAATATGAAAATCCTCCATGCTACTTCAGGTGAGGAGACCCATCTACCAGATTGGTAATGGTTTATTTCATTTATTAATGTAGAATTGTTGTTAGACAACATGACAAAGCTTATTATATCGCAACCTTTACATATATACTTATATATGTACTTGATTGCTTTTGTCATTGAACAAACTTCTACATTGATGTGGCAGTCAAACTTAGCAAGCAAGTAAGCATTATATGGCACAACCAATCTATTATCAAGTTCAGCATTTCTCACTTTCACTGTGAGTCCATTGTTTCATCTACGGTAAAACTGGATATGCATCTGTTGTTTGAATGGTCTCATCTGATAAGCTTTTGGATATGAGTTCTTGCATCCGCCAGTTTTTTTCATGCAAACATTTTTAGGGTTTAATTTACCACATGAACCATGAAGCATGTGCTTGATTACAATTTTGTACAAGTGAGGATTTTGCTTCTCATCTGGTATTTCAGCGGACCCAACTTGATCGTACTCTTCTGTCCTATACAGTTAACATTGAGGTTTCAATATGATTAAGAAATGTGCATGTGGAAGACCTCTCTTTTCAAATTCTATTACATATGTATAGGCTATCACTTCAACAAAAATGTTCTTCTTAAAAAGTTCTTCCTTCAGTTGTTCAAGTTTTGAATGAAAGATTCTAACAACCAAGTCTGCTCTATTTTGTACTTCCTTACGTCTCATTAGATGCCCTTTTACTTCTGGCTAATTAGTATTAGATGTCATCGTCAAAAAAAATCCTGGCTTTCCAAAATTTTGCACTGATGTCATGGCATCTATGTATTTTTGTCTCATGTTTCTTGCTCCACCAATGAAGCTAGAAGGAAGCACTATTTGTTGGCCAACATTTGAACCTCCAGTTTCAACCATTGCCACGACATCTACCACTCCTTGAAGAAATTATCTTATGATTTCTTGTTATTGCAACTTAAAGAAGTCTAATCTCTGTGTTTCAAGCTTGACATAGTTATCTACTATATATTTTGTAACAATCGAGCAAAATGTAATAGATATGACTTTGCCATCTTTCCTTATTTGAAGCTTGTACACATAATATTCTCTAACAGAAATGAATCTAGATCATTCATTCTTTCGAGTTAAAACTGTAAAAGAAGTGTCGTTGTTTATGCATGACTTAACTTATAAAGAAATACATAAGTGAAAAGTTGACAGTTTCCTTACCGTCTTGTTTCATGAACAATAAATCTTCAACATTTTCAGCATTGTGGAGATAACAATATTTGCACTTGGCATTGACTTTCCTCTCTCTTTTTTTTACTTTTCACCTTTTTTAAGAATTCCTTGATGCCACCCAAGTTCCCCAAATGGGAACATCAAAGGATACTGTAAAGGGTCATAACAACCATAATAACATTCAATCTTTTTAGATTGATAACTATGAGTTTTCACTTCAATGTTCCTATGACCTTGTTCTCCATTTTCCTCTCCATCAACCCAAAGTGCTATAACTTGTAAAACATCTGGCTTATTATACACCCTTTGATCTTTGAAGCAACTGTTTTTTGGATGATCTTATAATCATCTAGTACATATATGTCTTTCAAGCTTTGAAAGAAACGAGTATAAGGATTATCTTGAAGGGCTTTCATACATGTTTCAACTGCTTGTTCTGAAAACCTTACATAAGATGTCAGACGATTTTGTAACTCATGTTCAGTGTCATGAAAGTACAGTTGAAGGTTCTTGGCACCACTATTCTCAGGTAGCAAATCATTTATTAAATGATAAACTTGGCCTTGTACTCTGAACGTGTATATCCCATTGTTTCTCTTACAAAGATTTTTATCTGATTTGATTCCTAATGAAGTAAAAGCAAAAAGTTGTTATATATTCTTATGTATATTCTAAATGTTTTTTCTTCTTCTGATGTGGAAATCAAGTGTTGCTTCAAAACATGTGGAAGTTCATTGTGAGTTAAAACAACACGACCATCTAAGCAACAAAAGTTTATTGTTTCGGAATAGAATTTAGTGGCACCATAATGAGGACAATCTTTCATGTGAGGTAGTGTCTCAACCATGAAAGGAATGAACTGTAACAACTCTCATCCTGTTGTAGAACAATGTCATATATGGAGTGAAAATTACCCTAAAAACTGTGTAAATTAAAGGAAATCATAGTTGAAATGAAAGTTCAAGCAAACCTTGTATGCAAGCTTTTGACCTTTTTTTTGTCTTTCAGTATGTTTTCGAGTTTTTTAAGTATCTGACGGTTATAAATATCATCATATTAGACTTAATTTTGTAGCAAAGTTTTAAGCTAAATATATTTATTCCTTACCTGTTGGTTCATTTGACAGGAATGACGACCGATAGGAAGACTCGGCTAGTTCTAGATAGTTCGTAAATTGTAGCATCCTTGGGTTTTTGTCTTTAAATGAAAGGCAAATTTTGATATTGCATCTTTTCTTTTTTGCATCTTATAATGGATCTCTCCTGTAGTTTCTCTTCATGCTTATATCAATTTCATTGCTCACAGGAGACGTATGGAATCCATGACTCATGTAATTGTCTAAAGTGGGTTCTTCAGGCTTGAAATTCGAGTTATTTTCATGTGAAAAAATGTTTAATGATGGAAGCACATTACATTTCCATGGGATTTCTTCACTTGTGTAGATAAGATGGTAAAATTGATCAAATTTGTTAGCACGTTGCATTGGAGCATTTACCTAGATTTCTCAAAATATGAGAAAATATTGGATTTCATCCAGTTGATAGTAGTTTTAAAATAAGCATCAAAGAAGTAAAATACATCTTAACAACATTACAACACAAATATAATATTTCTTGATAAGCAATGTGTAACATATTATGCCGTGATAAAATAAAAATATACCTAAAAAGAGGCATCTAACATGTTCATGGTTTGTTATTTTCATTCGTGAAATATGACATCTTTTAGCCATTTTGCTTTCATGGAATATTTAAGGCCACCTTAATCCTTTTTTAGGATATTTTGTGCTTGTGCATGTCTCATGTAGTGAGTATTGATTTTCCTTGGTTTCTGTGTTTCTTATAGCGAGTTTTTATATGCCTTCAAGTGATTGTGAATTAGTTAGCGATTGATGTTACTCGCATCTTTAATCAATGGTTAAATCCTTAGTAAAAGCCATGAATCGGAATCCAAACTTGAAACTAATTTTTTTTAAATCTTTTGGTAAGGTTATGACAAAACTGAATGAGGATTTTATTGTTACAAATGGTGTTTGGGTTCCCTCTTTTTCTTCACAATCAGTATGTGTGCGGGTATGCTCGTGTTTAACAATGTAAATAATGAAGGAAATCTTAAGCTTGATCACTTGATGCTAACTGCAAGGCCATCTTTAGAGGCTTCCACAGAAGGTCACAACTATATTCAGGGGAAGTTGTTCTTATATTCTTTCATGGATATTATCTCCTCATGTTCTAATATGCAGCCAAGTAACTTTGTGTACGACTTATGTTCCAATCTATGTTGCCAAAGATCTTATTGATTCATAATTATTAGTCTATTACTTATGTTGTAGTGATCTGTCCATATCTTTTTCCAACTAAAGTAGTTGATTAGAAATACTAAGATAACAGAAGAATTTAATCTATTTGGAATTGTATATATGTAACATCAAATTTTTCTCAGCAAACGATAATGATAGAATGTGGGAAAGTACTTATAGTTTCAAGACAATATTGCAAGGGTAGTTTTTAAGCATTGTCAGTCTTGGAGGCTGCAAAACCCGAAGCCTGCTGCACTACATCACCAAATTCAGAAAATCAAGCTTATGAACCATCTAAGAAAATGATTTTACATTGTCAATATGTCAAAAACAAATACTAAAACAAAAGTGATATAATTAATATACTTAAAGCCTTTCGTTCATTATTAGAGGTACATTGAAGCTATTTATGAGTGATTAGAGCATCTGTATTGAAAAACTATACTCATCATTATGTATATCTATGAAGAAACTAGAAAAACACATAAATTATTTTCATCAACAATGATACAACACTGCATTTTGACCAACCAAAAATCCTGAAATTTGCAAATCATAAAAAAGTTATAAAATAAAAACCATACTCACATTTGATTATGTAAATGATGATAAAATATTATCACTATCATGAAAGCTAGGCTACTTTTTTTCCCATAGCTTTTAACACAAGTACAATGAAAGTTTCTAAAATATAAATAATAAACCCTAATAAGTAAAAGTTAAGTAAATGAATAACAAAATATAATGATGATTCAGGGATCCAAACAACAACTCACGACAGACGCATACATCGAAGTGTACTCTACTACGTGTTTCAAAATAAGTATAAGTATAACATGAGATACCCTTCCAATTAAACTTACTTAATAATCAAACACAACAACCAGCCTATTTATATTAAACTCAACTTCATTTCAAAGTCCCCAGAAACTGACACCTATATAAGTTCCCTGAAAACAATTGGTGACCCTGTTTTCTTATGTGAAGACAGTGTCAAAAGGATAGATCAACATTAAAAAGAAGTAGACACATCTTTTAACCTTGGCTAAAACAATATATGTGAGAATAAAGCCATAGTACATAGTTGTTCCATGTTTACATACACTTCACGACAAGATTCGTATGATTCTACCCGGTAAAGCAAACAAAATGAACTTGTTCATATGAATCATTTTCATGGCAATGAATTGCTTCTTTACTATAATTAAGATTTTTAATCAAATTGTACCCAAATTCATGTTCGTTAAGTGCTTTTTTAAAGGGTGTGATGGTCACAATTCTTGCAGGGATCCATGTCATGTCTTTTCAATGACTCCTACAAGGTTTTCCTATCCTTCTACGTACTCTATTTATGCATTGCCTCTATCTACTCCTTTTTCTTTTTTCTTCAATTCATAAATTTGTTGTTTTATCCGAACCAATAAAAAGTTATCACCTATTTTAATAATTAGAAACTTTTGTCTTCTATTATTATAATAATACCAAAAGCACTTTAAAGATGCAAAAAAAAAAAATGTAAAAGACAAGTAATAAGTTAAGGGTTGTGTCCTATATCACTTCAATTACACAATCTCATTATTTGATAAACTAACATAAAAGTGTCTACTTTAGTTGGTATATGTGTGTGGGTGTTCACAGTAATCTATGTTCAAATTTTCCAAGAAAAAAATGAAGTGAGCCTTATGATCCCAACGGTGCATGACTCAAAACTTTACTAAAATGAGATTTATGATATGTACATAAATCATGACTTGACAAAATGGGATTTCTTCTTTATAAATTGAAGGAAAAAAGGTATCAAGTATTCACATTAGGAGGCCTAGTACCTGACAATTCACATCACCTAATGATGATGCAAGATTGACATTTTAGATAGATGAATAACAAAATGATTACTTTATCCCAAAATTATTGATCGAAGGTTAAAACTACTTTCTTTCAATTGTGAAGTTATCCTTAAAAGAGCATCAGGAAGAGAAATTAGATGATTAAAACTGGGTTTGAAATTAAAGCATATAAAAACACATAACACAAAGTCTAAACCAAAAGAAAAGAAAGATCTTTATTAGCAACAACAGAGGAAGAAATTACCTCCAAAATTGAAGACAATGTTGAAAGAAACAACGAAAGAAAATTCCTACTGAAAATGTTGAAAACCCTAAAATTGAAGACAAAGATTTTTTTTAATCTGCAACAACAGATCGAGAAGGGAAAAAAGGATCGTTAGAACTTTTCTTTGATGAAATCGAACACAGAGGTAGCTTAGAAATAATTTCTTACTTTTTGAAGCAATGGTTGAGAGTAACAACATTGTTGACGACGACTTAAGAAGGAGGTTTTGGAAATGTGAGAATTGAGTACCAGCCATGTGGTAAAAAAAACAAGATAATAAACAAAACTGAGTACCAGGTATGGTGTGAGATTTTCAAAGATGTGTGTCAAATTTTTAAGAGCAAGAGCCTAAATGATGTCCACGTGTATACTTCTGGGACTGCTACAGTAAACAACAAGCTCTATTTATAAGAGTAGTAGATATATATATATATATATATATATATATATATATATATATATATATATATATATAATCAAGAAAATAATATAATTAAAATTTAATATAATAATATAATATGTTAGAGAATTTCGTAGAAAAGAAAGAACAAATCAAGGACGTGATTAAACACTGTGCTAAATGATATTTAGTCCCACAACGTCGTTGATGGTTAACGACTAAATTCCTCCTAGGATTTCCTTGATTTAAGAAACCATAAGCAACGATCCTATGATTACTCTCACGAACAATGTTGTAGTTTGATAGACATAGGAGAAAACGAAAACAGAACAGAATCAAAAAACAGACGTTGCACATAATTTATAAACCCGGGAAAACACTTAAAGGCAGTTGAGATTTTCCCTCCAAAAAATGGAAGTTGATTCCCGCCTAAAATATATAATTCAGATACATAAAATATATTTGGACTTATAAACATCTTGATTTTTCATCTCCTTATGTATGTGGGATAATCAAAACTAGTAATCATAATAGAGACTATTCAACATAATATATATCCTATATTATTTAAACCTTATATAACTATCTCTATAATTATATATCAATTAAATAATGTTAATCTTAAATATATATTATCTAATAATATATAAATGGCTAAATAATTATTTATAATTATCTCTATATATTTGTTTATATTTATCTCTTTAACTATCTATATAATGAAAGGATAATATTAGTTCAAATAAATCCATATTTTATTTAACATCCGATAATAAATAAAAGACTAAAGAATTATTTAATTATCATCCAATGAAAATTAAATTGTCAGAAGATCTAATATTACACTTTTAGTCCCCGTACTTTGAGATATAATTAATCATCCAGTAATTAATTTAATCACAATAATCATTTCGTGTCATAAATAATATCCAATATTGTAAAAACCCTCGATCTACTTCACAATGCCACGTAAATGACGCGTCAAGATGAATATAATATAATAATATCTAACTAATCCCTATCCAAACACGTGGAAACCCCAATAATTTAAACTTTAGTTTCACATAATGAGTCACGGTAATCCCTGTTTAATCTACACAATATTTGAAGTATATATATACAATCCACCAAAAATCATAACTACCTCTAGGAAGGTAGCTAAACTCCTCAAGCGCTGACGTGTAGCCTACTTGGGTCCAGCAGGCCTACTAACGCTCTGGTCACCTGAGATACACATGTTAAACATAATAGGTCCGCTAACGTTGATGAGAATGCAAGGGTTAATAATACAATTATTAAAAAATCTCGATAATAACAAGGTTCAGCGTTCTCTACTGAACAGTGTATGAGATCCCATATATAAAGCTCATAATAGGTACTCATATCGGTGGAATAATCCACATACCTAAATCCCTAGACTGCACAAAGCAATCGTCAGGAGCGACCCAAACCCTGCCCAACCATACGGTTTATCACGATATCTCGGTAGCTCATGTGTCCCAAATCTCATATTATAAAACAAAGTTATCAAATTAAACTAAGTTATACATGAATAAGAACTCGGTATAAAACTCGTAATAAAGTTCGTAATAATCTAGTAATAAAGCTCAGTAAAAGATCATGCAGGTATATAAGAGATAATCATACATGTATCTCAGAAAAAACTTGAAAACTCACTTGATTCAGAAATATCTCTCCGCAACTCTCGATTCACTGCCCGTGCCCCGACTCTATCAACTTGAGGCCCTGAAAACACATTTAATAACTCAATACCACTAACACGACATGATAGAATCGTTACACAATTCCCTAATATCCACCGTAAACGCTAATAACCAAAAACGTGACCCGAATACCCCAAACCCTAAACCATGTACTCAGATCGCGGTTGCGCTCAAAGGAGTCGCAGTCGCTCAACTCGACCTCGGTCGAGGTCCCATAGCGGTCGAGCTCATCTCGGCACGACCCGAGCTCGGTCTCCACCGCCAGTGACCTATCGTGGCTCGCGATCAAGGGAAAACAACAGCAGGTTGCTCTGTTCTTGCTGCAGCCAGGGGAAACTCCCCAAATCCGATACATAACTCGTATTACCCTTTCTTAGTGACCCAAATTTGATCAGTAACATAAGTAAACTCGCTTCATATGTAATGGTGTTTTGAGAGGAGTAATTCAAATTATTGTTGGGTTTTGGAAAACCTTCGGTTGTGTACTCATAATCTCCAGAAGAAAGGTAAACTTCCTCCTTTGGTACTTAGTAGCATATGCAGCCTGGCATTCATAACAAAAATGAGCTCCACCACAATGTTCACACCCTTGCTTTATGGCATGCACAAGGTATGATGATGAAGCTTGTGACTGGCCATTTGATTGCTTAGTTAGAATGGCTATCTGAACAGTGAGATTATCAATGGCTTCATCTTGCTATGAATCATTCACTCCCCAACCAAAGTATTCACTCGGTGTCTGAGTTTGACTTAAGACTAGATCATCGATTATGTCAAAAGCCTCTTCAAGAGTCCTCTTATACACTAACCATTACAAGCTGAGTCAATCAGTGAGTGATACATGGGGTGAACATTCTCATAGAAAACCTTGACACGGTGATTAGGTGTCATGTTATGATTCGGGCATTTCATGATGGACTCTTTATATCTCTCCCGTGCATCATACAGAGACTCGTCAGGTTTCTGCTTAAATGAGAGAATGTCACTCAAGCTTAGTAGTCCGAGAAGGAGGACAGAATTTGAGGAGAAACTAGGATTCCATTTCATCCCAAGTACGAATGGAATTCGAGGGAAGGGACTCATACCACATCATGGCATGTCCTGAAAGACAGTAAGGAAAAAGCATCAGTCGAACTACTTCCCTCGGAACTTGATTCGCTTTATACCCACCGCATGCTTTTCTGAATTTCTTTAGGTGGGAATACAGATCCTCAGAAGATAGACCGCAGAATTGTGCGTTATTCTGAACTAAAGCGATCAGACTCGACTTTAGCTCAAAGTTAACAGCATCGAATCCAGGAATAACTATCGCACCTTCTGAGTCATCGGTGACCGGTTGGTTAAGCACAAATATTGTCCTCCGGTCTCCCATTGTGAAAGATGAAGACTCAAAAGAAGACGAAGAATCAGAAGATGAAGACGATGAAGAAGGTAAAGGACTAGAATTCAAAGGTAACTGAACACAAATGTCTACGTGACCTTCCTCCACCAGATGAGGAACAATATGGTCAGTAGAATTAGATAAACTAGAGAGTCTTTCAACTAAAGGGTGCGATTGTTCACGAAGACGGTTACGAAATGCTCACTCAGATTCGGATATGGGCTGATGATATTAGGATTACGAAGACTCATAGACCAAACACCCTTCAAAGAAAGAAGAAAACAGACAAAAGATTTTAAATTTTCAAGGGGATTGCCCCTAAAAAGGATCAACTAAACTACCGGTGTTGGTTGTTTCTTAAAGCTCACACTGTTCCCCGGCAACGGAGCCAAAAACTTGGTGCGTGCAAAACACACATTAGGTTTTGATGACTAAATGAACCCAAAGTATAAATTACACAATGGGCAGTGTACCAATCGTGTGCAATATAGCTTTAAGAATCACCAATAATTTATCGAACTCAGGGAACACACTAAAGAACGGAGACTCCAATACTACAACCTCAATCAATATTTAGTTATTTCGGACTTTTTGAGGAAATTAACAACTAGAGGCAATAGTTAAAATTTGTCAACCGAATAACTAAAGCAAACTAAGTAACACAATATTAAAAAGTTAAACTAATTTTTTTGGCCTTTTCAATTTTAAATAAAAACTAATACTGGCAAACACTAATTAAACTAAATGACGATCGCAAACAACTAATGACAACTAAATAAAACCAATCAAACAAACGATAGCAGAATTAAATCAGAACTAACTTTAAATAAAGATCTATGATAAATTAAAATTTACGAAACTCTTATATTACGAAAGCGTCACCCACTTGGAATTAGAAAACTACAATTAATTGGCGGTGGTCTGAATTGATCGATTAAAAATGAATCGGTTCATCGCCAATTATAAATATTCACTTAGGCACGGATTATGGATTAATTTACCGAATATTTGATTATCTCCAAATAAATATTAAATCATGTCAAAAACATGTGAAGACAATAAAGTTAATTGAATTGAATTCCACTATTAACCAACAATCTTATTATCGCAAAAAGATGCTAAAGACTATCAATTAATACCGAGAATTCAACCAACCAACTTTATTTCTTTGAAAATCAAGCTTTACGGATTAATAGTTTTATTATCGTAACACAATGCCTAAAAACTAAGAAACACGCAAAGTTCTAGATCAATAATTTATCACAAAATCATTATCGCAATACAATGCCTAGAAAAATAATTAAGTATCAATTTTTCATCCAAAGTTTCAATTTTTATTAAAAACACAGATTCAACCAATAATTATTTTCTTAAAACAATGCTAAACGATTGATAAAAATCTGATTTTTAACAAAAATATATGAAGAACATAAAAAATCTAGTAAATATAAACCATAAACCGTCAATCAATCCAAAACCATACCAATTAATACATAGAATTCATCATCGCAAGCGAGTGAACAAGAAAACTACTTACTAAATTAAATCGTTCAAGTGTAAATTTTGTTATTTTGAATTTAAAAATTAATGTATACTAATAGATAAGTTATAATTTTAAATTATTGTTGGGATAAACGTTAATATTTATAAGAATAAAAGTTAAAATATATAAAATTACATTTATTTCGGTTAACCGTCCGTCACCAAAATCGTGAACCTAAACCGAAGTTTTTTTCCCGGTTCGGTTAACCAAACCGAAAATAATAGAAAAACCGGTTCATTTAACCTCAAATCGGAACGGTTTTTAGGTTACGGAATTTATTGAGCACCCCTACTCAATAGCATTAAAGATCCGTAAACTATGAATTTGAAGCCAAAGCTAAAACAATGAGACCACAAGATGCAAAAAGTAGAATTGCAATGTCAACAACTTCCCACCTCATTACATGACTTAGCACCTCATGGTTTTCACTCATCACTCATGTGTATAGGCTCGTGCATTTTCACAAATTTCGCTCAATGTCAGACATCTTAAAAGAATATGAGCATATGCTTGAGAGTAAATCATACTGCCATCACTCAATGTTTGAAAATAGAGCACATAAAGGTCTTAACAGGTTGTAACGAGGCTAGGCTAAGGGCATGAGGAATATATGGCCAAAGTGGGGCTAAAAGATTGGGATCCAAGATTAAGCAGCAAGCGATAGAAGTGAGTAACCAACATGGGACCAAATAAATCACTGAGAAAATTACCCAAATGAACTGGCTTGATTTATCATATCTAATAGCAGCTCAGATTGACAACAATTCACTTCACTTTCTTATTCCAATTCTTTCTCTTTTTTCTTTTCTTTTTTCTTTTTTTTTTCTTTTTTATATAAAACTGAATTTCCAGACATCGATTGTGTGCAATCTGTACCCAAAAAGAACTCTTTTAACTATACTAGCATCACCGCGGTACAACACTAGATAAGTCAGGAAGAACACAAAAGTAGAGAATTACACATGACTAGAATGCTATCAAAACAATGCATAATCATCAAGGCTCAAAGAGGATAAACTAACTAACAAACATATGATCTCAGATAAATCCCTAAAGCTTACTACTGAATCACGATCCCAATTCCGGTCAAACGAAAGACAAAAGGATTATTTAGCTGATAGTGTGGGTTGTCACCGAAACGAAAGGCCAAGGCTCAAATGGCGGGGATCTAAGGGAAATAATGTCGGTAGGGTGTCATTGGGGAAAAAGGGTATCCTAACTGTGCCTTTATATAAGTGCTAGATTCTCAAATGATGTGATCTTGGCATGCATTTAACAAACAAGTTCTACCTTAATCCAAATAATACCGACAAATTCACACCGAAAGAAATAATCAGCATTAAATAAGAATGCTAGACAGGCTCAAATTCTCACGAAGCGAATGTACAGGGTTGTTTGTGCTTAGTCATGCAATTTCAGTCAAGAAGCATGACATGTACATCAAACATCCTGTTGCCACAAAAAAATCTCAAAGTCACTTGCTCAGCTTCGCATGCATAGAAAATAGAACAATATTGCAAAAGAGTCCAACATGCAAAAATATTGAATAAGTATTGAAATTCGGCCCAATTTTAGACAAAAATGTCATGACTTCTACTTAAGTACATGCAAAGCTCAAAATCAACATTTCATACCCCCACCCCACACTTAAATTTGACAATGTCCTCACAGTCATAAACAATGCAACTCAAACGGGAATAAGAAAATAGGAACAAGAAAAACTCCCCTGATTACAAAGCAAGCATCAGGCGGATCTGGACGATGAAGCTGAACTTACTGCCAGCAAGTATCTCTACCATGGTCCAAACTTAATCAAAAGCAAACACAAGGAACAACCAGATATCAGCCTTATTAAAGTAACAATAAGTGTACACCAAATAAAGTAAACTATTAAATACAAACGATAAATTAAAACAAAAAGAAAATAAAATAAACATCCTGAACACCCATGAGATCACTACGGGCTAGGAACGCCGGTCACGACGATGAGGATATGTCTATTTGATAAGAGAGGCCCTCTGCTTCGCGATACGTGAGGCATCCAAAATGCTCACAGATGGTCTGGCATCAAAGATCGTAGCAGAGGAAGCAGGAGTAGTCTCAGATAGGCCCACATCAGCTGGAGTAGGTGAATGGTGAAGTGGTGTAGACGGTGGTGATGAGTGAGGTGACTGGTGCATGGATGGCAGTGGCTGCTGCTCCTGACCCAAATGGGTATCAGACTGTGTCAGGTCCTCAGAGGGAGCAACAAGATTGGGAGTAAGGGAGTAAGGCAGGGGTGGTGAGGATGGTAATCCAGCAGCTGCTAATAGTGAGTCCGTAGCCCGATATGTGTGAAGAATAGCAGTGAGGGCGGCATAATGAGCTAATGGATCGGTAGGTAAAACTCCAAAATGTAAGGCTGGAGGAATCGAAGGAAAGTGAGCAGAGGTGGATGCACGAGAAGGCTTAGGGATATCAGGGCGATGAACAGGGGACGGGGGTTGATGGTGCTGGGGCATGACAAGGTGATTGTGACGACGATCAACTATGCCCATGTTATAAAGAGTCTGCAACTAAATTTGTATAACGTCATGCTCAAGAACTCTCTTAAGACGTCCCTCTATATCGAGAGTCAAAACGCCTAATCGACGAGCTAAGTGAGTGATATAAGCTCCACCTGTGATGGCACTGCTCATACGAACACCAGAACAATGACGGAGGAAATATGTTAAGCGATAGGCTATCTGAATAGGTCGCTCCATTCTAAAAAATAAATGCATACTCTCCAAATCCTTAATCGAAACACTACACGCACCAACTCCGCGCCCACATAATGTCTCTGCCAAAATCCTCCAAAACAACCGATGTAGTGGATCTCTAAATGTTGTGCCTTTGGCGGAGTTGGTGTATCAACCAGTTGCAAATTCTGCCCAAAAAGAGAGGTGATCAGAATCTGTGAGAGTATCGCGAACAGCATCCTCAAACATTGGTGCAGAAGCCTCCTCAGCTGTGTATATTCCCATCACTGTGGCAAGCTGCCGTAGTGAGAACTCCCTCTCAATCCCTCCTAGCGGGAATCCTAGCATGTCTGTATCATCATAACCAGTAACTGTCCCATCGAAAACCACTGTGGCTAGAAACTCTAAGCATAACTCGCATTATACTGGCTCTCGAATAGCAAGAAGTCGCTCAAAAGCTGGAGGGTGATCCATCAGTGTGACCATGCTGCATAATTTGGCGTAGGCGATCGATGATCCTAATAGTAGTCATATCAACCCAGCTGATAGAAGTCATAGAAGTGAAACTCTTGCTGACCAATTTGGAAAACTCCCTCTGATCGTCATCCCTCGTGAAAACTAACCACTGATCAATATCTGGAGGGCCTGCCACAGCAAGTTCGGACTCAGCCTCAGAGTCAACGTCTGGTATGGGAGAAGAAGGAGGTGATGAGATTCGCCGCGGCCTCTTGCCTCGCATGATCTGATCAAAAGATATCACATATCAAACTTAGTTTGAATTAAAAGCGCAAGAAATGTGTATCAAGCAGATATAGGTGTACAAGGAATAAAAGGACGCAAATAAAGGAAAACACTAACACATAAAACTAAGTAGCCTAAAACTAAATAATGAGAATAATAATAATAATAATAATAATAATAATAATAATAATAATAATAATAATAATAATAATAATAATAATAATAATAATAATAATAATAATAATAATAATAATAGTAATATTAATAATAATAAAAGACATATCCTAAAGTTGTACCCAAGGCTGAAATGGACTCAGTAAATCCCATACTATCATGCCAGACTTTTCCCAAAACAACCCCAAACTCACCTTTTCAATAGAATAAGCACAAAGGATTAGAAAAAATTAGGTGAGAACCAAATGCAAACTATAACCATAAACACCAAACAACGGGACGAACTCAAACTTCAGAATCAACAAATAAATGCCATTGGTCTGAGTAAAAAAACTGGAGTAAATACTGGTGGCAGCACCAAGAGCAGATAGAAAAATAAACAAGAAAACCCTAAACTAACTAGATGAGCAAGAAAGAAAGAAAAAATTGTAATAAAGCTGGGATTCTGATCAGGCTGGCAGCGCTTGAGAGCGTGATTCAAACTATCCTGGACACTAAAAGCAAGACCCTATCACAAGTACATCACTGCTTGAACAATAAGAATGAGCAATGCTGATTATGGCACAATCTGTCACAACTTGGAGCATTTCAGCACGCGATTTAATCTGAAAAGAAACTAAATCAAGCCACACACGCATGCATATAAACAAGTGCACTGCAATCAAAGAGCATGTAATGGTCAAACAAAAATTACAATATGCGAAACACAACCTGATGAACAGAATGCATTTATGAAACACACTTTGATGAATCAACATACAACTCAAAACAATCAGAATCTACATCAGGCGCACATTAAGCAATCTGGAATCGTGTCAGTGTGTGCAGCGGTTCAAGACGAAACCCGAAATTAAGTCCAAAACTAACACATTGGACAAAGCAAAAAACACACAACTCAACTAAATAAGCAAGAAAACCAAAAATATAATAATAAAACAAAATGCCTGGTCTAAAAATCGGGAACAGTCCCAAAAACTTATTCAAAGTCGAATGATAATAACGAAATAAGCAAGAAATCAATCGAATAAGTTAACCTAAGAAGAGGATTCATGTTGTAATCAGAGTTCGTGAATGTGTGTTTCATGACAGCCCCCCAAATAAGAACCCTAGAACTTGCCAAAATCGAAAATGGGGATAGAAAAGGGAAGAATCATACCTGGATTGGGGAAATTAAAGCAAAAATCGAGAAGATTCTGGCCAAAATCGAATGAAAATGGAGACCAAGGGGAAGGAATGCATGTAGCCTTCGTGTGAGTGTTGCGTACAACGTTTGGGAGGAAAAGAATGAGGGTGCGTATTTGCGTGGGTTATTTACGCCCCTGCGTAGAAGAAGGAATAGTTTAGGCATTGAAGCTTCATATGGTCTTTCTGTCCAGGTGCAGGTAGTCTGCATCTTCACAGACATGTCTATTTCACCAAGCCACGCAGCTGCATGGGAACAGTTTGCTGGTGTGTGGGGGTATGTGCATGAGCATAGGGTATCATGCAAGTGCGTGAGTACCCTTGCGCGGGTGCGTGGGAGGACTAACCATGAAATAATTTCCAGCAACAGTTTAAGGGTAGATCAGTTTCCAAGACACTCAATATGTAAAAATCAGCTATAGATAGGTCTCATGAACTCAATTAAGGATTATGCAATTACCTCTACAATGCATCAAACACCTGTGACACCCTTGCCACAACAACCACCATTAACAAGACACCCAGGATTAATCACCAATACATCAATTACATAATGATCTGATTACTTAATTAAAGTGCGGAAGCAATTAAAGTACAAAATAAAGTATTACAACAGTTTCAAATCACTCTACAGTGCTACAAAGGTTACATGTCTATATCTAAAAACTTCCATTACATTACATTGTCCCAAAATTTATTACAACATTAATCTCAACAATAAATTACCAAATAAGCAACTGAGTCTTCAATTACTTCAAACAACAACCTAGCTAGATGGTCCCGCAGCTGATTTTCCTTTTCCTGTAAAAATTTCAACAACTAAAACGTAAGCGAATGCTTAGTGAATACATAGATTGCGCATTTTATAAATTTTTATGAAGCCCAAGGATAACACAGATGACCAACATCGGATATCCTCTTCGTACACAAAGTACGGACCAGAGCCGCAGCCCCTTCGAGCTCACAGCTCGGCATTTAAACATACCATCTGAGACAAACGTACGATCGGGGATGACATACTGCCTACCGGGCCTAGGAGGGATCAGCTCCAGGTCATATAGCACAGTAACATCAGAGTAATCGATGCGACCCACCGGTCCATCACTAGATGCACAACAATCGAACGGACATGCAACAAGTAAGAATGTGCATCTAAATCTACGCAAGTTAGTAGAATTCCAACCAAACAAATGAAACAACACGTCTCAGCAGGCAAAGCTAACATAAAACAGATATAACCATGCGAAATCTACTGTACTCACAGTGGGTGCGTTATTAATCTTTAATCAATTTTATTTCTCCTCGGGCTTTCAACCGGATCCACAAAGTACCCCACTGTGGGTTAAACAACACCACAAGGGACCTGTAAGTCAGTTGTACAACATATCGTGTCAATAACTGTTTAAATTCACAAAACTTAATTTTATATTTATTGCAAAGTTTGGTCCCCATTTCGGATCTATGTCCGAATTCGGACCCCCCAGTTCGGATCCCATTTAATTCTCAATTCGGTCCACACATATATATATAAGTCCAAATTCGGATCCTTTGTAAATTCGGACCATATTAGATTCGGACCACATCCGAATTCGTACCATACTTGTCCCAAATTCGGACCATAGCCAGTTCGGTCCCTCATCGAATTCGGACCACCATCCGAATTCGGTTTCCCCAACACTTAGAAATTATTTCTGTTTTTATAAATCAACACTTCGGACCATATCCGAATTCGGTCCCCAACCGAATTCGGACCCCATCCGAATTCATACACTTAGAAAAATATTTTACTAATTTGAACATCAACATTTCGGATCCTGTCCGAATTCGGTCCGGATCCGAGTTCCTGCCAGATCCGAATTCGGACATCCGAGTTCATATTGGTGCAGTCTTGATATTTTCCAAATTTAATCCAAGTCATTTCTGATACTAATTCATTACGTGAAATAACTTATACCAACTAAAATACATCTATTTTCAACACTTTAACACCAAATATTAACATCTTTATGTATCAATCCACATCCTTTTTAACCCTTTTTCATTATTTTCGAACACACACTAAAAAACACACACAAATCTCTAAAAATCATACTTCCAGGTCGAATCAGAAGCTGAAACTTGATATCTAGCATCGTATATACTCGATTTAAACTAATTCATAATAAAACCAAACATGCATTAACATTTGAATCTCCAAAAATCAAATTTTCGGTTCATATAAAAACCGAACCAAAACCACCAAAATCGAAGTGTTGATGAAATTTTTACCTTAATTCGATGATTGCAGATGTTTTAGTTCCTTGAATGCAATCTGAATCCAAATTTCCAGCTTCAAATTTCAACTTTTGATGATCTTCAATGTTTTAGAGAGAGTGAGAGAGCAATATTTCAAATGAAAGATTATAAGTCTTTTATTCTCCTCTTTCATCTATTGGCACATTTCACCCCTTCACTTATCCGGTTCCATAAAATACTGATTTTTATAAAATAAAGAATTCCATCTTTATTTTATTTTTCCTTAACAATTATTAATAATTTATTCACTTAAATAACTTTAAATTTCTCAATTTCTAATTGAAGCAACAAACTTTATAATTAATCCAAAACTCTGTACCAACTTTCATAATTCAACTTAAATTACAAATTTAAACCTAATAAACTTCAAATATAATAATTTAAATCCGAGGATGTTACAACACCTCACCCCACACTTATATTCTTGAAAACTCCGAAATTATTCAGATTAGAACAAGTGAAACAGAACACAAGAACAGAACAAAGCATGATCAAGTTGACTTTAAGAGTCAAACTGATGAAACTCTAGATATGCAATTAAGGCGATAATTGAAGCTCAAGTTTCGGCATAGCATGGGATATGAAACTATGGAAAAACATAATTGAGGTGCTAAAGACGACACACACAAAATATAATTATAAAAAGCAAGAAAATTCAAACTAACTCAAAGGTGTTGACTCATAAAAAGCCAAACTTAATATTAAAGACAATAACCTATCCCACACTTGACTCGAACCCTATGGACTCAATCATGAAACATGCAATGAAAATGAAATCAAAATAAGCACGAACTGTAGAAAGCATTATGAGAAGCACACTAGATAAATTAGCAAAATTCACACAAATAAACACACTAAAAACATGCAAATGGCACCATTAAGAAATCACACCAATATACAAGAGTGGCTTGAGTTATGAATGAGTCTCAAGCAAGACTCGCTACAGATTATTAGGCTGATAAGTTGGCCAACTAAAGATCGGCCTCATAAACATTCAACTCAGCAGGATTGTGATATAGCTTCAACCGATGCCCGTTTACCTTAAAGTTGCCAACTTGCCATCAACTCCAACTAATTTAATTGTCTCATATGGGTTTACCCCGACAACAGTAAATGGGCCGGTCCAACGAGAGATTAGCTTACCTGGGAACAGCCTTAGGCGTGAATTATAAAGTGGAAACTGATCGCCGGCCTTAAAGTCGTTAGGCTGAATCTGCACATCGTGCCTCTTCTTGGTCTTATCTTTGTAAATTCGAGCACTCTCATATGCTTGATCTCTAAACTCGTCGAGCTTGTTCAACTGAAGTTTCCTGTGATCACCTGCAGACAACAAATCAAAGTTAGACCATTTGAGTGCCTAGTAAGCCTTATAATTTAATTCCAATAGCAGATGACACGCCTTGCCATACACCATCCTATAAGGGGTGCAACCTATAGGGGTCTTATAAGCAGTACCGAATGCCCAAAGTGCATCATCTAACTTATCTGACCATCCCTTCCTATGCTAACCTACAGTCCGCTCAAGAATCCTCTTTAAGCCCCAATTTGTAACCTCAGCCTGCCTATTAGTTTGTGGATGGTAGGTTGTAGCTAGCTGGTGAGTGACACCTTACCACTGTAGAATCTTATCGAACTGAGCATTATAGAAACGAGTACCTGGATCACTAATGATAGCTCTTGGTGAACCGAATCGAGTGAAAAGCTTTTTGAGGAATGTATACAACCCTAGCATCGTTAGTGGGTAAAGCTTGTGCTTCAACCCATTTGGAAACATAGTCGACAACAACTAGGATGTATTTATTACCACGGGAGGAAGGAAAAGGCCCATAAAGTCAATGCCCCAGATGTCAAAGACCTCACACACCTGAAAGGTGTGCAGAGGCATCTCATTCCAATTTAAGATGTTTCCTTGACGCTGACATGCATCACAACTCTTAACCAAATATTGGGCATCTTTGAATATCGTAGGCCAGAAGAAACGGCATCGAACACTTTCTTGGCTGTGACATTGGCCCCATGATGACCACCTGTAGGACCTAGGTGGAACTCACATAAGATTTGGAATGCCTCATCGCCAAACACACACCGGCGAATGATATGATCGGCACATACCCGAAATAGATACGGGTCATCCCAGAAGTAGTTCTTAATGTCTCACAAGAACTTATTCTTTTGTTGATGAGTTAACCCTTTAACCAACATGTTACTTGCCAAATAGTTTGCATAGTCAGCAAACCATGGGCAGTTTGTTGCATGTACTACACACAAGGACTCATCGGGGAATCTATCTTTGAACTCTGACTCATTCAAAGGAGGCAAGTCTGAATTTTTTAATCTACTTAAATGATCTGCCGCTAGATTCTCAGCTCCTTTCTTGTACTTGATCTCAATATCAAACTCCTGGATAAGAAGAATCCATTGAATCAAACGTGGTTTTGCGTCCTACTTCTAAAACAAGTATCTCAGAGCTGCGTGATCAGTATAGATCACTGTTTTTGAGAGAACCAGGTAGGATCAGAATTTCTCGAACGCATAAATCACAACAAGAAGCTCTTTCTCTGTCGTAGTGTAATTACGCTGAGGGTCTGTAAGAGTCTTAGGGGCTGTTTGATTGCATCTTCCATTAAGAGCTGTCTAGATTTAGTGAACTGTTTGGATTAAGTAATGCTGTCTAGAGAAATAACTGAATAGATAATTACTGTTTGATTGTTTCGTTGACTAAACAGTCTGAATGAAATAAAATGACAATTTTAACCTTCTGTCTGAATTAAAAATCTGTATGTTTTTTTTTCAATCAAAATTAGAGTCTGAATGAAGATTTTAAATTAATAAAAATAGATAATTTAATAATACACATCAATGTATAACTCTCAACACTTTAAAAACATATATATTGTTAGGCTGCACATTATATTCATCACTATGATGAGTACAAGAATTAATCATACATGCATTTTCAAAATATGATCTATATATTAGATTCGTCCCAAGTAACTTTTTAACCCATTATCGTTTTCAACTAGTTTCACAATTAAACCGTACCACCCTATACTAGACAAGAAGATAGCTCACATTAGGGATGAGTTCGATATTGGACTGGCACCGAACCGGTTTGTACCGATCCCGATATAAACAACAACAACAAACAAGAACCGAATACCGGACCGAATGTACCGGTTCGATACCGGTATTCGGTATATAAATCTTGCAATATACAACGTTACGAACACATTTGAGAATCTTGCAATATACATGTTGAAAATATCAATTGAAAGTAACAACGACATTAGCAACAACCATGAATATATGTTTGTGATAAAGTTTAGAAATCATCAACAGTACCCAGCAATATATGTGTGTGCAGAGTATATATATACAAATATAGTGTGTTGTGTCTTCTAAGAACAAATAAAAAGCATACTATATATACACACACACACACACACACACACACACACACACACACACGAAAAGAATTATATATATACAAAAAGTGTGTGTTTGTGTCTATTGTGTGAACGGCAGAAACAACAACCATGAAATCAGCCCCAAACCGCCATGAAATCAGCAGAAACAACAACCATGAAATCGGTAGAGTCAAATAAACCAAACCTGAAATCGGTCGTCGGAGCGATGGTGAACGGCGGTATCAGAGGCGTCGGTCGTCAGAGCGGCGGTGAACGGCGGTAGCAGAGGCGAAAAGGAAAAAAGGACTGCCGAAGTGATGGAGGATTTGGAAGGAAACACAGACAACCGAAGGGTCGTTTCTTTTTTCCTTTGGAAAAGACAAAAAAAAAACGAGGGTAATTATGGAATATACATTGACTTAATGGGGAACACCTAAGGTTTTTGACTTAATAAATGGTCTGACAGAAATTATGTTCTTATTTAGATAAGTCATCATCAAACATAACTTATTTTAGATGGGCTGACCGGATTTTTTTATTAAGCCCAATAAGTCGTAATCAAACAGCCCCTTACTCGTAGAGGTGCACGAAAAATCCGGTAATCCGATTTTGATACGAAAACGAACTGAAACCGGTTTCCCTCTAACCGATTTTTTTTGTAACCGGATCGGTTATAATCTTAACCGGTTTTTCAACCGGTTGTAAGGATTTTTGGGTGACCGGTTTTTATACCGAAAAAATAACCGGTTTTTTTGTAACCGGATAAAAAACCGGTTTTTAACCGGAAAAAATTCTGATTATGGTGCAGTTCGAAAAAAGAGCCGTTAGAGGCATAGATCCGTTTTTTTACCGTTTTTTACTCCAAAAATTACATTTTTGCCACCCAATTTTGTATAAATAGGTAGGAAATGTTTTTGGTTGATTACCATTGATTCCAAACACTCTCATTTGATATTTTCAGTATTCTCTAACTCTCTCGTTTGATATTTTCGGTATTCTCCAACTCTCTCGTTTGATATTTTCTGTATTCTCCAGCTCTCGTAATCTCGAAAATTCCAAGCAATCTTTTTCTTTCATCTCAAATGGCTACTAATACTCCCGAAACGACCGGACAATCTGCCATCGGTGGAAATCTTGAAGTTGTTCGGGTGCTCGAGAATAAACGTAACAAAGAAATTTGGGATCATTATGATTTGTGTGAAATGTCAAATGGTTCGAGAAAAGCTCGTTGCAAACTTTGTCAAAAGTTTTTTGCGGCCGAAGGAAACACGACGTTGAAAAATCATATTACGAAAGCATGCAAGGCACTTCGGATGAGAGCCGATCCTAGTCAACCGAACGATACCCCGCAAGGTGGCGTTTTTATTTACGATAATGATAAATTACGGGAAGCCTTTACAAAATTCGTGATTACGAAATCGTTGCCGTTCGATCACTTTGACGATGAAGCTTTCACGACGATGATTCAACAATTGATGCAACCACGTTATACGCAAGTAGGTCGTACTACCCTTCGTCGTGATGCTATAAAAATGTGGAGTGTTGCGAGGGAGAAAATGATTTTGGGTTTTCTAGAACATAATTATAGTGTTTCGTTAACTTGCGACGTTTGGAGCGCTCCTCACAACACCGAAAATTCTTTTTTAGCCGTTACGGCACATTGGTTAGATGCAAAAAAATTGGCAAATGATGAAAAGAACGATCGCGTTTGATTTATTCGGCGAACCACATACCGGTGCATTTATTTGCACTTTTGAAATGTGTGATTTGCCTTTATAAATTAGAAGGAAAAGTATTTTCGATGTCTTTTGATAATGCGTCAAATAATACAAACGCGGTTCCGAGATTAAAATTGTTATCAAATCCTATTTTAGATGGCGCTTTTTTTAATACTCGTTGTGTTGCACATATTATTAATTTATCCGTGCAAGCCAGGTTGGAGGTTATTGAACCGATTAGATTAGAATTTAAAGCGATGTTAAAATCGGTTCTTTGTAGTAATAGCCAAAGACTAAATGCATATAGACGTTATTGTAAATCAGTTAATAAAAAGCTTTAAGTGCGAATTTAGATGTTCCAACTCGTTGGAACTCGACATGGATGATGATTCACTCCGCGTTAAGGCAAAGGGAAACGTTGTAACCGTTTCACAATCGCGTATACGAGAAGGGCCATGTTCCAAGTATTTATCCGAGTTCAAGTTAGGAAATGATTGCGAAAATAGCCGATTTGTTAAAAGTTTTTAAAGATGCAACAACTTATTTATCCGGTGTATATTATCCTACTAGCCCTTTGGTTCTAAATCAAATTTATTTCTTAGCTTCCAAACTAAATGATTTTGAGTTTGAAGGCCAAGTATTTGACAATATTGGCAAAGCAATGAAAGAAAAACTTTTGAAATATTTTAAGGAAATCCCACCGGTTTTTACTTGTGTCGCCGCTTTAAACCCGACGGTAAATGTTGGTGGCGTTGAAACATTAATTGAAAGTATTGCATTTGCTTTTGGTTTACATGAAGATTTAACCGAGCCCAATTTTATCCAAAACCAAATAAACTATATTAACAAATGTTTCCGGGAGTTATTCGATATTTATTTACGTAAATATGGTGCGAGTAATATAATACAAGAACAAATGAGGAGAGGGGAATCATCTAGTAGAGGAACCGGTATATCTCTTTTTAACACACTTTTAAATTCCCAATCGAAACGAGCACGTACTAACACCCCGAGTAGTGAGTTAGGAAACTATATTGCTAGTGATGTTATTTCAACTATGACGTATGAAGAGTTTGAAAACCTTGATATTTTGGCTTGGTGGAAAGAATAGGAACCGATATATCCGATTCTAGCCGCCATGGCCTGTGATTTACTAACCGTCCAAGCTTCCACGGTAGCTTCGGAATCCGCTTTTTCTGTTAGTGGCAGGGTTATATCGCATCGGAGGTCGAGACTAAGTCTAGAGTCGATAGAATGTTGTATATGTTTGAAGGATTATTTGGATGGAGCGGCTCGAGTGCAACACGTAACGATATTAGAAGATTCAATCGACGTCGAGTTGGAAACAAATATACACAACAAAGAAGTTGAACTTGGAATATCACCTCCAAACGAAGAAGATAACGAACACGACGACGATATAGAACCCGAATACCAAAATTTGGGTGAACAAAAGAAAAGAAAATACAACATTGTGAATTTTTAGTTGTCGTAGTTTGAATTATTATCGTAGTTTGAATTATAAGTTGTCGTAGTTTGAATTATAAGTTGTCGTAATTTGAATTTTTAAACTTTTTATGTATTTTATAATCAAATATAATATAAAAATATATTTGATTGGAGTAAAATATATGTGTTTAACTTTGTTAACTCTTAATTTCTTATAATCTTAAACCCAAAATAAAAAAAAAATTTAGCCCAAAACAAAAAGAAATTATAGCCCAAAAAAAAAGAGCCCAAAATATAAAAGAAGAGCCCAAAACCGAAGCCCAAAACAAAAAAAAAAAAGAATTCTGAAAAATCGGTTATTTCGTAACCGATTTTTTAATATCCTAAACCGGTTATACCGGTTACATTTCTACTCGGCCCAAAACCGGTTAGAAACTGAACCGGTTATAAAAATAACCGGAACCTGGCCGGTTTTTATCCGGTTCGGTTACAATCCGGTGAATGTGCATCTCTACTTACTCGCAAAGTATATGGCGTGGAACCGTTTATTCCGATGCTGACCTAACACTACCCAAATAGCAAAGTCACTCGCATCACACATCAGCTCAAATGACGACTCCCAGTCGGGTGCCACCATGTAGGGGCAGTGGTTAGCTTCACTTTCAATGTGTTAAAGGACTGCAAACATCCATCATTGAAGACAAATGTTGCATCCTTCTCAAGGAGCTTAGTCATAGGGCGTGCAATGAGTGAGGAGTCTTTATTGAATCGCCAGTAAAAACCAACGTGCCCTAGAAAGCTACGAACCGACTTAACAGACGTAGGAGGAGGCAACTTAGATATAATCTCAAACTTAGCCCTATCTACCTCAATTTCCTTACTCAAGATCTTTTGTCCTAACAATATACCCTCTCGGACCATGAAATGACACTTCTCCCAATTAAAGACCAGGTTGGTCTCCTCACATCGGGTTAGCATCTTCTCTAAGTTAGTCAGGAAGTCGGAGAAAGAGTTACCAAACACAGAGAAATCATCCATGAAGACCTCAACACACTTCTCAAGCATATCGTGGAAGATGTCTACCATACACCGCTGAAATATTGCAGGTGCAATACACAAACCAAAAGGCACGCACCTATATTCAAACGTCCCATAAGGGCATGTGAATGTAGTCTTGTCGATCTTGGGGGCTAATCGGGATCTGAAAGTATCCTGAGAAACCATCCAGGAAACAATAGAACTCGTTTCCAGATAGTCACTCAAGCATCTGATCGATAAAGGGCAAAGGTAAGTGATCCTTACGAGTTGCATCATTGAACTTGCGGTAGTCAATGCAAAGTCGCCATCCCGTGACTGTTCATGAAGAAATCAGCTCATTCGTATCATTCTAAATGACACTCAAACCCCCTTTTTAGGGACTACATGCACAGGTTTCACTCACGGAGAGTCAGAATTAGGATATATCAACCCGACATCAAGAAGCTTCAGTACTTCTTTTTTAATAACATTGTGAATCTTCGAGTTCATTCTCCTTTGGGGCTGAATAACAGGCTTGATGTCCTCCTCCATCATAATCTTGTGCGTGCAATAGCCCGCATATGCTCTTTCAGGACCCTCAAGAGTTGCGCCTTCTCTTCACTAGAAAGATCCTTGGAGATAATAACCGGCAACTGAGATTGCCCCTCTAAATAGGCGTACTCAAGATGAGATGGCAACTCCTTAAGTTCGAGAGTCGTAGGATCTTCAATTGACAACTTAGATGTGACTAACTCCTCATGATGCATAGGTACAACCTCCTTAGTAGGTGGAGATGTATCAATAGCACACAAATCAACGGGATTGTCAGAGTGGACAACGAAATCAGATTCTAAAGAAATCGGATACGAGGATAGATCATCATCGGTAATACAATCGTCTACATCCAGTAATATAGACGTCTCATGTCCTGACATCAATGACTTCAACTTCTCATCATCTTTTGGATAATGCTCTCTATCAGAGAAGTGTGAGGACTTAAAACAAATGGACTCGTCTGTGTCATTAGGCTTTTGCATCGCCTTATCAACATCAAAACTAACTCGCTCATTTCCAACCCGAAGCGTAAGCTTCTAATCAAATACATCAATGATAACACGGGACGTAGCTAGGAAAGGTCTTCCCAGAATGAGCTGTACAGTGCAATCTTCGCTCATGTCTATGATCCTAAAGTCGACAGGGAAAACAAACTTATCTACTTTCACCAGCATATTCTCAGCAACGCCCTGTGGGAACTTAACTGATCTATCGGCTAGCTAAATACTCATGCGTGTAGGTTTAGGATCTACTAACCCTAACCGAGCATATAATGAAGAAGGCATGAGATTAATGCTAGCTTCTAATTAAGCAGGAGCATTAGTAACATGAAGAGACCCTATATGACAAGGTATCGTGAAACTACCCGGATCATCTTTCTTAACTGGAAGCTTGTTCTGGAGGATAATTGAACCTTCAACATTCATCTCAACTGTATCTAGATCCTCAAGCTTCTGACGATTAGAAAGGAGGTCTTTCAAGAACTTGGCATACTTAGGCATCTATGTAATTGCACCAACAAATGGAGTTGGTCATCTGACCTGCTGGAGTGTCGTCACTGATCTCCCCTCGACAGTCGTGTCTGATAGATAGTCAGACGTGTCAGTGTCATCATTGATTCATTGATGCCAATCCAGTCGGCCATGTAGCATTTACGGCCTCTTTCCTCCTCCTCATCAGATTCCTCGTTAACCCAGTAGTCCTCTGGAGCGATAAACGCCATTGCATCAGCCCGTTTTTTTCAACATTGCCACCTTGCATTCGTAGTATCCTAGGTCACGCTCATATTGGTTCTTGCATTCGCGAGCAAAGTGACCTGGTTTGCCACATTTTTAGCATCCTCTCTCATCGACCAGTTTGGATTCATCTACTCCCGGTAGTTCTTCTATCCTCTCCGACCGTTTGTCAGCTCATCGGGAATCTCTTCTGTCTTCCCGATGATGATAATCTCTTTAGTCTTCCCTCATTTTCTCATCTCACCTCTCATACCTCCTATCATCTCGATAGTCTCGTCTCTCATCATACGGTCTCTTATATTGTGGTTCTCTTCTTTCCTAATATCTCATTTCCTATCAATCATCCCTTCGCCAATCAATTCTGTCATCTCTCTTTTTGTCATTTCTTTTCTCTCGTCTATCATCCATTCTTTCATCAGGATAACACCTAGGACCTGTATCGTATCGAAGCTGGTTACTGATCTTATTCTGATAAAATTGCTTATGATGTAGATGATTTGACAGTAAGGTCGTTTGTTCATGGATATCTACTTCTTCAGCGTCGAGGGGTTCTCTGTAGGCAGACATCAAAGGAATTCCATATAGTGGGTATTGGGATAAGGACCCAAAAGAAGTAAACCCATAGTTAGTTTGAGCAGGTGGTGGTGGTTAAACCGGTTCAGGAACAACAGTCTTGTTTGATAGGAGTACCAATGGGTCATTCGCCTTGGAAATATGGTTTACGTTTCAAAGCAAAGATGCCACGGAGTTGGAAATCTACTTGTGGGCATCTACATCACCCTGGTATTTCCTCAGCTCCTTGAACAACACACTTATAGAAATCATGCTGAGATCCAAAGCCCTCTTGACCGCTCGACAACCAATCCCCCACTCATGTGGTAGAGAAAACAGATGTTGAATATTGATGTCATCCATGTCCATGAAAATGTGGAGTTTATTCAATTCATTCAACATGGTGTAGAATCGAGTGAAGGTATCCTGTAGGGATTCACCATCATTTGCCCTAAACTCATAGAATTTGGCCTTTGCCTCATCAAATTTTGCTTGGTAATTAAGATCAACACTAAGCATTTGTATTTCAAGTTCATCCCACAATTCCTTTGCAGACATTTTATTGTCCGCACTGACAAAGATGTCAGTTAGCACGGCTTAATACAATAAGTGTTCAACTTTGTGATCAAGCATTTGTCTTTCTCTTTCTTTGTCATCATGTGGATCTCTGGGTTCTTTGGTGGCAGAAATGGGAGGAACAGTTACAGAAACAACAGGTAGTTCTTAGTAGAATACGATAGGTCCTACCTTGATGGATTGAATCATGACATGCCCCATGGTTGCATGCTCACAAATTTCAGGAACCTTTTCTTCTATTGTTCATGCTCATCAGGATAGAGAACTATAACTTCTCTGGACACGATTGAAGGATAGTGAGTGCAGTGAAAAGATGATCTTTTGGAGTGGAAACTAAAACTTTGGATGTACAGTGGAACCGAAGTTCGTATGTGATCTGAAGTTCGGATGAAAAGTGGTGCAAAGTTGTTGATCAGATCCGAAGTTCGGATGGGGAACCATGACAAAGCTAAGTGAATGCTAAGTGTGGGAATAGGAGGTCCGCAGTTTGGATTGTAGGGGTCCGAAGTTCGGATGTGATACACAAGAAATTGGAAATATAATAACAAGTGAAATAGTAAAGATAGTAAAGAGGATATCAGATCCAAAGTTCGGATGGTGGGATCCGAAGTTCAGGTGGGGTGGTAAGTGATGCGAAGTTCAAATTCTGAAGTTTAGGTCCGAAGTTGACACTTAGGTTGTGTTTGATTGCGAATTTTGGCTGAATAGCCCAATTTTATCTTATTCGGTCAACCACAATGAAATGTTTGTTGATGACTTAAGTATTCAGTTCAAAAGCCTCCGTCAACATTTTGAGTCAGTCACGCAATTTGTGTCTTCCAGATTCAGTCATAATATTTTTCTATTTATTCTAATCTTCTCCTCGGTACTTCTTCTCTTTCGCACACATGCCACTCACTACTCACACATGGAAGCCACACAAGGGAAATAAAGAAACACGTTGCACTAGCCTACTAGCCTTCTATTGTGGGTTACTGACTTTTTTTTGAATGACTAAAGTTGGTGGTTAGCACATTTTTATGAAACTGGCTTTTTGTTAAAATTAGGTTTTAATTTTTTGTTTTTTATTTATTTAATATTAATTTATGGGAAAATTGCGCAAAAAAACCACCGAAGTACAACTTTTATTCGATTAAGTCCCCCATTCATTTTTTTTCCAATAAGTCCCCCAACCACCAAAATCTCATCAAAACTGAGTTTCTTTTACTTGTAATCGGTTAGAACCGAGTAAAGATCCTACATGTCATGATAGGTAACCGGTTTACGTATTACGTGGATGTAAACTTCAATCTTTTAACCCTAAACGACTAATTAACCCTAAATTGTTTACTGTAAATCGTTTACCCTAAAACCCTAATTTTTACTACAATGAAGGAAGAGAATATCGAAGCCAATCCAAGTGAAGATCTTCCCTGTAAATTCGAAGGAAGAGAAGATCGAAGGTTGAAGTGAACAACAATGAAGGTTGTAAGTCTCTGTAAAGTCTCCATCTTTTTTCATAGTATGTCTTCTTCATCTTGTGGCAAATCGTTGAACATCGGTATTCATTAAGACGGGTTGTTTCACTCACCTGTAAACACCCCAATAGAATACACAGGTGGTTTGTTTAAAACAGAGGAGCTTGATTATTTAAATGTTAGTTACCCTGATTTCGTTAAATGGCTTCAAAAGGTTACACATTTACGAACCTTCAATGTTTATTATCTGGTTCCTGGTAAGAAAATGTGTGGAGGATTAAGAGAGTTACGATGTGATGAAGACATTAGATAATGTGTTGCACATGGTGTAAGAAACAATGGGAGGATAGATGTTTATGTAGATGTATATCTAGAAGACATGACTGACTTTTTAGGAGAGGACACTATGTTTGATTATTCAGATAGTGGTGATGCAAATAGGGATGACAAACGAAAAGGGATACTTGAATACGATGAAGATGATGATGACAGTGACCCATCTTATAAAATGAGTGATAATGATTTGTCAGATTCTATTTCGTTGGACTTGGAGAATGAGGATGAGATGCCTGATTTAACCCAAACAGCTACTGATGCATTTCTAAATAAGTTATGTGACCATGAAAGGAGAGTAACTAAGGCTATAGAGGACAGTGAAGGAGATGGTGATGAACAAGTTAGGGAAGAAGTTGAAGATAGTGAAGAAGATGTAAATGGAAGCAGTGTGGTACATAAACCTAAAGTGTACCATGTGTTTGATCCATCAATTGAATGGAAATCTATGAAACCAGTCATAGGAATGAGATTTGAAAGCTCTGCCCAACTTAAGCACTGTTTAACATGCTATGCAATTGCAAATGGTTACAAGTTGTGTTATGCAAAAAATGAATCTACCAGGGTTGTTGTTAGGTGTTGCAAGACAAAGGAAGGGTATGGGTGTCCATTTAAGTTGTGGGCATCATGGCAGAAAGTGCAAGGTAGAAAGGAAAGCTTTCAAATCAAAACCATTGATGATCAACATCAGTGTGCAAGGAATTACAACCTTGGTTCTTTGGTAACATCCTAATGGCTGTCAAAGATGTACATTAAGGAGTTGATTAAAAATCCTCACATAAAGCTGAAAGATATGCAAGCAAATATTTGGATAAGTTTTTTATCAAAGTTAGCACTGCACAATGTTTCAGGACCAATTCACTTGTTTTGAATGAATTGGATGGTGGGTTAATGGAACACTATGGCAGGGTATGAGATTATGCAAATGAGATATTTAGATCTAATCCAGGTAGTACATCCAAAGTTGGGGTAATTCCACATCCAGATGGTAGTACTATATTCAGTAAATTTTATGTGTGTTTCAAATCACAAAAAGATGGGTGGCCAGCACTAAGAAATGTGCTTGGGTTGGATGGTTGTTTTTAAAGGGTGTATGTAAGGGAGAACTGTTATCAGCAGTAAGTAGGGATGCAAATAATTATATTTATCCATTGGCTTGGGGCAGTTGTAGATGTAGAGAACAAAGAGAATTGGAAGTGGTTCATTGAACACCTAGTTGAAGACCTTGGATTAGCAGATGGAACAGGCATCACCATCATTTCTGATCAACACAAGGTAAACTTGTATATTACTAACATTATATTCATTGTTAGGGCCTCATTGAATCATTGTCTTATTTTCATTCATTCATTCATTTATAGTTACTAACATTATATTCATTGTTAGGGCCTTATTGAATCTGTGAAAGAGTTGATTCCATATGCAGAACATAGACAATGTGCGAGGAGTATTTATGCAAACCTAAAGAAGAAATATCCAAGCATTCAAATAAGAAATCTATTTTGGGTTGCATCCAAGTCAACTGTTAGGGAAGAATTTATATCAAATATGGAGGAAATTAAATTAATTAGTGAAGAGGCATACAATCATTTACTGCAAAGGGACCCTAATACTTGGTGTAAGACTTTCTTTGAGCTAGATAGGTGTTGTGAGGCAGTAGAGAATGAAATCAGTGAAAGTTTTAATGTTGTGATATTGGATGCAAGAAGGAAGCCAATTATTACAATGTTAGAAGAAATAAGGTTGTTTGTTATGGGGAGGACATATAGAATGAGGATGAAAGTAGAAGGATGGGATGGGGAGGTGTGTCCTGCAATCAATAAGAAACTAAAGTAGAGAGCTACTCATGCAAGGTGAGATGTATCTGTTTTACTTAATTTTATAATGTATTCTGTTTTACTAAATGATACTTATTAACTATGTAATGCAGAGATTGGATAGTGATACCAAGTGGTGGTAATGTGTTTGAGATCCGGTCAATCCATGATTTATATTGTGTAGATATTGAAAAAAGGAGTGTAGTTACAGACTATGGCAAATATCAGGCATCCCTTGTGTACATGGGGTGTCTGGTATACATTTCATCAATGATGACCCAGTCAAATATGTAAATCAATGGTTCAGTGTGAATAAATTCAAGGAGGCTTACAACCATCCACTAAAGCCTCTTAATGGTAGCAAGATGTGGCTTCAAACTGAATATTTAAAACCATTGCCACCAAAGGATAAAAGAATGCCAGGAAGACCTTCAATCAAAAGGAAAAGGCATGAAAGTGAGGGCCAAGGAACCTACAAGAAAGTATCATCTACTAGCAAGGTTATGACCTGCAGTAATTGCCTTGAAAAAGGGCATAATGCAAGATTTTGTGAAAATGAAAAGAGAGTTCCACCACCAAAATACCAAAGCCTAAAGGTAGGCCTAGATCAACTGAACCAACTACAAGAAGTGTAGGCAGAGGAAGAGGAAGAGGTAGACCTAGATCATCTCAACCAGGTTTACAGGTATGCCTTATTATCATGTTAACATGAATATTGTTGTTATTTACTTGCAGATTAACATTATAACCTTTGTTATTTACTTTATGCAGAGAGGAATGGGTGGTAGTGCAGGAAGGGGTGGTAGGCAGGTCGCGGTGGTATTGCAGGAAGAATAGACAACACATTTAAGTTTGTTAGGAACCTCACTGTTGGTGTATGTCATTATGTTTGTAACTTATACTATTACTTTGATATTTGCATAAAGTGGCTGTTGAATTTGACTATGAACCCCACTGATTTTATGATGCAATCATCAAGGGGTGGAATAAGACAAGAGGATACTCAACCTATTAATCTGCATGAAGTGTCTGTTGAATTTGACTATGAAAATGTTCCTGAGTTCATGGATATACCTGGAGAGCCAAACAGTTTTACAGTCACAACCAATTGAAGATTCCGAGATGGAAGAAACATCACAAGAGCAAGAACCACAACCACCACATCAAGTCACTGACCAACAACAACAACCACCACATCAAGTCCCCAGAAAACCTTATGTTCCACAAAAGGATAAGAAAAGGAGGCCATCTGAAAGGATACATCAGAATAAATTGAGGAAACATGTTTATGATGCTGATGGAGGAGGATCAACAACAGAGAAAGCCATTAAAATTCTTCCATAACAGAAAGGGGGGGGGGGAAGACTTTTGGGTCGGTTTGGGACCTTTCTTTTGGGTAGAGCAATGCTTTTGGGAGGGTAATATAAGCAGATTGGAGGAAGATGTAATTTTTAAAAAATTTTGATGACCTTTCTTTTGGTTGTACTTGGTTGTGTATTGATACCTTATGATGCTTAATACAAGACTTTTGTCTTTTGTTAGTAACTTTTTTGTATTTAATATCATGTTTTGACCATATCTTTGTTGCATCTTTCTCAAAAGTCACATCCCTTGTGTATTGTTGTTTCTCACAATGCATAAAATCTCAAAAGACTCAAAACACAAATTTCAATTGAAACATTGCCTTCATTACTCAAAAGTCACATCTGTATATTACATTACCATTTCCATAAAAAAAGATAGAAACATACCTAAACACGTTGTCTATCCTTCCCTATCATTTACACTTCAAAACTAAAACATCATCTTCCACAAGAAAAAAATACACAGACAAATAAAGACCTATGCAACATCAACACTTCCATCTTCAATTTCTTCATTTCTAGTTGCATTTCAACTTTTTTCATGTTTGATATCTTCAGTTCCAGTTGAAGGGAATCGACAATCCTTTCATAACAATCTGATACATTTTCAGGAGCAACCCAACTAAAGAAATTGCAATTTCTTTAGGGAACCTGCAACCAAATATGAAATATTGAAGCTCAATAAGAATATGTTCATCATTAATAGAAAAATGCCTGGAAATTAGGGCATGAGATAAACTTTCTTCCAGGATATTGTCTGGTTGTAGATGTCCACAATCCAACAACGTCTCCACACCTACATTTGAATCTCACATTTTCTCCTCTTCCTTCTGTACAACTTTCATTTGAAGAAGAAGCCATTGAAGAAGCCATCGAAGTCGCTATTCTCTTCTTCACCAACCCTAATAATAACACAATACATGACATGTTTGATGCCATGTTATCAATAAAAAAGCCTCGTAGACGCCACGTTTCTAACTGACCGGTTGCAACCTATAAATCTCAGTTTTGATGAGATTTTGGTGGTTGGGGGACTTTATTGGAAAAAAATGAATAGGGTACTTAATCGAAAAAAAGTTGTACTTCGGTGGTTTTTTGCGCAATTTTCTGTTAATTTAATTGTGATATATTGAATATATTATCTCTGATGTTTTTATATACATTATTTTTTAATCAAATTAAACAAACTGAATTGTATGCAATTAATTAATGAATAGTTTTTTAGATTACTATATTTTGTAGTGTGTTAATATATGTTATTCTTAACTTTCATTTGGTAATAAATGTATTTTCTTTGTTGTCAAAAAACTCTAAATTGAAGGGTAAATATGTAATTTTATTTTAATTAGACGGTTCATTCAGTACATAAACAAACAATAATTGTTTTTATCCAGACAGTTAACTTAATCAAATTGAATCCAAATGTATGTTTTAAACCCTTAAATTAAAACCTAAGTGCTCTAAATTAAATATAGAACAACTTTAATGAACCAAGTTAAGCCTAAAAAACCTAAATGAGTGGATTTTTAATCAAAAATGGGCTGAAATATGAAGAATTGTTTGCTTTTTTCTAGACAGATTTAGACAAACCTAAAACATGAATTAAACTAGTGATGCTAAAACATATTTCAAAAATAGGAATCGATCAAAGAGAGGGCAAAAAACAAAAGCAAAACAGTAGGATAAGGAGGATTCTGGAACAAAATCGTGAGTCCAGCAGGTGGAAAACGACGAACAACATCAATATGTATCATATGGGAACAACTTAAGGTCCTCTACGAAAGAGGAGAAATTGAAAGTCCAGATTTCATGTTCCTCATAAGTGAGTTAGAGGATATTGATGCCAGTCTGGAGCGAGCTTAGAAGAAAGCTGAACAACAACAACAGCTTCAAGGTCCATCACCTGGTAATGAGTAGATGAAGAATGAAAGTTATCCATTAGTTGGACAGGCTTACCATTATTTGCTCCCAACTTCAACAATCCAAATGTGTTGAAATTTCTTGTACATAAGTTGTACTTGACATGCGTTGTAATTTCATTTCAGTACATTTGTTGTACTTATAAAAACATACGTTGTTCAAATCAATATCAGTATGTATAAACTGATCTTTTACTATACTTCAATGTTGTATTTCCAATTAAACAACTGTAATGTAAAAATATATAGTGATTATTGATAGAATCAGCTTAGGCTGAATATTGCAAATAAGGGGAGATTGTTAGGAACAAAAAGGTCTCAATCAAACCTGTTCTATATCATAGGGGGAGATTTTCAATCAAACCAGTTTGATACACTTAAGGTATAATTTAAGACCTCTTAATGCCTTATTGAAACCTGAAAAGTGATTTACAATATAAGCCCAAAGCTGCTCATCCTGTTACCAATTGTAACTTGGCAGATTGCCCAAGCTGTCCTAAACCGTTGGACAGGTTTGGCATAAACTGCCTGCGCTGTTCATATCTGTTGTACAGCTTAGACCCAAGGAAAGTGTTCTGTTCTTTGTGAACAGAACATGTTTTTTGTGAATAGAACCTGTTCTTTGTGAACAGGTTATACACTTTATGAAATTTGTTTCCATGTCATCATGTGAAGTCTTGGACGTGAAGATTAGTTTGCAAGTCGAAGACAAAGTGGAAAATCAGAAACTGCTTTCACTACCTAAGTTGTTTTGATACATGAAGACAAAGAGGATATTTGAAATGGGTGACAGACCATTTCTTATATCAAAATAGCTATACATGAAGAGGAAAGAATTAAAGTTGACATTCCTCTTTAAGGTAAAGCAGCATGCAACAGAGATAAAAAGGAAAAGACAAAGATTTTGCTACATAGGGACAAATTCTGTATTGTCAGAATGTGCATAAAAGCAGTCTTGTCTTTTATTAGAGGCTCTCCACTCTCTCTGCAACCAATGAGGAAGTTTCTCTGGGATTCTCTGAGTGAGTATAAAAAGAAGCTTCCAACGAATGAGAGACAACCAAGAGAGAAATCCACAAGTCCAGAACGTGCAAAATGAATTTTGTTTTCATGCATGCAAGTTCTGTTGTTTAACTTAGAAAAGAATTGTTATAGTGTGTCCAAGCTGTTCTTATTCAAGCTGTTCATTTGGGTCTTGTAAAACAATGAGTGCATCTTAGTGAGTGAATTTATTGTAACTAGTCTTAGATTAGTTGTTCATTTGTTGTTTCTAGCATCTCTGTTTGAACCATTCCGCTATTCAAACTTGTTTGTAATTAACACTTGTTAATATATAATACAGACATTGAGAAAGTGTGTTTAAATTTTAAATAGATGTATTCACCCTCCCTCTACAGCTTACAACAACATACTTGGGAAACCTTTTGGGACCTACATCCACACACACACCTTTGCACTCACTCACTTTTCTTGCAATTGAAAGAGGAAAAGAGGAGAAGATTTAGGGTTTTTGTAAGGTTGATCATCAAGGGAGGATTGGAAGCTAAAAATCTGGATAATTGAAGCTCTATAGAAGGTATAAAACTCGTCTCCATCTCTTACTTCTATTAGTATAATAGTATAGTATGGCCCATTAGGCTTTTAGAGTTTATCATTGGATTTTAGGGTTTATCAATATTAGGGTTTTATGCTCTATATATAGAGCTCTTTGTTCTCTTTTCTATTTCATTGTATATAACTATCAACTTTGCATTATAATAAAACTTTAATCATTTGATCATATCTATTTCAATACGGTATCAGAGCCGTCGATCTATGTTTGATTATTTATTCCACACCGGTTTCGCCGATCGAACTGTTTCTGATTTGTCTCAGATCGCCGATATTTTTGTTTTGCTCGATTTCTGTTTCTGATTTGTTTGATCGCCGTTGTTTCTGATTTGTCTCAGATCTCCGATTGATTCTGATTTGTTCGATTGCCGCTGTTTGTTCGATGATCGCTGCTGACTGTTCGATTTTTTGCTGCTGTTTTCGATTAGATAGCCGCCGCGGCTTCTGATTTTTCGATTTTCGTCGCTGCTTATGTGTGTTTTGATCGCTGCCACTGCACTGCTGATTCTATTTGTTTTTTTATTGTCGTTGTCGATTGGTAGTTTTTCTTTGTTTACGCTATGGCCGTTAAGGGTTTCTATTCGCATGATTTGTGGTATTTGATTCGCTTGATTCGGTTTTGTGGCTTTGTTTCATCGGTTTTGCGCCTTTGCTTGTTGGTATTTAGTTTTGCGGTTTTGATACTTTGCCTGTCGTTCGGGTTATGGTTATTTCAGTTATTTTCTTGAGTATTATTCGTTTGGTTATTTTATCATGGTGGGTGGAAAAGATGATTCGTTACAGGCTATTTGTACTCAGTTAGATGGTAACAATTATGGTTATTGGAGCTATGTTATGAAAAACTTTCTGCGTGGAAAATCTATGTGGGGATATATTTATGGTCCTATGGTTAAATCTAGTGATGTTGATGCTACTGATTATTCTATTGCTATTGATACATATGAGACTAATAACTGTAAGATTGTTACATGGAGCAATAACTTTGTGGTTCAGTCTATTGGTGTTCAGTTAGCAAAATATGATACCACAAAATAGGTTTGGGATCATTTAGAGAGAATTTACATGCAGTCAAATTTTGCTAAGAAGTATCGGTTGGAAACCGATATCCGTGCTCTTCGACAGAATACACTGAGTATTCAAGAGTTTTATTCTGCCATGTCTGACTTGTGGGACCAGTTTGCTTGTACTGAATCTGCCGCTTTGAAATCTTTTCAGTCGTATATTGATAGGAGGGAGGAACAACGTTTGGTGCAGTTTTTGATGGCTTTACGATATGATTTTGAAGGATTACGAGGGACAATCCTTCATCACTCTCCTCTTCCTACTGTTCATTTGGTGGTTCATGAATTAATAGCAGAAGAAACTCTTTTAAAATCCCAGGGTGACAAGGGGACTAAAGCATCAGTTACTGCTACTCCTGCTGTCTTTGCTGTCTCACAACGATCTCATTTGTCTAATTCTAATCAGACGCGGCCTGCTTTCAAGATTGCTTTAGATGAGTGTGTTTACTGTAAACATAAGAATCATTGGAAGTCTCGGTGTCCTTTATTGCTCAAAAAAGTAAACAACAGCCAAATTGTTCTTTATTGCAGAATAAGTCACCGGGACCCTCTACATGGATGCCTTGTTCACCTCAGTTTAATGTTACTGCTGTCACACCTTCTGTTGATTCAGGATCTACTGATACCAATTCATCACCATCTGTTTTAGATCCTCATGTGTTTGAGCAGTTTCGTTAATTTCTCTCTAGTACATCTACTGCCATGTCAGCCTCTCCTCATTCAGGTTTGTCTTCGTCTGGTAATTCAGGTATACCTTCATCCTTATGGATTTTAGATTCTAGAGCGTCTAATCATATGTCACCTCACTTATCTTCATTTGTTTCGTTATCTCCTGATGCTTCTCTATTTGTTATGTCTGCTAGTGGAATACCTATGCCTGTAGAAGGTGTTGGTACAGTTGTCTCCCCACATGTGTCCCTTACCAATGTATACTATATTCCTTCTCTTGCCTTGAATCTTGTCTCGGTCAGTCAATTGTGTAAATCTGGATATCATGTGCTCTTTTCTTATACTCTTTGTTGTGTGCAGGACCCTCGTTCTCATACAGTGATTGGGACACACCGTAAGCTAGGGGAGTTATATGTTGTGGATGATCTCAAGCTATCTATTGTTGCCGCTTCGGGTGTTGATCTGTCTTCATTTTGTTTGTCTTCTTTGTCGTCTGATTTTTATTTATGGCATTATGCGTTTGGGTCATGTGTCTGCATCTCATTTACAGTTTTAGCCTCTACAGGCGTTTTAGGACATTTGAATAAATCAAACATCTCTAATTGAGTGGTTGTAAACTGGCAAAATTTTCAACCCTACCTTTTAATAAAAGTATGTCTTGTTCTTATGCTTCATTTGATCTTGTTCATTCTGATGTATGGGGGCCTGCACCTGTTTGTTCTAAAGGGGGTTTCAAATACTATGTGTCATTCATTGATGATTACACTCGTTATACATGGGTATATCTTATGAAACATAGATAAAATTTTCTTTCCATTTATAAGGATTTTTGTGCCCTTGTTAAAACCTAACATTCAGTTGTTATTAAATGCTTTAGGTGTGACTTGGGGGGGGGGGTATACTTCTAATGAGTTTACACAATTGCTTGCTTCTGACGGTACCCTATACCAAACTTCATGCACTGACACTCCTCAACAAAATGGCATTGCTGAAAGAAAACATCGTCAGCTTGTTGAAACTTCTCGCTCTCTATTACTATCTTCTAAGGTTCCTAGCATTTTCTTGGGGGAAGCAGTTCCTTTTGAAAAACTTTATGGGTCTAAACCTGATTATCCTTGTTGCGTGTCTTTGGCTGTGCCTGCTTTGTTCTTCGTCCGCATGTAGAATGCAATAACTTGTCTTCTAAAGCTGCATTATGTGTTTCTCTGGGTTATGAGATTATTCAAAAGGGGTACCGCTGTTTTGATCCAATAAGCCAAAAGTTCTACACTTCCCGTCATGTTATTTTCTTGGAACATATTCCCTTCTACACTATTCCTGCCAAATCTCATGATATGACCCGATCTGATCTTTTGTTTGTTGATCCTTTCACTGATGACCTTGATAACTTGGATAGTTAGCCTTCTGGGACATCTACAACAATTGATGCCTCGGTTACAGAGACTCCTACAACTCCTTCTGTGCGGTTGTGCCTACGTCCATCCCATCACCGGTTGAGAATGCAGAAGTTCTTGCTGTACGCAAGTCAACTCGTCTTCGTAAGTCCACTAAACTTCCTGATTTTGCATACTCCTCATACTCATCTTCGTTTGCTTCCTTTATTGCTAAAGTTCGTAGTCTGTCTGAACCCACTCCTTTAGAAAGGCTGTTTCTAATCCTCTGTGGCAGGATGCTATGGTTGAGGAATTGATTGCTCTTCATCAGACTCATACTTGGGATTTGGTTCCGCTGCCATCTGGAAAGCAAACCATTGGTTCTCGTTGGGTATATTAAATTAAGAATAAGTCTGATGGATCTGTTGAATGGTATAAAGCCCGTCTGGTTGCTAATGGGTATTCACAAGAATATGGTCTAGATTATGAGGATACTTTTGCTACTGTAGCCAAAATGACTACTGGTCATACGTTGATTGCAGTAGCCTCTATCCGCAAGTGGAAGATTGCTCAGATGGATGTCAAGAATGCTTTCTTGAATGGTGATTTCCATGAGGAGGTCTATATGACTCCTCCTGGCGTTGCTCACAAGCCAGGAGAAGTATGTCGTCTGCGCAAAGCCTTATATGGTCTCAAACAAGCTCCTCGTGCTTGATTTGAGAAGTTTCCCATCGTCATCACCTCTCTTGGTTTTCATTCTAGTAACCATGATTCTGCTTTGTTTGTTAAATGCACAAGTGTAGGACGATTTCTCTTGTCTTTGTATGTTGATGATATGATTATTACTGGTGATGATTATGCCGGTATTGAGTCCTTGAAGCATGATTTAGCTCATCATTTTTCCATGAAGAACTTGGGATTACTTCGTTATTTCCTGGGAATATAGATTTCTCACTCTAACAAGGGATATTTTTTGTCTCAGTCTAAGTACATTTCAGATTTGTTTGAACGTGTTCGCCTATCTGACAACAAGACTGTGGACACTCACTTGGAAACTAATGCTCGTTATTCTCTTACTAATGGTGTTCCTCTTGATGATCTGACTCTGTATCGTACTATTGTGGGTAGTTTGGTTTATCTCACAGTCACCAGACCTGATATTGCTCACACGGTGCATATTGTTAGTCAATTTGTGACTGCTCCTACGACTACACACTGGGAGGCGGTCCTTCGCATTCTGAGATATTTAAGGGGCACTCAGTTCCAGACGCTTGTGTTTCCTTCGTCATCTAATTTTGGATTACGTGCTTACAGTGTTGTTGATTGGGTTGTGGATCCTACTAATCGTAAGTCCACTACTGGCTTTTGCATCTTTATTGGAGATTCACTTGTTTCATGGAAGAGTAAGAAACAGGATTTTGTTTCTCACTCTTCTACTGAAACCGAGTATCGGGCTATGACTGGTACTTCTATGGAGGTTGTTTGGCTATGCTGGTTACTTGTGGACATGGGTGTTCGATTATCTCAGTCTACCCCGATACATTGTGACAACAAAAGTGCTATATAGATTGCTCGTAATTTGGTGTTTCATGAACGAACGAAACACATTAAGGTTGATTTTCACTGCACTTGTCATCATCTTCAGATGAGAACTATTTCCCTGCCATTTGTTCCTTCCACTTTACAAGTTGCTGACATTTTTACTAAGGCGCATTTTGCTTCTCGGTTTCGTTTTTTGTCAGACAAACTCTCAATTATCATTATTGTAGCATTGTGAGTTTGAGGGGGGATTTAGTATAATAGTATAGTATGGCCCATTGGGCTTTTAGGGTTTATCAATATTAGGGTTTTATGCTCTATATATAGAGATATTTGTTATCTTTTTTCATTGTATTCTACTCTCAACTTTGCATTATAATAAAACGTTAATCATTTGACCATATCTATTTCAATAACTTCATTTTCTTCTTGCTTTTGTTCTTCATTTGGAGGAATAAAAACCCAAATGGGTTTATGTTGGTTTGTTGGCAAATGACTCCAATCTTTAAATATGTTGTAGTACGGTGTTTGTTGATCAAAATGGAGCCATAATACACAACTAAATTAGTAGTTTGTAAGAGTTTTGGTTGAGATCCAATTTAGGGCTCAATAAGCTCTTGAGGATCAATGGCATGCATATATATGTTAGGCAATCATTGGAAATCAATGACATTAACTTTGGTGGGTGAAGAGTTAAACTCGTAGCCTTAAATGTCTGCAGATAGGGTCGATGCGCAACGTCGTTTCTTTGATGTGTCGCGTCCCCCTTACATGTCTGATGAAAATTTTAAGATTTAACGCTAATCCCGCAAAGTATTAGTATATGAATTGTTGTTAAATGTGTGTAAAATATCCTATTTAATTGTGAGGGCTATATAAATAATGACGAAAGCATAGTAAAAATCAGTAGCTTTATTTATAATTAATGACAATACATAATTGAAATAACAATAAATCATTAGTTTTTTTAATAATTAATGTCCACCATTAAATATCAAAAATTTCATTTGACAATTGTCGTACATTAACTTTTAAAAATGGATTCTATTAATCTAGGGTTTTCAACAATATCCCTAAAATATAGTAACTATAAAGTCTTTGTTTAAACAAAAAATTTGTATAATACATGTGTCAAATATATGCTATGCCAATTGGCGATCCTAATTAAGTGTCAAGTGACAATTTATATAATTTTTTAATTGAAAACATAGATTATTATTATTAGGGATATTTGTGTTAAAAATCTTCAAATTGGATCATTTTTGTTATTAAAACTCTCAACCATTTTCCATTACATAAAGAGCCCCCAACTGACTAAATATTATTAAAATAAGGTTTTTTTAAATGACTTGTAACATGATGAACCGATTGTAATCTGCTGACAAATCATTCGTCTCCGATAAGCATTCTTTTTCAGCGAACTTACTTGTTTGTGTTTTTTTATTCAAATTCACATTTTTTTATTTCTTTGTTTAAATATGTGTTATTTTTTTGCTGGAATTACTTTTTTAGTGAAATTTCGATGGTCACTAATGAGTTGTCTACGATGGTCTGTAACTTTCAATTGGTTACAACCGGTAACATCCAATTACTGTGAGAATTTTTATGGTTGAGGTTTTTTCGTACATAATGGTTTAGAGTTTTGATGGTTTAACTTGAGGTGGGTTTTTTTTTGCACAAATGTCCCTTATTATTATTATTATTATTATTAATTAATTAATTAATTAATTAATAATTAGTATTATTATTAAGGGACATTTGATTTGCAGATTTCCAGATATTTGCAATTAAAATTCTATGTTTGGCATGCATATTTTAGTGGTAATTTAAAATTTCAGGATTTCTTTAATCCATTCCTTCTTTATTATTAAAAACTCAGCCTCCCCTAGTATTTTAAATCAAAGTTACCTTGCATTTTTCAGATTAACAAATTTTACTAAAAAATAATGCAGTCTCTGACAAAATCCTGACAAATGCTGCATAATACAAAGGGGAAATTGCGCAAAAAAACCTATAAGTTGGATCATTTTTGCGATTAAAACTCTCAACCATTTTTTATTGCACAAAAAACCTCCAACCGGTTAAAACTTTGTAAATTTGGGTTTTTTTTCAAAAAATCTGACTTGCAACCGGTTTAGCCGGTTGCAACTTGATGACGTGTAACATTTTTAAATAGATTTTTGCGTAAAAAACCTCCAACTTTTTTAGTTTTTTCAATTAAAACCCCAAATCATTTTTCATTTGATAAAAAAACATCCAACCAACAAAGATAATTAAAATTGAGTCTTCACTTATTGCATTTTGATGACATGGATATTTATTAAACTTTTATTTATTAAACAAAGAATTCGTTTCCCAATGAAACCTCTGAAACACCCGTCCTAATTTCTATAGAATGATTACATGATCACTACGTTATAAGCACCTCAAAATACGGGATAATTAAAATTTTCCTCAAAGGATAATATATATTGCAGACAACTATCCAAAAACATCATCAGAGTACGCTTACAAAATCAGAGTATTGATATTACATGTCAAATCTTAATTAATAAAGTCTATGGATCTACCCGATCCCAAAAGTATCATAATAAAACTAAGTCATGAGCATCTTGAAAGCATCTCTATCTCTTCAACACGTACTTCAATATCAATGGTGAGAACTTTGACCCATAGTGGCCTTACCCTTATCGGCAGGACCTGTAAAATATAAGTCCCCCAACGGGGTAAGCAATCGCCTAGCGAGTAACAAATTTAAAAACACAACAAACACATATAACAATGGTAGAATAATTGTTAGATATAAATACAACAAATTACATTTCCGGTCGCCCGGAATAATTCACGGCTCGCCCGTGGAGACAAAACTAGGCATGCGGCTCGCCCGACATGCTAACGCACCGACTCGCTCGGTGTGTGCTTTGCCACACGAAGTAGCATCACACTCTCATAGATGTCTCGTAATATCTCCATCATAGTATGCATACTGGAATATCTCACATATAGACTCATGATAATAATTTAACATGGCAAAGCAATCTCAATAATTTTATCATTGCAATATAAAAGAATCCTCATGACAATCATAATAAGTCAGATATCAAGTTCAAGTAGTCACATATGAATATTATGCATTTAAATAAGTTACTCACATAGCCTGCAAATCAGCACGTTCCACAGTTTGCCTCAATCTTGAAGTTCGGTATAAACTCTAACAATAATATTCAAGCTCTAGCCAAAGCCCAACACAACACTATTGTAGTCATGATACCATAATATCAAATTTCGCTATTAATATTTAACCATCTTACGATATTTGTTTAATTTAGTCCTTTCCGTTTTGCATCCAATATTGGCGTGTATTATTAACAAAAGTTATTTTGACCTTCGAATTTAATTTATTAAATAAGGGTCCCAATTAATATAAGTTCCCCTACTAGAAATTTAGTTTAATATTCACATTAACTATCCGTGTTTATTTACTAAATAATCTCTAAATAAATTAATAATTTAATACAACTCAATTTGAATATTTAGTAGTCTCTCAATCATAATTTATTTATATTAACTCATGACTAAAGCAAGCATCCTATGTGTATTTTAGTTAGTGGAAGCCCAAAAGATAAATGATTTAATTATCTAATTTCACCACTTATATTAGTCCACGCTAATATAAATAAACCCAATCCAAGATATTAGTGGCAACCCAAACTAATAATAGTGCAACCCATCTATTTTATTTATTTATTTTCTAAGCTCAAACTAAATAATTATAGCAACCCATTAAGTTAGCTTAATCCCAAACTTATTAAATTAAAATAGCCCAAATTTATAAGGGTCAAATCTCATTTTAATTATAAGGTCCAAATCTGATTTTTTTTAAAAATTTATTTAGAAGACCCAAATGTGATTTTTATTTGAAAGGCCCAATTTTGATTTATTTTTTTTTATTTTATTAAAGGCCCAAATGCTGATTTTTATTTAAAGGCCCAAAATATTTTTTTTTTTGGCGTGATACTTACATACGTGTGTGTGTGTGTTGTGAGACAGTAAAAGAAAAAAGATGGACAGAGGGCAGCAGAGAATGGGACGGACAGACAGAGCACCTGACAGACAGCCGGTTGGCCGCCGCCGGTCAGAATCCGGCAACCAACCAGTTTTATTTTCTTTTTTTTTTTTAATCTTTGTTCCATTTAATCTATATATTTCACAAAAGTTAACCCATACAAATCTTACTTGACAAATCTTAAATTCTTATTTTCTTGTTTCTAAATCTCTATCCAATCCATGAAATAACATAATAAACTCAATGCTAAACTAGTATTCAAGCTTGTTTGATGTTTGAAAGGTTATTTCAAGATTCTCCACAAATTTTGAAGAAACTCGAAACTAATGGAGTTCAAGGTCCACAAAGAATATGATGATGAAAATTTTGAAAAGTGGTTTTAGTTTCAGAAAATAACTTCCTTGAGAGCTTTATTTTGATGATTATTTACTACATGAAATTTATAAAACAAGAATGGAGATGATGGTTACCTCAAGATTATAGATGGAAAACAAATGAAGGAGATGAAGCTTCTCTTTCAAGACCCAAGTTCACTCACTCTCCAACAACATTTCTTCTAAGGTTAAAAATACTGATTTTGGTAATAGAATAGTGGATTCAAAGGTGGGATTATATAGATGATGAATATGACAAGAATGAGACATTTTCTTACAAGGAAAAAGCCTTCATTGGCTTAGCCAAGAGATGGTGGAAATGTCATGCTTCATGTCCCCAAGAGATGACAAAATTTAAATATTTCTAAAATGATAAAATTTTAATGTCAATTTCTTGAATAAGTCATCAAACTATTCTATCAATTTGGCATTTAACTTTTTATTCCTATTTCACATTTTGAATACTTTAAATGATTCATCACACTAATTATATAATCTAAATTTTGGGATGTTACAACCTCCACCCTCTAGGCTAGCGTACCTCACTTGTAACACCCGTTAATTTTGAAGCAGTCAATTATTCGTAATTTTATCAATTTATCTTAAGCATCATGACTCAACTTAATTAAGATTAAAATGTTAGTGTTATGAGGTGATTTTATGATTTAGGATAATTAATATATGTGAGATATAGTGGTATGATCATGTAAAATGAAAACTTGTCATCTTAAAAGAAATTAATTATGAGGTGTGCAAGGAATCCTAACAAGAATTGGTTATGATCATATACCATATGATTACATCCATGCTAACCATGCTCACTTTATCCATCATAAATCCTTATAAATGTATAACCTCTATTCTTCATTCTTATCACTAATCTATCAAACACATTAAAAAAAAAACACACACACACACACACACACTCAATCTGGATTTTTATTTTAAAGAATATGGGCTTGAATTTTGAAGATTAAATCATCAACATTATTGTCATCTTCTTCATAAGTTCATCATCTTCAACACCAATCACCATTGAGGTTCATTAAGGTATTCATTAACTCTTTAAGTTTTTATAATTTATATATCAACAAATGATTATCATGGGAATAGATTGAAGGAATTTTTGAATAATTTTGTATAACAATATTCATCTTCCTCACTTTCTTCAAGATTAAGAAAATCTCCATTAATGGAGTTTCAAGGTGGACTTAAGGAGTTTTGTGTATCATTTAGAGTTTTCATCCAAAAACAATAGAAAGGTGTTTAAAAATATTACTGGAATCAAATTGAAGATTTATTTTCGGTTTTAATAACATGTATGAGATTCCATGGTTTTTGTATAAACTTGAGTTAGAGCAAATCTTGAAAGAAGTTTTGAGAAAAATAATCTAGAAAATATACTAATAGAAGGTTGATAAGAGTGATGTAGTGTGTGTTAGTAATGGTCCGGAGCCGGTGTCGGCGCCGCCGCTGCTCGGCGGTGGCCGAAGAGGACGAGGGCAGCAGCCATGGCTGCACCGGTGCACTGCTCGTTCTCGTGCTGACTGCGATTTTGTTCTGGATTTCACCGAGAGGGAGGGATGAGAGAAAGAGTGTGTGTGTTGTGATCGGACGGAGCTGCGGTGGCCGGCGCCGGCAACGCCGCTGGCCGGTGTCCTTTTTCCTTTGGCCGGCGACTGGATGTTTTTTTTTCCTTCTGTTGCCTGACCGAGAGAAAAGAGAGATTGGGAAAAGAGTTTTGTTTTTTATTTATTTATTTATTTATTTTTAAAACCTTTAATTTAAATTAGGTTAGGGTTACAAGTGTTGGGCTAGGGAATTATGGGCTTAGTTTAGTTATAAACCTTAGGCTTTTAATTAAGTTAGTTAATGGGCTAATTACATATAATTGAAATTTGGGTTGATAGGTATATTAAAGATTAAAGTTGGGGTTTTGGGTTTTAATTTAGTTGTTTTTCTTTTCTTTTATTTATCATTAACTTTGGGTTTGAGTTAGTTTTAATTTTCTAAGTCCAATATAAATGCACCTTAGGTGTGAATTGATAGTTTGATTATATGAATATTGTGGGGGTTTTTTTTTTATAAGGTAGAAAGTGAGTTGTAATTTGATAATCCATTTAAATAATTTAATAAATTAGTTTAGACTTAATACTTATTATATGGGCTGAACTTTTCATTAAATTGAAATAGGATTTAAGTAGATGGAATTAAATATTCTATATGAAAAATAATTTAGTTGTTTTAATCAAGTTGGTGAGTTACTAATGCAATTTTAAGTAATAAGTTTATCATTTATGGTGGGATAACTAAAGTTAAATCATTACGTTTATTTATAGAATTACTTTGTTAATAAAAAAAAATCATATTACGAGGAGGAGTACAGATTAATTATTAACGCAGGGGTTTAGCAAACTTTAGCAAATAAGTCGGAATTTATTAATTTAAACCATTTACTTTAATTAATAGAATTGATAACGGACTTAGTAAAAATATAGAGTTAAGAATATTGACAAATAGACAATGTACTTTGATATCAGGTCTTTAGTGAATTCAATTGAATGTTGATATTATTTTGTTGCATTGAGCCGATATCTGAGAATCATTTTCCCCAGTATGCATACTGTGTATTATGTGGATTAAACGAGGTTGTTGTGTGCTTCCGAGTTGTATGGCGGGCGAGCCGCATGTTTTGTACACGTGCTAACCAAGCGAGTCGTACGCCGTGTACTTGTTATCGGGCGAGCCGGTAACAATACCTAATTCGTGAATGCTAAATCGAGCGAGTCGTAATGCCACACATGTTGAATTTGAGCCGATATTTGTGTTGATCATGTTATATATGCTTGTTTGTGCTTTTAAATTTGTTACTCGCTAGGCGACGGCTTACCCCGGTTGTGGGGATAAATTTTCAGGTTTAACTGATAAGGGAAAGACACCAGCTTCAGGATCTAGAGTTTGAGCATTTATGGTATCAGAAAGACTTCCGCATTTACTCTGATTTATATTTTGTACTTGGGATGAGTAGATCCCTAGACTTTCAATTTGGTTGTAATAATTAGATGTTATATTTTAGCGCCCTCTGAATGTGGTGGTTTTAGTTTATGTATGTATTGAAAATTGAAGTTTGAGATTAGAACGCTTTATTTTATTACTTCGAGGTTTATGTTGGAGAATTATAGTAATAGCGCCGCGTTATTAGAACGGGGCGTTTCATCACTGCTCTGGCTGATCATATTTAGAAGCTAAAATGGAACATAAATAGACGAAATTGAACATAAAGCTGAACCTAAAAATGCAACTCGTGAACACAAAATGAAATCGATTCCATCAGCACAATTGAAGTTAAAATTCAAGATTAAGCGGCAAATGTTAATCGGACATACATACATAAAATAAACAGCACTGAACATAAAGAGGAGATAGAGTAATCGGAGTTGTCGGAGGTAGAGAAGAAGAGAAAACGTAAATATTATTGTTGGTTAGAGGAGAGAAAAATATAGCTAAGGGTTTTAATCGAAAAAGTCACTAGATTTGGGGTGGGTTTTTTTTATGCAAAATTCAGTTTAAGAATTATACATGTAGTGTCACGTAGGCGCCACGTAAGTCGGGTTTGCCATGTGGACGCCACGTAAGTCGGGTTTGCCATGTGGACGTCATGTGTATGCCATGCAAGCATAACAACCTATTATAACCGGTCAAGTATTAAATTTCAAAAGATTTTAGCGGTTAGAGGTTTTTTGTGTAACAAAAAATTGTTAGGGGTTTTATTCACAAAAATGATCCAACTTTGAGGTTTTTTTACGTAATTATCCCTAATACAAATCCTTTGACAAATGCAAATCCCAAAGGAAAAAAATTTATGAACAAAATGCCTCTTATAGTATTATCAAGGATTAATTGTGTCAGAAGGTAGCCTATTGTCGTATTTTTGTCAATTTGGGTAACATACTAAATTGTTTTATTTTAAGGTAACATAATTTTCAAATCAAGCCAATCAAGATTACCATATCGGATTTAAAGATAAAAGTTACTAATGTGACAATTTCTTTGTCCAGTTAGAACTTTTTATACAATTTATTTTTTGATAATACATCGCTATTTTAAGCAAATTTGAAAATAAAATTTTCATTTTAATTTGATAAAGTTATTTTGATTGTTAGGGTAAAAAATTAGAATTTTACTCCAATTGAAAAAAAAAAAATACTGTGTTACAAAACCTAGCAGCCACCGGCCCACCACTACCGTCTCCTACTTCTCCAGCCACCTTCACCGTCTCCACCCACAGCCACCACCATCCACAACCATCACCACCACCGCCTCATGGTCCTCCTTCACAAGCATCGCACCACCACGATAGCTCACCACCACCGTCGCGAAGCACCAAGAAACCAAAAAGGTTTTCCAGGAAAGGGTTCCATTTTAGTCTCTGTCGAAGGCTCAAAAGCCACATCTGATTTCAGGTCTGTTCTTTCGATTGTTTATCATGTCTGTTGGATTCCAAGGTATAAGTGTTCATTCGTTTTCAAGGTTTTTACGGTTTGTTCTTTATTAGATATGTTTTATGTTTTGAATGGATATTCATCCGCTTCTGATGTAGGTTTCTTCAAGGTTTCTGGTTTTTCATTTGTTGTTCTTGTGTTAATTTATCAGATATGTTGATTATGATTTTGAATCAGATCACTTGTTTTTGAGTTTAGGGTTCATGTTCATGTATTATCATCATATATTCATGGAAGTTTGAATTTTGTTTCAATAATAATAATAATAATAATAATAATAATAATAATAATAATAATAATAATTAAATTTAAGATTAAAAAATGACATGTGCAAAGTACATTGTGAGTATGTTGCTAATTTATGGAGATCCAATAAACATTTGTTGCTGAAGTGGCAGCCAACGTGGACATCTAGTTAGCTCCTAGTCACCACTCAATGTTATAATGGATCAATTAATTTGAGTTGGATGTTTTATTAAGAAAAGTTTTGGTACTGGAATGCTATTTTAGAAAAAAAAAATCGAATACAATGTGTATTTTTGGTTGCTATTTTATGCAGTTAGCCCTTCAAAAGCCAAAGTATAAAACCAACAAGCAGAATTTTGCCATTAGCTATGGGGAAAGCCAGTAAGCCGACAGGGAAGTTGTCATTGTTTGAAAGACTGCTACGCCACCGTGTACATGAAACCTACGGAAAAGAAATTCCGTCCATTGACCAAGTCGTCGACCTCCTGCGCGCCACTTTTCCTGAATACGGTCGCCACAGGCTCCAACTTTTCACCAGAATGGTGAAACAAACCATAGATTCCGACAACAACAAAGGTAAGAAGAAATCAAGGAGTCGGTCTATATTCAATGAAGATGATGACAATGACAGCACATCACCCTCGTTAAGCAGTCCTGTGAGTAAGAAGGCAAAGAAAATTGATAGTAGAGAACAGAGATTAAAGGTGCTGGAAACAAAGCACGTTGCACGTAGACGAATTGAGCTACAATCGGAGCCTTTGCATTCAGTATCGTCTTCTTTCTCTTCTTCTTCTGAAGATATAAGTGCGGTTTCGACGTCTGAGGATGAGGTTTATGGCCTACAATGTCAACCAGAGTTTGACTTAACGAAATCGATGCTTCGAGACAGATACAGCAAGTCAAAAATCGATGAGAAACCTAAAAAAGTGGAGCTAGAAATGGTTACCAATAAGGAGACGAAAGAGGTCGATATGATGAAGGAAGATGGAGGTGTTATGCCGGTGGTAAAAGCAAAGGAACAGAAAGCGAGAAAATTGTCAAATGATGATTCTCTTGATGCAAATGGGAAAGATGATGGGCCGAGGTTTAAAGACCTTGCTGGTATGGATGCTGTGTTGGATGAGCTAAAGATGGAAGTGATTATTCCTTTTTATCATCCAGAGCTACCTCGAAGCCTTGGTGTTAGGCCGATCACTGGTATTTTGTTACATGGGCCGCCGGGGTGTGGGAAGACTAGACTAGCTCTCGCTATTGCTAATGAGACTGGAGTTCCATTCTACAAAATTTCAGCCACTGAGATGGTCTCTGGTATATCAGGTAGGCTGTATTTTCTTTACTCGAATTATATCTTGGAATAATTTCATTATAGCACCGCAAAAACACGCTGTTATTTTATAGAATCATCCCATATGTACATCCTTATATGATTAGGATTGAGTTAACATTGTACTAGGAATTCAATCTCACATAATAATTTATCAGCTTTCAGATAGCACCAACATAGAGGATTGAAGTCTGTTGTGATATATACATTGCTGGTGAGACCTTTTAACGTCAAGAATAAGTTTGCCACACATTTAGTCCTTTTAGATTTTCTGTGTTTGAGGATGAATGAGTTTGTGCTTACACTAGGATGTCTGCTTAATAAAGAATGTATAGCTTGGCCTTTGCTCTTGATTTTTAGATGGTTAAACACGCTTAGAATTTTGTCATTTTACCATTATTCTGTTTCGATTAAACAGTGTTCATTTACTTACCAGTTTGATAATGTTTTACAACCAATGTCCGATGATAATAATCTTAGATAACATCGTCAATTTGAGTAAGTATCAATAAGGCTAAGTTTGAAGTCAATTTGACTGGTGACATGATGTTTCTATTTTATATTTGAAGTTATGGATAAGTTTGAAGTTCACAAAAATGTGTTGAGGATTTTCTTAATGGGAGATTGAATAGCTAAAAAGTATATATGTTCTCGTCTAAATGTTCATATATAATCATATTATAAGGATTATATTGACAATAATATCAGGTAACTTGAATAATTTCTATAATTCTTCTGCAACAATACATTTAACTAGAATAAATGAACTTGAAAACTCAAGTCGCTAGGAAATTCTTATAACCACATGGGTATGTATATATACAACTTATGGCACAAGTGCTTCCACATGAATTATGAGGTATGTAGATTAATGAAAAAGAGAGGTTTATTTTATATTATTAATTTTTTTTTTTTTGGGGGGGGGGGAGGGGGGGATCTGTTTCACAAATGCTTATATATTGGCAAAAAGTTCAGGTGCATCAGAAGAGAATATACGAGAGCTATTTTCAAAAGCCTACAGAACTGCGCCGTCGATAGTTTTCATCGATGAGATTGATGCAATTGCTTCAAAAAGGGAGAACCTTCAAAGGGAGATGGAGCGGCGTATCGTGACACAGTTGATGACTTGTATGGATGAATCTCACAGAGTTGTCAAACCAGATGATAGCGCAAAACATACAGGGACAACTAATGACAAACCGGGATACGTCTTAGTGATTGGCGCTACTAATAGACCTGATGCTCTTGATCCAGCATTAAGAAGGCCCGGACGTTTTGACCGAGAGATAATGATAGGTGTTCCAGATGAAAATGCTAGAATGCAAATTCTTTTGGTACATATGCGCAATAAGAAACTTGAAGGGGCTTTTGATCTTGTCAAAATTTCTAGGGCAACTCCAGGATTTGTTGGAGCTGATTTAGAAGCATTGGTGATGAAAGCTGGTTCCCTTGCCTTGAATAGATTTATTAGAAGAATGCTAAAGCTTTCTAAAGAAAGTATAGGCACTGAACAAAACGAAGACTGGTGGAAGGAATGGAGTCCTGAAGAGTGGAAGGAGTGGAGTCCTGAAGAGATGGGAAAAGCTAGCATCACCATGTTTGATTTCGAGGTAATATAAAAACCCAACACTATAATTGCCTTACCAACCTTTGTGGTACATGACGTTCAATTCATAATATAATGGTTTTTTCCCCAATTAGTTGGAATTGGCTATTATAGAAATCAGAAAACATGATAAAGAGGCAAACATTGTGAAGTTTCATAATATGTGAGGCAAACTCTTCTTTTGATTAATAAAAGGATTATTGTTAGATGGCTTTGTTTCAAAACACAAATTTGGTGGCCCATTCAATCCATATAATGAAATTTTCAAAAGCTGGTTTCTTTTTATAAGTTAATTATTATCTGTTGCTTCCTTATCATCAAATCATTTAATTCCTGCTGTCAGTAATATATTTTCTAATTATCTACAGGTAGCAACCAAACTGCTTCAACCCTCTTCTAGAAGAGAAGGGTTCTCAAGCATTCCAGATGTCAAATGGGAAGATGTTGGAGGTCTTGATATGTTGAGAAGGGAGTTCGATCGTTACATAGTTAGGCCTATAAAACATCCTGATGAATATGAGGTGAAATGTTTGCTATTAGTGTCATTTTGATTGTGGTGGTCACTGGTCAGACTATAAACGGGATATTTCTTGCTAGATAATTGTGTGCATGGATGATTTGACCTGGGTAGTGGATCAGTATGTGTAGTATGTGGGTTTGGGGGCCTTATATCCGGTCATAATCTTGACTTTTATACACAGAGAATGTTACCTAGTCTACTTTTGCGAGAAGACCTTGGGGTTTCACCTACATTCTAATCATTTTAGGAACTAAATGTAATGTTGTCCATTCTTTTGACAGGGCCCCTTAATTTGCTCGCAATTCAAGTAGATGACAGGTGATTGAAATATTTGAATAAAACAGAAAAGATAACATTTAGATGGTATAAACGTAGCACCTTAATTAGGATTCTTTCTAGCATCCTTCTTTTTCTGACCCCATCATAATTATTTTAACAAATTTCATTCAGGAGGATCTTTCATGGTTATATTCTTATGCACTGACACATAAAATTTGCCTTTGTAGAAATACGGAGTTGATATAGGGACAGGGTTTTTACTATATGGACCTCCTGGTTGTGGAAAAACATTAATTGCCAAAGCTGTTGCTAATGAAGCAGGAGCAAATTTCATACACATCAAGGTCTGTCACTGAGGCTACCTACTCTCTTCAACATCATACTCGCAGATTATTTCTCTCGTAAAATATGTGTAATTTGTTTACTGTGAAGGGTCCTGAGCTTCTGAACAAATATGTCGGTGAGAGTGAATCGGAAGTGAGGAGACTATTTAATCGTGCAAGGATGTGCTCTCCATGCATACTATTCTTTGACGAGGTATTGCTTGCTCTGGGAATTATTTAGGCAAGTTTTGGTTTTAACTTCAACTATATATGGCCATGAAAAGGCATTGAAATTTTTTTCTTGAGATTTATTTCTTTGGTTCTTCTTATTAACGATGTGCATAGTGATAGTGGATGCATTTTAGTTGTTTTGTGTAAAGTTTTATATATGTATTAGTTTTCAAGTTGAACATGCTCCTTTGAGTCATTAGACTGACTGGGTATCATCCTTTGCACATGATCTTTTGCCTGCACCCCAAACATCATGACAAATGTCATTTTAAGACTTAATAATGAATTGAAGTATCTATATCTATATCTATATCTATATCTATATCTATATATATATATATATATATATATATATATATATATATATATATATATATATATATATATATATATATATATATATATATATATATATATATATATATATATATATATATATATATATATATATAAAATAAAAGAGAACACAAAACGCCACATGGCGTCACCACATTCCACCTGAAAAGATAAATACATTTTATTATTTTTTAAATAAATAAAATATAATATAATTTATCTATAAACTTAAAATAAAATATTAAAATAAATAAGATTATATTTTAAATGAAAAAATTACAATATTGTTAAAGAACATCTTGAAAAGATAATACACTTATTATTTTAAAATTCAAATTAAAATATTTAAAAGATTGTTAAAAAATAAATACTATTCACGTTTTTTAAAAAGATAGATATATAATATTTTTGACAAATAACTATACTTTTCTTATATTTATTTTATAATAACTAATATTTATATGGTTTAATGTTAAGTTTCTTGTATCATACAAATGCTTTGTTTACGATTAAACTGGACCTTGAAAATGGCTAGAAATTTTTTTGGGATCAATGCTGCTGCTTTGATTATTTCAGGTAGATGCTCTGACAACCACTCGTGGAAAGGAAGGGGGATGGGTTGTTGAACGACTTCTGAATCAGGTTGGCAAAATTTACTGTTCATATTTGCAAAATTTATTTACTCCTAATCTTAGAGTACTTGAGAGAGAGATGACAAGCTTATTTTTGCAGCTATTGATAGAGCTAGATGGTGCCGATCAACGGAAGGGAGTTTACATAATTGGTGCCACTAACAGGTGTGACACATCATCTTTTTGTTCTAAATTACTTAACACTTGAAAGATGTTTGTAGTAAGTGATATTTTAAAACTATTTTTAGGCCAGAGGTGATTGACCGAGCAGTGTTACGGCCTGGAAGACTTGGGAAACTTCTGTATGTCCCTGTGCCAAATCAAGATGAGCGTGGGTTGATCTTAAAGGCTCTTGCTAGGAAGAAGCCAATAGATGATGATGTGGACTTGATTGCTATTGGGAGGAGCGAGGCTTGTGCAAATTTAAGTGGAGCAGATCTTTCTGCCCTGGTTTGTATCACTTTCTTTCACAAGTGCTACACAACAATTTCAAGAATCATAAAGAAGATTAAAAACAAAATACATCAAATACTAGTTTGTTGATGCCTTCTGTTCAAAATACTTTGCATTTTAACATGAAACAACAACCCCATGTTTGAATGCAATTGCTGAATACGACATCTGATATTACATCACCCCATTTATCACTTATTACCTGAAAATTGTGTGAATGTTCAAAGGGTTAAGGTCATTTTGACCATCCAACTTTTAGATTTGTCCTATATATAACCACAGAACTATTTTTTAAACACTTAGCCAATTAAATCTAGTTTAGTGTTAATTTTGGGAAAATGATTGAAAGTAATGGTTGAATGTGTACAAAATATGATAGTTTAGTGGTTAAATGTGTATGCAAAAATAAGTTTAGTTGCTAAATGTGTAAAAAAATAGTTTGGTTAAATGAGACAAATCTGAGAAGTTTTTTTTGTCCTTTTTTCAAAGGGAAGATTGCATCCTATGATTTGATATCTCTTATTTGTTGAAATTTCAGATAAATGAAGCTGCCATGGCTGCTCTTGAAGAGAATTTCAGGAAAATGGAAGAGGCAACAGGTGCTCATGAAGAAAGCTCTTTAGGCGGCATGCAACATACTATAAAAACCATACATTTCGAGCAAGCATTAGGAAAAATCTCCCCTTCTGTATCGGATAAGGTATGAATTAGCTTTCTTCAATTATTATTATTATTTTGGATCTGAATTACAGCTTTACGAGACATAAAAGAGAGGCTGCTTCTAATATTGGCGTATCTTCTCTGTCATGTTGCAGCAAAAACAGTATTACAATCTACTGTCAGAGAGCTTCAGAGCATCGTAAATGGTTAGTTACTCTGAAAACAAGCGATATCCAATTTTGTTGCATTAGTGGTTTTACTTCTCTCGTTGCATATCTTGGTGATCATAGCGTTACTACCAGGCGTCGAGATGTTCAAATTTGCATCTTTTATTTCTTTTTCATTGTAAAAAGTGACATTTTTTGCGGGGCGAGTTGTTAATTTCTTTATTATTTGCCTTTTAAAGTTGTGTCAACGTCAATATTTACCGAAAGCATTATTTCTTAAAAAGTTCAAAAATTTATAGATTATCAAATGTCTCCTTAATTCTTTTTACCCTTGTGGCATCCAGAGAGATGTAGGGAGATAATTTTGAAAATTTGAAGTTGAAAACCAATTTCAAATTCAAAAACAAAAAACAGACGGAAGACAGAAATTAAATTGAATCGACTAAAGTGATTTGCATTGTTCTTGATCAAGGCGACGTGATGTAAATTATGTATTTTTTAATTAATATATTATTTTTTAATTAATATATTACAGTGAACTAAAATTATAATAATTATTAATTCATATACAATAAATTGTAGTAAAATAAATAAAAAACTAAAAACCAAAAACTTTTAATAATTGTGTTTTTATGAACTTTGAAAAATAAACTGTAACTAAATTGACCATGTTTAATAAGTTTTTATAGACAAAATAATACATTAATTGATATTTACAATTGAGCAAATATAAGTTAATTAATTTACAAAATTTAAATTGACTTTTAATCCAATCATGTAAAGACAGAAACAAAAACAAAATAGTGAAATACATTATTGTTTATTCAAAAACAGGATATTATGGATCAAAAATAGGAGCCACAAAACACTGAGATTTAAAGAAATGGATTGAAAAATTTATGGCATTTAACTTTATTATTGGAAGGTCTTTCATTTAGAATATATTGAATATTTTTAGGTGATCTTTTCATTTTCTAGAAACATGAGTAATAAACTAAAAGTTATCTAATAAATTAATATTAATACTATACTTTGATAATATTACAAAATTTAAAAGAATCCCTAATAGCATAAAATTTAACAGTAATTAAATTCAAATAAAATCAAAATGAACAATGAAAGCTACGGTAGTAAAATTTCACATTATGATAAATTTACTATATTTAATAAATTAAAATTAATACATTTCCTTTAAATTAATATTTGTTGTGGATGGATGGATGTGTCTAAAATCATATCTGTTTTTTAAATAAATTAATAATAACATTTAAAACATAAAAAAATGCAATCAACTAAAAACTAAAACAAATTAAAAAATAAATTTTGATTTGAAAAGTGTGTGAAAAGAACACCAAATGTCAACATAATATTATGACCAGATGATATAAGCTATAAAACATGAACACATACATTTATCATATATCCTAATTATTACAACAAATAAAAGATTAAAGTACAATATATATTCATATAACAAAGCCAATACTTTTTAAAAAAAAAACTTATGTTATGGTTAGTATTTAAAATTATTGTGGTTAAATAATGTAATCAATCAACAATAATGAGAAAGAAAGAAATCTTTATTATGAAAACAAGAAACTATTACATGAATTTGAAGAAGAAAGTCGAGAGAGAGATGAACAAATTCGAGTGTATTATAAACGAATATGAATGAATTGTGAGAGAGTTGTAGTCTGCGTACATATCCATGCATATATATATACATTCCTACCATTTTCCATCTAGCACCCTTTCTTTATTAGCTATTGTCAAATTCTACCCCTTGACTTAGTAAAGTCATTTAATATTGACAAACTCCACCTTGACTTTAGCTAAGTCAAATGTGAATTCCAATTTCCGACGTTCAACACGTCTAAGCAACTTCTGAACTTCACTTCAGGAATTGTCTTCGTTAACATATCTGATGGATTATCCTTCGTACCGATTTTCACGAATCTGATTCGCGACTCAGATCTAATGAAATGGTAACGAACATCAATATGCTTGGTACGATCATGATGGACTTGATTCTTCGCCAGACCAATAGGACTCATGCTATCACAGTGTATCAACGTCTTCTCTTGATCTACTCCCAGATCTCCAATTAGACCTTTCAGCCATATTACTTCCTTGGCTGCCTCAGTTAGCGCCATATACTCAGCTTCAGTAGTGGATAAAGCTACTGACGGTTGAAGTGTTGCCTTCCAGCTTATCACCGCATTACCGAGCGTAAACACATAACCCGTAGGCGATCTCCATCTGTCCAGATCTGCAGCATAATCCGAGTCTGAGTATCCGATTACTTCAACATTTCGATCACCTCCGTAAATGAGACCAACATCCATTGTACCTCTGAGATAACGAAATATTCGTTTAACTGCCACCCAATGATCTTTCTTCGGACTACACATATAGCGAGACACCACACTCACAGAGTATGCTATATCTGGTCTCGTACAGACCATCAGATACATTAAACTTCCCACAGCCTGAGAGTAGGGAACGTTTGACATTTTCTCATCATCACCCTCAACTCCATTAGACACCACCAATAAAGGACGAAAACTCGACGATGACGGATTGTTTACAGGCTTCGCATCAAACATCCCAAATCTACGCAGTATCTTCTCAACGTAAACTTGCTGCGACAAGAACAACCGTTTGTTCTTTCGGTCTCGTAAGATATCAATCCCCAGAATCCTCCTGGCAGGACCTAGATCCTTCATCTCAAACTCGGTACTGAGAAGCTTCTTCACGCGTTGAACTTCTCGTATATCTTTAGCAGCGATCAGCATATCATCTACATACACCAACAAGTAAAGCATGCTTCCATCTTTCAACTTTTGGTGATATACACAGCAGTCGTAAGGACTTCAAACAAATCCATGACCCACCATAAAGCTATCAAACCGCTTGTACCACTGTCTTGGGGATTGCTTCAGGCCATACAACGATCTCTTTAACAAACACACAAAATTTTCTTTTCCTGGCTCCACATAATCTTCCGGCTGTGACATATAGATCTCTTCATCCAAATCACCATGCAGAAATGTCGTCTTCACATCTAGTTGTTCCAACTCCAAGTCACCATGTGCGACTAGCGATAACAACACCCTGATTGACGTATGACGAACCACCGGGGAGAAAATTTCATTGTAGTCGAGACCTTCCTTCTGACTATAACCCTTGGCTACCAGTCTGGCCTTGAATCTTTCTTCTTCTGACCGTTCGACACTGACTTTCTTCTTGAAAATCCACTGTAGCCAACAACCCTCTTACCTTTCGGTAACTGAACAAGAACCTAAGTCTTATTCTTGTGCAGAGATTCAATCTCTTCAGACATTGCATCAGACCACCGATCTGCATCTTTAGACACAATTGCTTCCCGATAGGAATTAGGCTCGTTTGAGCTGTCCATATCTTCTGCAACTTGTAAAGCATAAGCGGCCATGTCTTCAAAACCATATCGAGTCGGCGGTTTTATCTGTCTCCTCGACCTCTCTTGAGCTAGCGAGCTACCGGCTCCACCTTCACGAGATAACCCCGAACTCGAACCCTGAACAGACGACGTCCCCAAGCCTGAATCTGTCAACGGTTCACTCCCGTATTCCACATCTTCTTCTCTAGACTCGTTCTTAACATTCACTTGGTTTTCTTCTTCATTCACAAACTCTACCCTGTTGTCACTGGAACCACGATCAAACACATCGTGCTCCTCCACCTTCTTGGTGACGCTCTCCTTGGTAGACTACATCTTCTTCTCATCGAATGTAACATCACGGCTCAGTACTATTCTCATCTCATCTTGAGACCAAACTCTGTAACCCTTAACACCATCTCCATAACCTATGAAAACACCTTTCTTGGCTCTCGATTCCAATTTACCATCATTTACATGGTAATACGCCGGACACCCAAACACCCTGAGCTTCGAATAGTCCGCTGGTTTACCCGTCCAAACTTCAAACGGTGTTTTACAATCAATGGCGGTAACAGGCGAACGGTTGATGAGATAACACGCCGTGTTTACTGCTTCGGCCCAATATCCACGCGACAAACCCGCATTCAGCAACAAACACCTTGCTCGTTCCAGCAGTGTCCTGTTCATCCTTTCGGCTACCCCGTTTTGCTGAGGCGTATGCCGAACTGTCTTGTGTCTTGCAATGTCGTTCTCCTCACATAAATCATCAAACTCATTTGAACAGAACTCCAACCCATTGTCTGTCCTAATCTTCTTGACTTTACGTTCCAACTGATTCTCCACCAGTGTCTTTCAGCTCCTGAATTTTCCGAACGACTCACCCTTGTGCTTCATAATGAACACCCACGTCATTCGCGAAAAGTCATCTATGATTGAAAGAAAATACCGACCACCACCAAGTGACGGCACTCTGGATGGACCCCAACAATCCATATGAACGTAATTCAACGAAGCTTTAGTCTGATGAACGGCCGTTGAAAAACTGACTTTCGTCTGTTTGCCAAACACACAATTCTCACAAAAATTCAACTTTGTCACCTTATGTCCTCCAAGAAGTTCTCTTGAGCTTAACAGCTCCAAGCCCTTTTGCCCTACATGGCCAAGCCTCATGTGCCACATCTTCGTGAACTCCGGATCTTCACTTTGCGTTTGCGAAACGGCAGCGATTCCATTTCTCAGTATCGTTTCACCATTCAACACGTGCAGTGTAGCTTCTCGAACTCCTTTTATGACAACCAATGCTCCCTTGGATACCTTGAGTACTTCACCTTGACATGAGTACTTGTAACCTTTAGCATCGAGAGTGCTAAGAGAAATCAAACTCTTTGACATTTCTGGAATGTGTCTAACATCGGTCAACTCCCGAACAACTCTATAATGCATGCGAATCTTGATCGACCCAATGCCAACCACCTTACATGCAACATCGTTACCCATTAGAACACTTCCAGAACTCCGCTCTTCATACGTCGAGAACCACTCCTTGTACGGACACATGTGAAACGAACACCCCGAATCCAGAATCCACTCCTGTGAAGTTCCCACATGACAAGACGACACCATAAGCACAAAATCTGACTCCGACTTTGTATCCTCCTTTGCCACGTTTGCATTAGAACTACTTGCTTGGTTCTTCGGACAATCTCTTCTCCAATGGCCCTTTTGACCACAAGTGTAACAAGTGTCTTTGTTACCGGGTTTCCTTGTCCGTGACTTTGATCTTCCTCTCCTCTGCTTTCCTTTCTCTTTGCTTGATCGATCACCATATCTGTCGCTTCTAACCACATTTAAACCCACCAATTGAGAATCCAGACCCATTCCCTGAGGCTTTATGACGGAGTTCACGCGAGTGAAGACCCGATCTCAATTCTTCAAGTGTGATTGTATCCCTTCCGACGACCGACGAATTCACAAAATTCTCATAAGATGGCGGCAACGACACGAGTAAAATCAAAGCCGCGTCTTCGTCTTCGATTTTTACCTCCAGATTTTTAAGATCCATCAAGATCGAATTTAATTCATCTAAATGATCTTTAAGCGCCGAGCCCTGCTTCATCTTCAATGAAAATAATCGTTGTTTTAGAAGCAACTTATTCGTCAACGATTTCGTGGAATGCGCTTTTTCGTCATATACAGAGATTCCAACTTCATCCATAAGCCCTCAGCTGTCTCTTCATCTGCGACTTCATATAGTACTTCATCGGAAAGTGACAACAAAAGCGTGGAATGCGCTTTTTCGTCCTGCAATCTGAACTCGGCTTCGTCCATGTTTTCGGGTCGTCTACCCGTTAACGGAGTCCAGATACTTTCCCTTTTCAGAAGTGCCCTCATCTTAACTTGCCATAGACTGAAATTATTTTTACCCGTAAACTTCTCAACCGCTATCATAGGGGGTGCCATTGTTCGTACAATCAAATTCGTAGAAAACAAGTTCTATAACTGCCTAAGTTCGAGACCCACTCAAGTTTGAGAGTCACTTAGGTTCGAACCCTTATCTTCGAAGCACACTAAAATTCGAAATCATAAATTAAGTGCCAACGAGTTCAAAATTTGAAAAAAAAAGTCAAACTTCAATTTTTGAAAATGCCAAGTTCGAATTGCACTAAATTCGAATGAGATGTCAAATTCGAATTGCATTAAATTCAAGGTGCTAAGTTCGTATGTACTAAATTCGAAAAACATGCCAAGTTCGAGACCCTTGTTCGAACTGCTAACTTCGAGGCTTTCTATGTTCGATACCAACATAAATTCGAGGATTGCTCGACTGTTTCGTCTCCGGTCGTCTTCTCCGTCGAAACCCGTTTTTCCGGCGAGATAAAATTGCAGAAATTCAAGACCACCAAAATCGATTTTTAACTCCTTCGATTTGTGTCGTTGATTATCGTCTCCAACCGTAGAACCAAAAACAAGAACCGTTTCAAGAACGAGACAAAACGGAAAACGATTCTTCAAGAACCGTCGATCGCAACGCAACCCCTTTCAACGAACGTATCTTCGACTTTCGAACAACAATGACGGAAAGCCACACCTACATAAACCCACGAAATTGAAACGTTTTCCTACGAGTTCCGAAAAGCTTCGAAACGAACTCAACAATGGCGGAACACACCGTAATCCTCCAAGAAACGCAACCTTGGTTCGTGATACCACTTTGTTGTGGTTAAACAATGTAATCAATCAACAATAATGAGAAAGAAAGAAATATTTATTATGAAAACAAGAAACTATTACATGAATTTGGAGAAGAAAGTCGAGAGAGAGAGATGAACAAATCGAGTGTATTATAAACGAATATGAATGAATTGTGAGAGAGGTGTCGTCTGCGTACATATCCATGCATATATATATATATATATATATATATATATATATATATATATATATATATATATATATATATATATATATATATATATATATACATTCCTACCATTTTCCATCTAACACCCTTTCTTTATTAGCTATTATCAAATTCTACCCCTTGACTTAGTAAAGTCATTTAATATTGACAAAAATAATAAACAAAAACTCAACTGAATCAAACATTATATTAAATTAAATGTAAAAAAAAACTCAACTTTTAACTGCCATAAAAAGACCACCAAACAGTGTAATAAATTAAGGGGGCGTGGAATTTAAATTCCACTTTTGAAGAAATCTATTTTCCTTGGGTTACTGCCATGTAATTAAATTTAATTCCAAAGATTTTAACAGTTCTAAAACCAAATCCTAGACTTTATTTTCATCATCCTCCATTTCTATTCCGACAGATTTCATTTCTACAAGAATTTTATGATAGATTCCATTCCAGAAATAAACATTCTGCGAAACAAACGCCGCCTAAAGATTATAATGATTGCAACAATTCTATATAACTAAAATTATAGTAAACTCAAAACTATAAAAACTACAAATAAAGATAATTTATTTGAATGTCAAATAATTAATTAGTTTTTGAACAAATAAACTTAAATTAAATAAATAATTACAATATGCAAACATTTCAATAATATTAAATTTACAAATCACTAATAAAATTTACTACAACACACGTTATCATAAGTCATCAATTAATAGTGTTTTACAAAAGCTTCATCTGATACACATTAGCGTAATAAAAAATTAATAAAACATACATATTCCTTTCTAGTAACACGGCCCCTCCTCATCGGCTTTGCCAAAACCGCCCTCAACGGCTCCTAAACTTCTCAACAACCTTTTGTTTTTTTAAGCAATTTAAAAAATTAAATAAATATATTCTTTTCTTATTACTTTTTTTTTTCTCTATGAATACATTCATCAACATTTTTTCAATTCACATCAAATTAATCTCTCAACACACCAAAACCAAACTTATCTTTTAATCTCTAAAATTTTAATTTTTTTTTTCCATTTCAATATTTATACATACATCCATATTTACAAAATGGATCCGTATATGTCTTCATTATCATTGTCATTATCATTGGATTCTAATGATTCGTTTGAAGGTGAATTTCTAGTTGCGTAACTTTTATATTTAATTTTTTGTAATTTTCAAGTTTTAGTTTCATAATTTTTAATTTTAGGTTTCGTAATTTTTAATTTTATTTATGTAATTTTTTAATTGGTTTTTTATATTTAAGTTTTAATTATTATTTATAAATGGAATTTATTTTTTAATAAAAAATTAAGAAAGATAGAAAGTTGAGAATGATGTAGGGTGGGTTTAGTCGAACCAGGTGGTACCGAATATCTTTTAGGCATAAAATTAGTATCGAGTACCGAACCAATTATAAAATTTTAGTACCGGTTCGATATCGGTACATATTTTTGGTATTGGACCGGTTAGAACCGATTTATATTTATGACACAAAGCTATATAAAAAATAAAGGCTTATTATGAAAAAAAACCAACACGTTTTTCAATTTTTAGCGATTTAGTCCCTCCATGTTATTTTTTACCATAAAACCACTCAAGTTACTGTTTCGTTGTTGGTTTTAGGAATTCTACCTGTTGTAACCGGTAATGTGTCCAGGTGGCATATTAGGTGTCAAATGAAATGCTTACCCGTTAAATGAACGGTTTCGTGGAAGGTTACGTGACATTTCAACATCTTCAAATCGAAATTAGGGCAAAAAACCCTCATTTCTTCTCTGAAGAACGAAACCCCCAAAAAAACCCTAGTTTCTTCTACCATGACATCTTCTACATCAGTGCACGCACTGGAATAACGGATGTAAGCCAATCGATTATGTTGGGCGACATTGCTACTGTGGATTACGAGCAGTAAGAGTCACCTCATGGACCATTCGGAGCCCATGTAGAAGGTTTACTGGATGCCCTAATTACAAGGTAACTTTTAGAATTCTGTAAATGTTGTTGACTAGAATTCTGAAATGTGGTTACTTGGTTTAGGATCCAATAAAAAAGTGCAAATATTTTCAATGGCTTGATCTTGAGCTTCCCAATGAATGGTACAAAGAATCTGTTACACAGATGCATAATGAGCTGAAAGAGCTTATGGAAATTCGATTTTCAAAAGGAAAAGGTGCTGCTAGAACATTTGAAGAAGACAGGGCATTTGAATCTGTTACACAGATGCATAAGCATCCCCCATGTACACAAATGGAGCAGATGCATCAAGAATTGGTGAAGAGTAAACCAGAGCATTTGATGTTAGTTAGGTTTATGTTAGGATTGCTTCACTCATCATCATTCTACTTGTTCTTGTAATCTTTAAATGAAAGGTAGCTTGTAATGTTTAAAAGATGGATGTAATGTAATGTAATGTGACTTTTGCAAAGTAATGATTAAGATATGTTTGCTTAGCATTGTTGTTATGTAATGAATTCTATGGTTATCCATGTTTTCAAAGTAATGATAAAGTGATTGATGTACAAAAGACAGAGACAATAAATAGCACCAAATAAACATCACCAATTGTCATTATATGTTAAAGTGATTGATGTACAAAAGATTAGCCCAAATGTGGCATAAATCTGCCCAAAATAACCATCCCCCATATACAAGTATGGCTGAACTACCTGGCCAAAATATGGCATTACCAAAATATGGCATGACCCAAAAGTGGCATGACAATCTGCCAAAAATAACCATTAAGGTTTGTCATGTGTATCTAAGTATGGCATAACAATCTGTCCAAAATAAACATTAAACAGACTAATGAGGAAGATTCCTATCCATCCTTGTCACAACATTCTTTGCAAGATTCTTCAAAATAATTCTGGAAGAAGGCAGCCTCTTTTTTGGTTGTGGGATTGTTGTTGTTGACATTTGTGTAGATACAACAGGTTGTTCCTCAGCTTGCACTTCAGGTTGTACGTCAAGTTGTTCTTCAGCTTGTATCTCAGCATCCAATAAACTTTCAACTTCAACAACTTGTACTTCAGCATCCAATAAGTCTCCAAAATCAACACTTTGTAACTCAACATCTGATAACTCTCTAAAACCAGCCTCCAACTATAAAAGACACAACTTTAGTTGATGATAGCCAAAACTAACTAATAAAAATAAGGGTAACAATGTATACTTGTACCTCTACTTGATGAGTAGTCCTTCCTTCAGCTTCTATGACATTTTCTGCATATTGTCTTGCAGCCTCTACTTGATGAGCAGACCTTCCTTGAGCATTACCCCTGCCTCTCACAGAAGCATTACCCCTACCCCTGCCTCTAACAGAAGCAGAAGGTTCACTTCTAACCTTTGGCCTTCCTTTTGGTTTGAAGGTTTAACAAGAGCATCTTTCTCTTGGTTCTTGCAGGTCCTTTTATTATGACCTGTTTCCCAACAATTTTTGCACGTTTTCATTTGATTCACCATTGACACACCACTCTTACCTGCAATTTGAAAATAACAATCAAGTTATAGCAGCTGTTGACATGTAGTTAAGTTAAAGTGTAACATCCTCGGATTTAATTTATTGTAATTGGGATAACTAGATAAATTTTGTATTAAGTTAAATTATTGAAAATGATTATGTATTTGAATTTATGAAAGTTGATTGCATATTATGGAAATTTAAAATTTTTATTTATTAAGTGAAAATAATTATTAAGAATGATCATTAAAAGGCTATTGATGAGAATTATGATGAAAAATCAGTATTTAGATAAACTAGTTGAGTTGAGGGGCTAAAAGTGTTAAAATTCGAAATTATGGAATAAAAGACCAAAGGGTCTTTCATTTGAAATATCACACACTCTCTCATCCCTCGGCTCTCTCTCTCTCTACAAATTGAAGAACATCAAAACTCGGATTTGAAGTCTGAAAATTGGAATTAAGATTGCTTGGAAGGATTTATAAACACTGCAATTGAAGATTTGAGGTAAAAATCCTTTAAATTCAGATTATTAAGCATTTTTGGTTCGGTTTTTATATAAACCGAAAATTTGATTTTGGGGATTCAGATGTTAATGCATGTTTAATGTTGTTATGGATTAATGCAAATCGAGTATCTGAGATGTTATATATAAAATTTTAACTTCTGAATCAACCTCTAAGTATGATTTTTAGAGATTTGTGTGTGTTTTAGTGTGTGTGTTCTACGGATGGAACAAAATGAACAGAATGGGTTTAATTTGATATGTGATAGTGTTAATATTGGTGTTAAAATGGTTGAAAATAGATGTATTTTAGTTGGTATAAGTTATTCCATGTATTGAACCAGTACAAAAAACGATGGAATTAAATCTGAAATTGACAAAACTGCACAAGTATGAACACAGTGGGATCCGAATTCGGATCCGAGATGAACTCGGATCAGGTCCGAATTCGGATGAGGCCCAAACTTCAGGATATTTAATATAGAAAAATTTACAAGTGTTGTACGTCGGTAGGAATCCGAATTCGGATAGGGCCCGAATTCGGATGGGTCCTGAAAAGTTGATTTATCAAAACTGAAAGAAAATATTTCTAAGTGTTGGAATTCGGATGAGGGTCCGAATTCGGTTGGAGACCGAATTCGGATATGGTCCGAACTAGCATGTGGTCCGAAATTAAAAGGTGTCCGAATTGGGGCATATAGGTGGACCGAATTAGAATTCATACGAGAACCGAATTGGGGGTCCGAATTCGGGTGGGGTCCGAATTCGGACATGGATCCGAATTTAGGATCAAAAATGGTAAAAACTTATAAAAATTAAGTTTTATGGAATTAAACAAGATATTAACACAATGTGTTGTTACAAATGACTTACAGGTCCCTTGTGGTGTTGTTTAACCCACAGTGGGGTACTTGGTTGATCCGGTTGAAATTCCGAGGAGAAATAATATTGCTAAAAGATTAATAACGCACCCACTGTGAGTACCTTTGATTTTAACATTGCTGCATCTGCATTATGTTTGCATTGCCTGCTGAGGCATGTTGTTTCATGTTCGTTTGGCATTCTACTAACATGCGTTTATGTTGATGCACATTCATATTTGTTGCATGTCCGTTCATTTGTTGTGCATCTTTTCGATGGACCTGCGTGGTCGCATCTGTACTCTGATGTTACTGTGCTATATGACCAAGAGTTTGACACCTCTGTGGTCAGGATAGACAGTAGGTCATCCCCGATGTAATGTCTGCCTCAGATGGTTGGTTGTTCTTATGCCGAGTGTCAGCTCGAAGGAGCTGCGGCTCGGGTTTGCGTACTTGGAGTACGTGTGGGGTATACGGTATGTGTTACCGCGGTTACCCTGGGTGGCATCATAATGATTTGTAGAATGTGTAAAATCATATGGTATTCACTAAGCTTTAGCTTACCCCTTCAGTTGTTGAATTTTTACAGGAAAAGGGAAATCCGCTGCGGGACCGTCTAGCTAGGACGTTTATTGAAGTGACTTGAAGATTTCCACTGTTTATCTTGGTATTTGTTCTATGGAAACAATGTTGTAATAATTTTGGGGATGATGTAATACATTTGGATTTGTAGACTTAGATGTGTAACCTATGTAGCACCATAGGGTGTTTGACACATTTGTATTATTTTATTATGTATTTTGCTTCCGCACTTTAATTAAGGTATCAGATCATTATATATCTGTTTGTTGGTGAATAATCCTGGGTGAATGGTAATTGGTGGTTAATGTGGCAAGGGTGTCACAGCGTATGGTATCAGAGCAGTAGTTTGAGATTCAAGTGTCCGTGAGGTCTTGGTCTCAAACATTAAGTGTTGACATGTAGTGATTCTAAGTAATGATCTGAACTAAGATAGGTTACGATCTAGTAATCATAAGAATATTAACTATCATACGGGACAATTGGGTGATGTCTATAAATAAATGACATATTACTAAATAAATTATATGTTTCGTATTTCAGAACATGTCTGGAGGAGGAATGACACCTGAAGAGACGAGAGAAATGATGCTAGCCATGATGGCTGAGCAAAGAGAGATGATACAAGATCAATTTCGGGCTCGAGATGAGGCCGAAGCTAAGCGAAGAGAAGAGAAAAGAAGGAATAAGGAAAGAGAGGGAAATAATGACGAGCAAGATGACAACACTGGGTCATCTAATAAGCCCAGGGGTTGTCGTTTCAAGGACTTTAAGGGAAATGGAGCCGTTGAATTTACTGGGTTGGGGGATGCTGTTACTGCACTGGAGTGGATAACAGCTACAGAAAGGACTTTCCGAATCAGCGATTGTGCTGAGAAGGATATGGTCCGATTCGCTACTGCCATGTTCACCAAAGACGCAATAATGTGGTGGAACTCGATGGTGAATGCACTAACAATGGAGAAGGTTGCTGTAATGAAATGGGCTGAGTTCACTGAAGTTTTCACTCAGCAGTACTGCCCGGCCGATGAGCGCCGAAGATTGGAGGCTAAATTCATGACGCTGATTCAGGGGACTAAGTCTGTGTCCCAGTATGCCGTGGAGTTCACGAGGCTAAGTTTGTTCGCGCCTCATCAAGTGGATACCGAGGAAAGGAAAGTGACCAGGTTTGAGGCTGGTCTTGATTTGGAGATTCGGAGGGTGATGAGCAATGTACGCTACCCCACATTTGCTGGTCTATTGGAAGCCGCCAGAAATGTGGAACAGATTTTAAGTATGTCTGGTTACGTGATGGGGTCCGCTGCTGCTTCAGCTAATCCAACTCAACCTTCACCACCGAAACGCCAACGCGAAGGAGGTTATTCTGGTTCTTCACGATCATCGCAGTACTCGCCGCAACAGTCCTTCCGTCGACAGTCTAGTTCTTCCGGTCGTGCTCGTGCATACTCTATCAACACCGAGCCACAGTATTGTAACAAGTGTCATCTGGAACACTTCGGCAAGTGCACCAACGGGCGTGCGTGTTTTTGCTGCGGAGAGTTGGGCCACTTTCAGAATGAATGCCCACGGAGATCTGATGCTTGCCATAAGTGTGGAGTATGGGGGCACTATAGTCGGAATTGTCGAAAGAATGCTCCAGCAGTTGCTGCTCCAACATCAACACGATCTTCAGGAGGTTCAAGCGGCGGTTCAGTTAACCGAGGTCGGGGTCAGTCGCAAAGGGCACCGGCTCGTGCATTTCAGATTACTGCAGAAGAGGCTAGGGAAAACCCGGAGGTGGTCACGGGTATGTTTATTGTAAACTCTTTACCTGCAAGAGTATTATTTGACTCGGGTGCCAATAGATCGTTTGTATCTACTATGTTTGCACAACAACTTGCCATGCCTTTGTCTAAGCTATCTGCTGTACTAGATATTGAAACTGCTAGTAATACTCTAGTTAAAGTAGATCATGTATACCGAAACTGCACCTTAGTGATTGAAGATGTAGTCTTCAATTTGGACTTGATTCCGATCGAGTTTAGTGAATTTGATGTAATTATCGGGATGAATTGGTTGATAGAGAATGAAGCCCACATAGTATGTAAGAAGCGAATGATAAAGATAACTACTCCAGAGGGGCGTGAGATCTGCATTTATGGGGATAGGAGAAGTGGGGATCTGTGTCTGTTGACCATTGCAAAAGCCCGAAAGCTTGTTGCAAAGGGTTGTGACGCCTACCTGGCATATGCTATTGATGCCAAGGCTGAGGAGAAGACGTTGGCCGATGTGCCTGTTGTTTCACAATTCCCGGATGTGTTTCCGGAAGACTTGTCTGGCGTGCCGCCTGAGAGACAAGTGGAATTTCGCATTGACTTGATCCCTGGGGCTGCACCGGTAGCTCGTTCTCCGTATCGCCTTGCTCCTACTGAAATGAAAGAGATGATGACACAACTCCAGGAGTTGTTGGACAAGGGCTTTATTCGACCAAGTTCATCGCCGTGGGGAGCTCCGGTGTTATTTGTTAAGAAGAAAGATGGCACCATGAGGATGTGCATCGATTACCGGGAGCTGAATAAATTGACAATCAGGAACAAGTATCCGCTGCCGCGGATAGATGACTTATTTGACCAGTTACACGGGGCGTGTGTCTTTTCTAAGATTGACTTGAGGTCGGGATATCATCAGTTAAAAGTTAGAGAGGAAGATGTGCCTAAGACAGCTTTTAGGACACGTTACGGGCATTACGAGTTTCTGGTCATGCCTTTTGGGTTGACCAATGCCCCGGCTGTTTTTATGGATTTAATGAACCGAGTTTGTAGATCGATGTTAGATAAGTCGGTGATTGTGTTCATCGACGATATTCTGGTGTATTCAAAGTCTGAGGCCGAACGTGCTGATCATTTAAGGGAATTGCTGGAATTGCTAAGAAAAGAGAAGTTGTATGTCAAGTTCTCAAAATGTGAGTTTTGGCTGCAACAGATTCAGTTTTTAGGGCATGTAATTTCGGGGGCCGGAATTTCAGTAGATCCGGCTAAGGTAGAAGCGGTAAGAAACTGGGAGCCGCCTCGTTCAGCTACTGAAGTCAGAAGTTTTCTGGGGTTGGCGGGCTACTATAGGAGATTTATAAAGGACTTTTCGAAAATTGCCGTTCCTTTGACGGTGTTGACGAAGAAGAATGCACCGTTTGTATGGGAAACTGTGCAGCAAGAAGCGTTTGATGTTTTGAAGAAGACTTTAAGTGAAGCACCGATACTTGCCCTACCAGAGGGTAATGAGGACTTTGTTGTATACACAGATGCTTCGAGGTTGGGACTTGGTGCAGTATTGATGCAACGTGGAAAAGTTATAGCTTATGCTTCGAGACAGTTAAAGCAACACGAGAAGAATTATTCAACTCATGACTTGGAGTTGACTGCAGTTACGTTTGCGTTAAAATTGTGGAGGTACTATCTATATGGGACTAAGTGTCAGTTATACACGGATCATAAGAGCCTGAAATACATTTTCAGCCAGAAAGAACTTAACATGAGACAGAGACGTTCGATGGAATTAATAAAGGATTATGACTGTGAAATCCTTTACCATCCTGGAAAGGCTAACGTGGTAGCCGATGCTTTGAGTCGCAAAGCATATGCCAAGGATTGTTGTTACATGATGACGTCTACGATGCTGACTTCCACAATAATTGATGACGTTAAAGCTGCTCAAGTGGAAGCTTTGAAAGAAGAAAACATTGGTGATGAAGATATAAGGGTACAGATGAAGAATATGGAAACTAGCGAGTCTGGATTAAAAGGTGTATACGGAAGAATTTGGGTACCGAAGTTGGGTGGAATGAGACAAGTAATCATCGAAGAGGCACACCAGTCTAAGTTTTCTGTACATCCCGGGAGCACAAAGATGTACAACGAGCTGAAAGCAGACTTCTGGTGGCCGGGATTAAAGAAAGACATAGGTCAGTACGTGGAGAGATGCAGAACTTGTCGGTTAGTGAAAGCCGAACATCAGCAGCCATACGGTAGTTTGCAACCGCTTCCTATACCGGAATGGAAGTGGGAGCACATTACAATGGATTTTGTTACAAAGCTGCCGAAGACTAAGCGACAACACGATGCAGTTTGGGTAATAGTGGATCGGTTAACTAAGTCGGCTCACTTCATACCGATTCGTGAGAGTTATTCACTGGAAAAGTTAGCACAAATCTACTTGGACGAGATAGTTGCTAGACATGGAGTACCGAAGTCCATTGTATCGGATCGGGACAGCCGATTTACTTCCAACTTTTGGTCGGCTTTACAAGAAGGGTTAGGAACGAGGATTGCTATGAGTACGGCTTACCGTCCACAAACCGATGGTCAAAGTGAAAGGACTATCCTGACACTTGAAGATATGATGCGGTCGTGTGTGTTGGACCTCTGTGGTAATTGGGATGACCATTTACCATTGATAGAATTTTCGTATAATAACAGTTACCACGCGACGATCAAGAAAGCGCCGTTTGAGGCATTGTATGGGAGAAGATGTAGGACTCCTACATGTTGGAGGGAAACCGGTGAAACGCCGATTGCTGGGCCGGCATTATTGCAGGAGACAAATGAGAAGATACAATTGGTAAGACAGAATATGAAGGCGACCCAGGATCGCCAGAAAAGTTATTACGATAGAAGGCACAAACCAATCAGCTTTGAGATAAATGATTGGGTGTATCTGAAAGTATCACCAATGAGGGGTGTTACTCGTTTCGTGAAGAGAGGCAAACTGGCTCCGAGATTTGTTGGGCCATTTAAGATAATAGAGAAAGTTGGAAACCAATCATATCGTTTAGAGTTACCTGAAGAAATGTCGGGCATACACCCGGTGTTCCATGTTGGGAACCTTAGAAAGTCGTTCACAATCGAAAACGAAGATTGGGCAGATCACACGGAGTTGCAGATTGATGAAAGGCTCCGATATGTTGAAGAGCCGGAATGTGTGTTAGATACGAAAGTGAGGAAATTAAGAAGTAAAGAAATTGAGATGGTGCTTGTACGTTGGAAGCATCACAAAGGAGCGAATCATACCTGGGAGACTAAATCTGATATGTTGAAGAAATATCCGCAACTTTTTGGATCCGAGTAACTTCGAGGACGAAGTTTAGCGTGGTGGAGCCCATGCTGTAACATCCTCGGATTTAATTTATTGTAATTGGGATAACTAGATAAATTTTGTATTAAGTTAAATTATTGAAAATGATTATGTATTTGAATTTATGAAAGTTGATTGCATATTATGGAAATTTAGAATTTTTATTTATTAAGTGAAAATAATTATTAAGAATGATCATTAAAAGGCTATTGATGAGAATTATGATGAAAAATCAGTATTTAGATAAACTAGTTGAGTTGAGGGGCTAAAAGTGTTAAAATTCGAAATTATGGAATAAAAGACCAAAGGGTCTTTCATTTGAAATATCACACACTCTCTCATCCCTCGGCTCTCTCTCTCTCTCTACAAATTGAAGAACATCAAAACTCGGATTTGAAGTCTGAAAATTGGAATTAAGATTGCTTGGAAGGATTTATAAACACTGCAATTGAAGATTTGAAGTAAAAATCCTTTAAATTCAGATTATTAAGCATTTTTGGTTCGGTTTTTATATAAACCGAAAATTTGATTTTGGGGATTCAGATGTTAATGCATGTTTAATGTTGTTATGGATTAATGCAAATCGAGTATCTGAGATGTTATATATAAAATTTTAACTTCTGAATCAACCTCTAAGTATGATTTTTAGAGATTTGTGTGTGTTTTAGTGTGTGTGTTCTACGGATGGAACAAAATGAACAGAATGGGTTTAATTTGATATGTGATAGTGTTAATATTGGTGTTAAAAGGGTTGAAAATAGATGTATTTTAGTTGGTATAAGTTATTCCATGTATTGAACCAGTACCAAAAACGATGGAATTAAATCTGAAATTGACAAAACTGCACAAGTATGAACACAGTGGGATCCGAATTCGGATCCAAGATGAACTCGGATCAGGTCCGAATTCGGATGAGGCCCAAACTTCAGGATATTTAATATAGAAAAATTTACAAGTGTTGTACGTCGGTAGGAATCCGAATTCGGATAGGGCCCGAATTCGGATGGGTCCTGAAAAGTTGATTTATCAAAACTGAAAGAAAATATTTCTAAGTGTTGGAATTCGGATGAGGGTCCGAATTCGGTTGGAGACCGAATTCGGATATGGTCCGAACTAGCATGTGGTCCGAAATTAAAAGGTGTCCGAATTGGGGCATATAGGTGGACCGAATTAAGAATTCATACGAGAACCGAATTGGGGGTCCGAATTCGGGTGGGGTCCGAATTCGGACATGGATCCGAATTTAGGATCAAAAATGGTAAAAACTTATAAAAATTAAGTTTTATGGAATTAAACAAGATATTAACACAATGTGTTGTTACAAATGACTTACAGGTCCCTTGTGGTGTTGTTTAACCCACAGTGGGGTACTTGGTTGATCCGGTTGAAATTCCGAGGAGAAATAATATTGCTAAAAGATTAATAACGCACCCACTGTGAGTACCTTTGATTTTAACATTGCTGCATCTGCATTATGTTTGCATTGCCTGCTGAGGCATGTTGTTTCATGTTCGTTTGGCATTCTACTAACATGCGTTTATGTTGATGCACATTCATATTTGTTGCATGTCCGTTCATTTGTTGTGCATCTTTTCGATGGACCTGCGTGGTCGCATCTGTACTCTGATGTTACTGTGCTATATGACCAAGAGTTTGACACCTCTGTGGTCAGGATAGACAGTAGGTCATCCCCGATGTAATGTCTGCCTCAGATGGTTGGTTGTTCTTATGCCGAGTGTCAGCTCGAAGGAGCTGCGGCTCGGGTTTGCGTACTTGGAGTACGTGTGGGGTATACGGTATGTGTTACCGCGGTTACCCTGGGTGGCATCATAATGATTTGTAGAATGTGTAAAATCATATGGTATTCACTAAGCTTTAGCTTACCCCTTCAGTTGTTGAATTTTTACAGGAAAAGGGAAATCCGCTGCGGGACCGTCTAGCTAGGACGTTTATTGAAGTGACTTGAAGATTTCCACTGTTTATCTTGGTATTTGTTCTATGGAAACAATGTTGTAATAATTTTGGGGATGATGTAATACATTTGGATTTGTAGACTTAGATGTGTAACCTATGTAGCACCATAGGGTGTTTGATACATTTGTATTATTTTATTATGTATTTTGCTTCCGCACTTTAATTAAGGTATCAGATCATTATATATCTGTTTGTTGGTGAATATTCCTGGGTGAATGGTAATTGGTGGTTAATGTGGCAAGGGTGTCACATAAAGTGTTCTTGTAATCATGTTCAACCTTTTGTGTCATCAACACCTCTTTTCCTTTTCTGTTTTGGTCTACCAGGCATACTCTTAAACTTTGGAGGTAAAAATTTCTGGTAGTTAATTTGTTGCCATAACTTGCTTCCATTCAAAGGAGTTATAGAACATTGATATGCTTCCATGAAGTTGGTCTTGGAAAACCAGTCAGTTATATAATCCTCTGGGCATTTATGAATATAATAAATGACAGCTACACCATGAACACATGGTACTCCAGACAGCTGCCATGACCTGCAACTGCAGTGTCTTCTATTATGATCCACAGTGAATGCATCTGCACCTCCCATTCTTGTTTCAAATACATGATACCCACTAGGATATACAGTCCACAACCTGTTATGCATAGAGTGTTTCTTCAACTTTGTAATAGCATGAGGGCATATATTTCCTTCCATTTCTTTAGCTTTAATTGACATGTTATACATCATTTTCATTAGCCACAATATTATCTCCTCCATCATTATAATGATTGGTTTTGCTCTCGCATTTACAATGACTGCATTGAAATTTTCACTCATCCCGTTTTCAAGTGCATCACAGGCTCGGTCTACCTCAAAATATGCCTTGAACCAAGTCTTAGGTTCCTTTTTCTTCAAATGGTTGTATGCATCAACACTGATTTTCTTGATATCATCAATATGGCTCAAGTATTCAGCCTCCACAGTAGCTTTTGAAGCAGCCTAAAACTTGTTCTTGTATTGCAACCCATTGTATGCTTTCTTGAAATTTGCATAGACATGCCTAGCACATTGTCTATGCTCAGCATGTGGAATGACATCTTTAACAGCTTCCACTAGGCCCTACCATAAAATTACAAAATACATTGAATTAATGTTAATATTCAGATGTCAATTTTCTTAATTGAAAAACATGTCTAGTACCTTATGCTGGTCTGAGATGACAGTAAGTCCAACGCCTTGGTACACTTCAATGTCCTCCATGAGCAACTCTAAGAACCATTTCCAGTTGTCTTTATTCTTAACATCAATAACAGCCCATGCTATTGGAAAAAATCTGGTTGTTTGCATCACGTCCAATTGCAGATATCAACTCACCCTTGCATATACCTGTCACAAATGAAGTTGGTCAAATATATATGTTTGATTTATGATTTACAGATGAGACAACTTACCTTTCAAAAAGCATCCAACCAAACTAACCACCCTTCTACAGCCCCTATTCTATCCATCATTTAAAGCTTTGAAACAAATGTACATTCTCTTGAAATAGTTATTGCCATCAGCTCCATGATCCACTTCAATTTTACAAGTACTTCCAGGGTTAGCTCTTAGAATTTCATGCCCATAATCCCACAGTCGTCCATAATGTTCCACCAAAGTCCCGTCAATTTGTAACTTTGCCTGCTTCTTAGCCCTTTGACATTGCTCTAAGCTCACACAACAATTGAAATCGTTTGTCATTCTAAACATCATATCCTTTAGTTTGATTTTTGGGTTCAAAATAAAGTCCTCAAAGAACCATGAAGCTATCCAACTAGGATTCACAAGCGGTGACTTGACAAAGTCCATACTACATCTGTGATTATCATTCAACTTCTTGATTTGAAAAGTATTCTCTTTTTGTACCCAAGATGCCCACAATCTAAACGGACATTGCACATTATCTTCATTCCCACATTTAACCAACAACCTGTTATTCTCATTCTTCACAAAACGAAGCTGATATCCATTAGCCACACTATAGTTTATCAAAGCATGCTTTAATTGAGCTGGACTCTCAAACTTTTTTCCCAAACTTGGTTTCATTATTTTCCATTCAACATGAGGATTGTGTGTTGGATAAACGACTCCAGGTTCTAATGTGTCCCCAACTGCATGTTCAACATCCAACTCAGCCTCATGATCAGAACCAATCTCATCTTCACCCTCAAAATTAACATCTATACCAGCTTCAGCTTCAGGATCAGGACATAGAGCAATCAAGAAAGGATCATCAGATATGCTATCTAAATGCACAAATTCGTCAACTTCTTCATTATCTAAAGAAATTGCATCATCACTGCCAAGATTAGACCCTTCATCAGTTGCCTTGTATGATGAGTCTTCACTGTCACTTTCATCATACACAAATGGATTATCTTCTTCAACTTCAAGATCATTAAATATAACAAATTCTTCCAAATCTTCTTCATATTCATAAACATAAACCTTTAATAATGTATCATTACTTCTGCATCCATGTTGAATGAACCTTTTCATTTGATCATCATTTGATAGCATCCTAAGACCATCTTCTAATTCTTCATGACCAAGAACATAGTAAATGACATGTTGCTGACTTTGGTGAATGAATAAACCAGATCATAAAACCCATTGAAATCTAGATTATCAAAGTTAACATCCATAAAAGTCTTCACCATACAAAATGCAAATCTTAACACTGGTTCTTTCACAAACGTCCCAGCATAATACAAATCAAAAGAATAAATATTTGCTTGGGATGATGATGATGTCATTCTCCTATAAAAAAAATCGAAATTAGGGTTCGTAATCAAAATTAGGGTTCGTAATAAAAAATTAGGGTTCATAATCAAAATTAGGCTTCATAAACAACGATTAGGGTTCGATTCACTTACTTGGTCCGTTGACTTCGTTCATCCATGGAGGTCCGTTGTAGTTCGTCCTAATCTGTCCACGATTTTGGTTGAGATCGTCCGTGGGTGTTCGTAGGTTTATGGCGTAAAAGGGTCAGCGATGGTGTAAATGAGATAACAGGTAACAGGGGTAAACGAGGTAACATGGTGTAAATGGGGTTCGTATACACGTCACCGGCCACGTAGGACTTATTACCGGTGTAACTGGTTATAAGTCAATTATTTCACAAAACCAACAACGAAACAGTAACTTGAGGGGTTTTATGGTAAAAAATAACATGGAGGGACTAAATCGCTAAAATTTGGAAAACATGTTGGTTTTTTTCATAATAAACCCAAAAAATAATATCAAAACCAAGAAACAAATTTTATAACAAAGCAATTAAATGAAGTTAAAATCAAAACCAACAAATAAAGTTAATATCAAAACCAACAATGGATATCACCATCTAAACCAGTAAGTAAAGTTAATGTTAAAACCAATAAACAAAGTTAACCATTCGTGTTTATGTCTGTGTGTGTGTGTGTGTGTGTGTGTGTGTGTGTGTGTATATATATATATCACTACAAAAAAAAGGCCATTTAGTGGCATAGAATATGTGCCACTAAATACAAAAAATGTGCCACTAAAGACTGTTAAAAGAATCACTGACACAAAGAAAAAGTGCCACTAAAAGCGCTGCCACTAAAGACATTTAGTGGCACTTTATGGATGTGCTGCTGCAGAACTTATGTATTTTAGTGGCACTTTTTTTAAGCCACCAAATGTATGCTTTCTTTTTCTGTAACAACAAATTCCTATAGTGGCACACTTAATTGTAATTTCATTAGAATAGAAATTAAACAATAAAAACACAATTCATACAAATCATTAAATGTTCAAAACCCTTAGTTATAATAAACGTAACTTGTCTTTCAACAATACTTACAATACATAACAAATAAGTGCATAACATGTCTACATGTTAAACCAAATACTAATACCAAAACCAACAAAATAACCATCTAGCTAGAAGTTTCAAATTTTAACATGCTTGAAGCTTCACTTGAAAAACTCATCATGTTGATGCAATTTATGAACCAATACATGTCAATTTTAATAATCAAATTAATTATGAATTATATATACACACAAACTACACGATGTACTCGTCTATAGTACAAGTATCATGTATGGTCAAAGATCAAACCCTTTACCGTTGTTATGATGACTTGTGGATGATGATCTTTGATTTGCGGATGGTGAGTTGTTCGGAACCATAGAAAATTTATCCGGAATCTGAAAGAAATGAAATAAATTGAGGGTCGTTACTACATTGAGTAACAAAATAAACAGTTTAATATATTTGGTGATATATATAATTACCTGCATGTTAATAAACAATTTGTTATATTTGGTCCTAACAGCACTTCCATTATAATTTTAAACAAATTGTCTATGTTACACACTTCAAGGCCAAAGCAACACACCCTAATAACAATATGATTTGAATAATTGAATCTAATTTTAATCAAGTTTTCTATCACATAGGACCAGGAAAAGAACAATATTGCAAACAAACCAAAGCAACATGATAGCATAACATCAGGATCAACTTAAGACCATGGTATAAGTTACTAATATCCCACAAATTAACTCACAATAATTACTCCATAATTAGCTATTCACTCATGACATTAACACACTAATGATAATCTTGTTGCTCAATATAATTACCTGGAATGATGTTCCATGTCTCCAACTGGTTCGTTTCCTTCACAATAATTACTCCATAATGAGCTATTCCTCTCAATTTCTGCAATAAAAAACAACAAAACAGAAAAACAGAAAGTGTATATGCCTGTGTTTAAGCAGTCCGAAACTCAGACAGAAAGAAGGGGGAAAAAAGCTGGAAAACAGTAGGTAATTGAATGGGATAATGTGGGTGTGTATCGCTAGAAAACAGAAAGAAGAACAGAAAAGCAGAAAGGGTACATCTGGCTGCAAAAACAGAAAGAAGATCAGAAAGGAGGATCTCAGTAGTAGCAGCAACATCACGACAATAGCACCTCATTCTTTAGCAAGCATATAAAATTTAACTCCTGTGCGTGTCCTGTGTGTATGTGTGTGTTTATTTCATACATTCATCTTCCTTCTCCAATGGGGGAAAAGTAACAAAAATTAAAGAATTTCATTCGGTTTAGATTCCGGAGAGAAAACCAAACCAAAAACCGGTTCTGTAGAAAAAATTTGAACCAAGAACCAAAGTGACCATACTCGTTCCCTGTTCAATTTTCAGGTTTTATGCTTTGGCACAAGCCACTTACCTTAAATTATTTGATACAACATGTTTAACAAAGTCAATATTCATATAATTAATTACTTAATCATTTTCCAACTTTATCATCCGATGTACTATCAGCATGTAAAAATACAATCAACCAAAAACTAGCTATCTAATTCTAATTTAAGATCTAGAACAATCTCGACTACAAAATGCTACAACCTCCACTCCTCACCACACTTGATTATATGGACTGCACAGGACACATTGTTGCTTAAAAATTGCTACAAAACCCACCCAAACATGACTATACTATCTGTAATTCAAATAAAAGCCAATTAAAAATTGTTCATGATATATTCATATTGTTGTCTAATCTTCTTTACCTGTTTATTTTTGTGACAGGGGTAGTATAAGACTGAACAATATGTATATTGCTCTAACAGATTTGTATTATCACTATTACTCCAAATACCACCTGTAACACATTTGTAACTCAAAATTAACCGCATATAAGATGTAAATAAAGTCATCCATTACACAACCTAAATATAAGATTTTACATTCAATGACTCCCTATTTGAAGCACAAATTGGGTAAACTTTAAAATACAAATCAGCCCACCAAAATACAAAATGTTGAATACAAATACAAAATTTATTAGATTTTTGAATACAAATACAAAATTTACAATTGTTCTAATACCTTAATCCCCAATATTTTCAACTGTTCTCATGTCTAGAAATTTTTTCACAAATCTCGTGTTAACAAACAAGTCCAAGTATGTAACTATGCAAAGATCAGCACCAGAACTATAATATAGCATTAGAAAAGCGGTGAAGTTGTTAAGAGTCTAACAGATACAGAGAGATCGAACCTTGACAAGCAGGAGAATACGAAGTCAACTAGTGGGGGCGATGTGGAATCCAAGAAAGAGCTGTCGTAGGGCGATAGAACAATCGAGCACGTGCTGCCGCTGGGATGTGCTTTCGAGTTGCTGTCGCTGGTGGTGGGCGGTGGCTAGTGGCTAGGTGCTGTCGCTGGTTATAGCCTCGTAGGTAGTGGGCGGTGGCTGGTGTGGGCGGTAGCTGGTGGCTAGGTGCTGCCGCTGGGCGATGGCTACGGTGGAGAACACAGATCTGCAGAGGAGAAGAAGTGAAGGAGAAGAAGTGAAGCACCGAAATTTTAGGGCAAATATTTGGCGGCCAAATTCCAATTTGGGGGGAAATAAAATATTTTCTTAAGTTTTAATGAGATATAATATTACAAAGTGTCATTAAATGTATTAGATTTTTAATGGCATACAAAGAGTGCCATAAAAACACCGTATATAGTGACACATAAATTTTTTGCCATTAAAAATTTGTGCCACTAAATGGCTCTTTTTTTGTAGTGTGTGTGTATATATATATATATATATATATATATATATATATATATATATATATATATATATATATATATATATATATATATATATATATATATATATATATATATATATATATATATATATAGATATATATATATATATATATATATATATATATATATATATATATATATATATATATATATATATATATATATATATATATATATATATATATATATACATATATATATATATATATATATATATATATATATATATATATATATATATATATACATATATATAGATACATATATATATATATATATATATATATATATATATATATATATATATATATATAGATATATATATATATATATATATATATATAATCGGTGGTACCGGTTCGGAACCGGATGATACCGAATTTTTTGAGACATAAAACCGAATACCAAATCGATTATAGAATTTCGGTACCAGTACGGTAGAGGTCCTATACAGTACCGGTTCAGTTTCGGGAAATTGGTAAAAAAGTCCCACCCTAGAATGATGGGTATTTCAAAAGTTTTAGAATGAAATGGTGGAGTGAAAAAATTTGATGTGACGCTGAGATGTCCAAAATGACGAGTTTGAGAGGAGTACGTATGCCCTAAGTAAACAACAACCATCCCATTGAATCTCCAAAATTCGGCGTTGACAGAAGACCACCACTACTCCAGTGATCTCTACCGAAGCATTATAAGAGTGGGTAAACCAAGATCCTTTATTAAATGACAATGAACATGTAATCAATGGTACTACGACATCCGACGCTCCACAACCATTCATAACTGCTATCGATTAAATATGTAACGATGTTAACAGTGCCGCATACCACTTTCCAAATGTTTCCGATTTATTGGACATACTTAGTTAGATGAAACACATTGTGTTACAACTACTACTGATGCATTAACATTTTATGTTTACAGGGTGAAACACATTGATACAATATATGCAAGTTATATGCTACGTTGATAATATACTATGCTAATATTGAAAAAATCCCATCAACTTTTCTCATTTTCTCAATTAAGTCCCTAAAAATTTTTCTTTCTTCCAATTGTTTAACTCCCTAAACTATGTTTGTCTTATTAAAAAATATATACTTTTGACTGACTACCGAATTAGTTGGTAAAAGACAACTGATAAAATAAAAAGTTTAGAGACTTAATCATTAAAATATGGAAAGATGATGAATTTTCTTACAACATTAATCAAGTGAAAAAACTAAAGTTAATTGTTTGGTAACCGGTCAAACAGATCAAATATACACTATTGAATAAGACAAAAATAATGTAGGGACTAAAGAGCACATCGGGAGCAGTTCAATTCCTCGGTGATAAACACATCTGTTGGTCATCCAAGAAACAACACTGTGTGTCACTGTCAATAGCTGAAGCTGAATATGTTGCTGTATCATCATGCCGTTCACAAGTGCTGTGGATGAAGAGCCAACTGCCTGACTACGGGTTTACACATCAGAAGATCCCAATTTATTGGGATTCACACAGCGCAATTGCTATTGCTTCCAATCCGGTGCAACATTCCAAAACAAAGCACATCGACATTCGGTATCATTTTATTAAGGATCATGTAGAAAATGATAATGTTGAATTATATTTTGTACCGACTGAATATCAGCTAGCTGATTTGTTTACTAAAGCGTTAGATGAAAAACGTTTTAATTTTTTGGTATACAAATTGGGTATGCTAAATCGGTAGATTTAAACATTCAGGTGTTACAAAATATAATTTTAGTTTTACAATTTTTTACTTGATTCAATTTGTGTGTTAAACTCTTGTGATCTCAAAGTTTAATTCTGAGATTTAACTAAATCAGATTGTCATGTGCAAGGGGGAGCAAACTGAAAACTTTATCTGATATTTTTATATTTGATGATTTTTTATCTGGTTAACTGCAGGAGGAGCAACAACGCAAAATTCATCTGAGGGGGAGATACAATGCAAAATTCAAGGGGGAGCAAAGTTTTATTTTTTTGTAGTTCAGTTTATTTATTTTTTTTGATAATTTACTTTTTTTAGTTCATTTTATTTTTTTGGTTTGTTATTTTTTTTTAGTTAGGTATATTTTTTTGTTTTGTTTTTCCATTTTTTGCGTGTGTGTATTTTTTTTTAAAATGGGCTTAATTGAGAAAGAGAAAAAGAAATGGGCTGAATTAAAAGTGTAGGTCCCAAAAGGTTTCCCTAGAGTATTGTTCTAAGCTGTAGGGGGGGGGGGGGTAAATACAGCTAATTAAAATTCAACACTCTTTTCTCAATGTTTGTGTATACTATTAACAAATGTTAATTACAAACAAGCTTGACTGCGGAAAGGTTGAAGCTGAGATGACAGATACAAGAAATGTTTCAACTAATCTAAGACACACTCAGACTAGATACAATGAATACACTCACTTAGATGAACTCACTGATTTTACAAGACACAGATGGACAGCTTGAGTATGAACAGCTTAGACACACGTACTGTTATATTCAAGCAGACTTGCATGCATGAAAAGCACACTTCAATGCACGATCTGATTTCTCACTCTTGGTTGTCTCATAATCCTTAGAAGCTTCCTTTTATACTCTCACTGAGAATCTCAATGAAGCTTCTTCATTAGATGATGAGATAGTGGGATGTCATTTCAAAAAGACAAAACAACTTTTCTGCACATTCTGATAAAGCAGACTTGTCTTCATGTGGCAGAATCTTTGTCTTTTTCTTTTTGTCACTGTTGCATAAGGCTCTAACCAAAAGAGGAATGTCAACTTTGCATCTTTCTTCTTTTGTTAAGGCCATTTTGATATAAGAAATGGTCTGTCACCCATTTCAAATATCCGTTTGTCTTCATGTAACAGAACAGCGTAGGCAGGCTTTTGCAGCATCTGTTTTCCACCTTGTCTTCGACTTGTAAACTGATCTTGTAGCCAAAAGCAATACATGAGGACTTGGAAACATATTCCATAAAGTGTTTAGCCTGTTCACAAAGAACAGGTTCTGTTCACAAAGAACAGAACACTTAGAATCCGTCCAAGCTGCTCAACAGAACAGAGTAGCGTAGACAGTTCATGTCCAGCCTGTTCAGTAGACAGAACAGCTTGGACAATCTGCCTTTGTTGCAACGAATGCAACAGGGTAAACAACTTTGACTCTTATTGCAAATCACTTTTCAGGTTTCGATAAGGCATAAACAGGCCTTAAATTATACCTACAAGTGCATCAAACAGGTTTGATTAAAAATCTCCCCTTAAGATGTAGAGCAGGTTTGACTGAGGCCTTTTGTGCCTAACAATCTCCCCATATTTGCAGTAATCAGTCTAAACTGATTTTATTAATGATCACTATATATTTTTACAGTACATTGGCTGAAATGAAATTACAACATCAAAGTAAAGTAAAAGATCAGTTTATATATATACTGATTTTTGATTACATAAACAACATATGTTTTTACAAAAGTACAACTGATGTACTAGTGTATATTACAACTGATGTAAAAATAAAAGTTACAACTAATGCAACAAAGTACAACTTATGTACATAGAAATTCAACAATTTGGACTGTTGATAATGAGAGCAAATAATGGTAAGCCTGTGCAACAAATGGACAACTTCTATTCTTCACCTACTCAGATTGTAGATGGACTTCAAGACAGTGGTGGTGGCAATCCTTCTTCTAACATTTTCTCAAGCTCCTCCCTGGTTTCCTCCAAATCCTCTATTTCAACTCTGAGGAACATGAAACTGGGATGTTGAAGCTCCCCTCTTTCATAGAAGCCTCTGAGCTGATCCCAGATGGCTGCTCTCCACTTTATGGATTGCCTGAAGGAGTTTGCAAGTCTGAATGCAACAAGTTGTTTGAGACCCACTTTGTGCAGATCTGATGCTCTTTGGAAGCACCTTTTCTTTGTCAGGGGATCTACAAAAAATGCCCCCAGCTCAGGTTCCTCAATCAGCTTGTCTTCCTCAAATTCCACTCCTTTGGGCAGGCTGCGGTCTACTCCTTTGATCTCTACTGCATAATCACCTTGTTCAATCATGATTAGGAGTTCCGCCAGCTCTGAATCCTTTCTATTCCTCTTGGCCTTTATTTTGGGGTAAGTCACTGAGACACCCTTACTTAGTTCTTCTGAGATCAGGCCAAGATCTTTCACCCTTTCCATCAACTTTTTGACATATGCCCTGATAGTTTTAGCCGTTTCAGACTTAGACTGGCTCAGGGCAACTGCTAACTCTACCCATTCTCTGTATCCCATCTGTGCAACATCAGTGTAATCATATGCTTCCAGCTGTTGCACCCATTCTGGTTATCTGTAGCTTCAACTGTTTGCCTTTTCTTGAGATGGGAACAACTTTGACAATAGATTCCTAGGCAAGTCTTCTATCAGCAACATCAAAGAACTTTTTCCTTGCCAAGTTGTCAAAGTGTATCTGGGCTCTTGCAGGGGATGCTTGTTTGGACTTGGTCACAGAGACCGGAGCACCCTTTTCCTTATCACATTCCTTCTCAACTGCTGACTCTTTAGCAGCTTCAAGCAGTTTTCGTTGCACATCCAAAGAAGACATTTTGATTTTGCTTGCCTCTTTGAATGCAAAGGATCTTGCAGCTTTGGCTGAGGCTTCTTTCTTTCTTAGTCTTTCCAGGGCTTGGAGCTGTTCATCTCTGAACTCATAGTATTTGTCCATAGGAATACCCATTTCCTTAGCCCTTGCCTTGTCAAACTTTAGCTGCCCTGCTCTTTGGTGGTCAGGGTCAAAAGCTGCTTTCTTCTATCCTTTGCCTGTTATAGTTTGAACAGCTTCAGGAACCTCTTTCTCTTCTTCTTCTTCTTCTTCTTCCAAAATTAGATGCCTCCTTCTGCCTGGCATGTCCCCAGGAATGGATTTCTCCTCCTTAGTTTGTGCAGGGTTTGGAGATCCAGCCTGAGTAGGCTGAGCAGCTTCAGTGTGATGGGAAACATCTGCAGCTGGACCTGTTTGTGATGCACCTGCTGCTTGACCAACTGATGCTAATTTCTCCTTAGATGGAGAAGAGGTTTTCTCCCCCTTAGACTTAGTCTTTGAGGCAGACAACTTCTCCCCCTTTAAAGGAGATGGATCAGAACCTTCAACAACTGGTCTGCCTGGAGAAACAAATTCAGCAGGCTTAGCAGCAGTTTTGGGGCCAACCAGGCTATGCACCAAGAAAGCCAGATTGTCCTTAACGTCTGCAAGCTGAGTAAGGCATGTATGAAGAGAAGAGGATTGGGAATCAATAATTGAGGACAGCTTGACGAGATTTTCTCTGTCAGAAGCTGTGAACAGCAAACTTTGAAGCTGTGCAAGATGTAATTCAATAGAGTCTTGCACATCATCAAGGTTTGCTAACACAGAATTTGACAGAAAGACAATTAGAGAGTTTAAGCTGGCCAGTGTAGTAGGAAGGGTAGTAGTGCACATGGTGAGGAGAGTTGACAGCTGTTGGGATATGGTTGTCATGGAGGACACAGAGTCCTGTTGATTTGAAAGGATAGAGGAGAGAGTAGTGGAGATGTTTTGCAGCTGTGCAGTGAGTGCAAGCAGCTATGAGGACTGGTCAGTTTGAGGAGTGGTTGGAAAGGAATTCTTGAACAGATCAAAGAATCCCTGGAGCTGTGTAGACACAGAGTCTGAGATTATTGATGGTAGAGAGGTCAGGGAATGTTCCAAAGATCCAACTTTGTTGGTCAGCAAAGAAAGCTGATCCTTCAAAGGAAGATCTTTGGGGGATGGAGGAGTGTGGGTGGAGTGTTTGGATTGTGTAGATGGTGAGGAATGCGATGAGGATGAGGCAGGTGTTTGAGGATGGGATGGATAGGGAAGGGTGACTTTGGACAGAAGTTCCATAACCTGGGCAAAAGTGATATGACCCAGCTTGGAAGGGTCAATGGGTCCCTCAGCAGTGGCTGTAGCTGCTTCATTAGGAGAAGAGGTAGAAGATGGTAGCCTTTCAGATGTTGCTTGTGTTGCAGCACCTTCATCAAGGCCTGTGATGGTTCCCTCAGCAGCACCTTGGTTTAGAGGTGCCTTATCATGGGGAGATGGGATGTGCATTTCAACATCAGCAGTGGTGAAATCTGCTGATGGAATTTGCATATGAGGTGCAGCCTAACCAGAGGGATGGTTTGTTCCCGGGGGTGTTTGGTACAGAGAGTTGGGGGCTGAGAAATGGAATTGGAAACAAATCCCTTGTTTGTTTAAGCCTGAGAAATGAAAAATGAGAAATAAATGATTTCCATTTCCCTACTTTTATTTCCCTCCCACAGGAGAAGAAATGGGGGGAATTGAAATTTTTAACTCTTTGGGGAAATGACAAAAAAAAAAGCGGAGAGTTGTGAAACCCCCCCAAACCCGTTCATCTCTCCCATTCTGCCTCTTTCTCTGTTTCTCTCATTTTGCCCTAGCCCCTTTTTCTTCCACGAAGCTCTTGCTGTGCTGTTCCTCTCCTCCTCGCGGTGGCGACACTGTGGGCTGTTCCTCTTCCTCCTCGGCGGCGACACTGTGGGCTGTTCCTCTTCCTCCTCGGCGGCATAAGGTATGGTCGAGACTCTAGAGCACACACACACACACACACACACACACACACACACTGTCGATATGGTTGAAAGCACACACACACACACTCTCTGTCGAGCACACCCACACACACCCACACTCTCTCTGTCGATGTGGTCGAGAGCACACCCAAACACACGATATTTTCTGTTGCTATCGCAGACACACACACACACACACACTCACTATCGATATACATACAACACACACGCACTCACTTGTATCTACTCACACATTTTGGTTTGGTCTGTTTCAACGTATCTGTTTCAATGTATCACTTTGATGTGTATCCAGAAACAAGTGTATCAATATGGTCTGTTTCAAGGTATCTGTTTCAATGTTTGAAGCATATATATAATTCAAGAAACATCAGAAACACTGTTTTAAATAATATTCAGCACTGCACAACACTGTTTGAAGCATATATATAATTCAAGAAACATCAGAAACAATTAAAATCTGCATTCAACCTTGTATTCTTTGTAGTAAACTTGTTGTTTAATGCTTTCTTGATGAATCCTTAACTTGATTTTGATTTTTGACGGCAATTTGGGATGAAGCTTTGATGATGAAATTGTATGAACCGTGTTAGTTATTGTATATGATTTATATATGAGTTTAAAGTTATAGTTGTTTCCTATATTTGAGTTTTTAAGTAAAATTTATATATGATTTTGATTTTTGATGAATCCTGAACTTGATTTTGATTTTTGATGGCAATTTGGGATGAAGCTTTGATGATGAAATTGTATGAACCATGTTGGTTATTGTATATGATTTATATATGAGTTTAAAGTTATAGTTGTTTCCTATATTTGAGTTTTTAAGTAAGATTTATATATGATTTTGATTTTTGATGAATCCTTAACTTGATTTTGATTTTTGATTGCAATTTGGGATGAAGCTTTGATGATGAAATTGTATGAACCGTGTTAGTTATTGTATATGATTTATATATGAGTTTAAAGTTATAGTTGTTTCCTATATTTGAGTTTTTAAGTAAGATTCATATATGATTTTGATTTTTGATGAATCCTTAACTTGATTTTGATTTTTGATGGCAATTTGGGATGAAGCTTTGATGATGAAATTGTATGAACCGTGTTAGTTATTGTATATGATTTATATATGAGTTTAAAGTTATAGTTGTTTCCTATATTTGAGTTTTTAAGTAAGATTTATATATGGTTTTGATTTTTGATGAATCCTTAACTTGATTTTGATTTTTGATGGCAATTTGGGATGAAGCTTTGATGAAATTGTATGAACCCTGTTAGTTATTGTATATGATTAATATATGAGTTTAAAGTTATAGTTGTTCCTATATTTGAGTTTTTAAGTAAGATTTATATATGATTCGTAGATGGCAAGATCACCATTGAGACAACGAATTAATCGCAATAGACAAGTGGCTAGAATAATTGCTATAAGTGCATTTCATGTCATGTATGTTGTGCTTTGTTGGTGGATGATGTGTACACTTCGTTGGCGTCGTTCAATTGAATCAAGAACGTTGCGTGAAAAATATTTAACGAGTTATCATAATAGGCGTGAAAACATGACGATGATGGTTTATGAAAGTTATGTTACGAGCATTGTTAACATAAGACTGAATAGACATGCATTTCAACACTTTGTGATATGCTAGAAAGTAGAGGAGGGTTAAAGAATAGTAAAAACATGGACGTTGATGAGCAAGTTGCTATGGTTTTACATACACTTGCTCATAATGCAAAGAATAGGATCCTAGTTAATAGATTTCATCGGTCCGATGAAACTATTAGTCGTTATTTCAAGTTAGTTTTACATGCCGTATGTCGGTTACACAAAGAGTTTTACAAGACACCTGTGCCGGTGCCAGATAATGAAACCGCGAGCGATGGAAATGGTTTAAGGTTAGTTAAAGTATACTAAGTAATAAATTTTATTCTATCAACTTTATTCATTTTGTAATATTCTAGCATAATTATTAAGTAATGTTTTATTTTATCAAGGGTTGCCTAGGAGCACTAGATGGTACATATGTGAAAGTTAGAGTACCTACTATTGATCGAAAACCTTACCGAACACGAAAGGGAGAGATTTGTACGAATGTCCTTGGAGTATGTACAAGAGACCTTTTATTCACGTATGTCTTAGCGGGATGGGAGGGTTCTGCAGCTGATAGCAGAGTTCTACGAGATGCAATTAGTAGGCCTAATGGTCTTAGAATTGCTCAGGGTATGTGATTAAATATTTAAATTATATATGTAGATTCAAATATCTAAATTAACATAGAGTTTAATGGTTTATTGTAGGAACATACTATCTTTGTGATGCCGGTTATACAAACGGTGAAGGATTTTTAGCTCCTTATCGAGGTCAACGTTACCATCTTAATGACTGGTCTCGTCCGCCTTCGAATGCCAAAGAGTATTTTAATATGAAACACTCATCGGCAAGGAACGTTATAGAAAGATGCTTTGGATTACTTAAGGCTAGATGGGCTATTTTGCGTGATAACTCATATCATCCTATAGATTCCATGCCACGTATCATCATTGCTTGTTGTTTTTGCACAATTACATACGAACAACAATGAGCGAAGACCCCATTGATAATGAAGTCCCTACAGATCACACACAACCGGGGGACGATCATGACAATGTTATTTGCACGGTTGAGACTTCACAAGAATGGACAAATCGTAGAGACCTTCTTGCTAATGAAATGTTTAACTATTGGAATGCTAGACGTGCTAGTAATTAGTTTATTTTAGTAATGTTTAACAATGTTATTTGTACGATTGAGACTTCATTTGTATGTTTTTGATTAGTAATGATAATTGGTACTTATTTAAGTTTTTATGAATTAAATGTTGATTTGTATGGTTCATTGGTATGTTTATGATTAGTAGTGTTTATTTATAATGCTTCTTTTTATGATTTTATAAATGTTTTTGATGGTTGTTAGTCGTTTAAATCTATGTAGGCATGACGGATCCAACGATAGTAAAAGTAACCCGAAGGACCAAACATACTTGGACAACTGATGAGGATGCAAAGTTGATCGATGCGTTGATGGAGTTGCATTCATCTGGAAAGTATGGCGGGACTGATAACGGGTTCAAACCGGATATCTAAATGGTGTTCAACAATTGCTAGATGTTAGTCTTCCCGATTCCGGTCTCAAAGCAGAACCACACATAAAGTCAAGGATGAAGACCTGGAAGACTCATTTTAGCATTGTGTATGACATGGTTCATACAAGTGGATTTGGTTGGGACGAAGACAAAAGTTGTGTTGTCGCAAAAGATAGCGTTTGGGATGAATACGTTAAGGTATAGTTTTTTGAATTTTATAAAATAATATTTGTTTATAAAAATATGTTTTAATTTAATTTTATTTATCACGTAGTCTCACAAAGGTGCCGTAAATTTTCGAGGCAAACCATTTCCATTTTATGAGAAGTTGTCTGTCATATTTGGTAAAGATAGAGCCACCGGAAGCAAAGCAATTGATCTTGGAGAGCAAGATGTTGTTCCGGAGACGCAAAGAAATTCACCCATTGACATTGATGACATTGATTTCGTTGAAGAAGCCGTTCAAGATGCTCGTCGATCTGAAGGACCAACAAGTAGTGTTACGAGCAAACGTAAAAGAGGCAAAAGTACGGATGGAGATGAAATATATCGTGAGTCATGCAAGGAGATGAAAGAGGTCTTGGTTAAATTCACGGAGATTGTGGGTGAATCAATGAATGTGTTTGGGAAGGATGTGATGCAAAGTAAAAAAAAATGAGGAAGCTCGAGAACTGTATAAGAAGGTTCGTGAAGAGATACGAGGTTTATCGGGTATTGATGCCAGAGAACGTTATAAGGCATTTGATGTGATTGGTAAGGATGTGATGCGTGCACAGACATTTCTAAGTTTGACTCAAGAAGAGAAAGTTGAAATGATAAAGGCATACATGGATGAATGAATGGGGTACAATGGTAGATGTTGAAGAAAAATGTTATTTTGGATCAAGAACACAACTTTATGCTTTTGTTTGATTTGGTTTTTTGAACATGTTATTTTGGATGAAGAACACAACTTTATGCTTTTGGATCAAGAACACAACCTTATGCTTTTGGATTAAGAACACAACTTTATTTTGGTTTTTGGTTATGATTGTAAGAACTTTAATTATTAACTTATGCATATTTTTGCTTGTTTGAATGTTGCAATAAATTTTAAAACAAAATCAACATATATGAATGTTGTTTTTGGATTTATCAACATATTTGGTGTTTATAAAATTTATTTTGGACTAATCAAGATATTATAAAAAACAATAATTTTATAAAAATCACCCTAAAAAAATAATTGATAAAGATAAAAATGTTATACAAAATATGTTGGTCCTTTTTTGTTTTATCAATAAAATGTTTAATTATTACAAAAATATTATTTTGGGTTTGAATTAAAAGTTGTTAAAAATTAATTATTATTAGAAATAATAAAATGTATAATTTCAAAACTCTCTGATGAATTCTCTGTTGTACCGATTCTCTGTTACAATTCTCTGCTGAATTCTCTATTCTACCAAACAGGTGAATCCATTCTCTTTCTCCAGACCAATTCTATTTCTCAGCAATTCCATTCTCTGTTGTCATTTCTCTGCATTTCCATTCTCTGTACCAAACGCACCCTGAGGTTCATCAGCTTGGGATAGTGGTCCTTCAGCAGCTGTTGGGTGTACAACAGCTGGATCACGAGGAGCAGAAGTTGGAGGCTGATCTACTGGATGGTCTAATCCAGCAGGTTTGGCACCTCGTGCAGACTCAGGTTGTGTAGGAGAAGTATGGAGTGGAGACTGCGTGGACTCAGTGTGGAGTGGAGTGAACTCCTGTCTTTCAATATTCTCAGCCTGTTGGGAGGCTGGAATAGTTGATGTGGTAGTCTCCATATGTACAACTGGCTCCTGTTGGGAGGAACCAAAGGGCCTAGGCTGACTCAGGGTAGACTCTTGTTGGAGTGAAGCCTGCTCCAAATGTGCTGAACCTTCTCCCAAAATAGGAGAAGCAGCAGGGGTTGCTTCTTTTTCAACTGACTCCTGTTGAGTGGGGTCAGAGGGGCTAGTTGGGTCGGTTGGTTTCTTTTTGGCTAAGGTTTTGCGTCTGTAGAGTCTGAGAGATGAAGTGGAGGATGGATGTTGTTGAGAGGCGATGAGGGGTTCTCTTTGGATTGGTGGTGAGACTGGGTCAGAAACAGGTGGGTTGGCCTGTTCCATAGTCTCAGATGCCACAGAGGCACCAGCCACAAAGGCTTCAGGTTCAACAGATGAACCAGGGTGAGAAGCCTGCTCCCCCTCAGCCACAGAGGCTGATGGGGCAGACTTGGACTTAGCTGTTTTTGCCTTCTTGTGGACAGACTCAGCTTCAGTCGTTTCCAGGACCCTTTTAACATATTTGGTCCTACATTTGGATTTTCCTCGGGGAGCAGTCACTGGATCCACCCTCACAGCAGAGGGTCCTTCCACCATACCAAGCAACCTTCTCATTGGAGTAGATAGAGGGGGCTCATTTGGAAGTACAAGGGTGTAGAAAACTCTATTCCCAATCACTGGGAAAGCAGTAGTACGTAACATAGGCTGAGAGTTATACAAATGCTCACCACAGACATGCTTGAAGATGAGGCTTAGAAACCTTGGATATCGAACAGCAGCTGGACGGGAATCCTGCTGCATCAGATTCCTCAAATTCATGAAAATCCACCGAGCCATGTTCATGTTAGTCCCATCTACAAGCTGTAGGACTATTGGGATCTCATCACGGCTAAGCTGGTCAAAAGAACCAACTTTGCTGCTAAAGCACATCACCACAGAGGCAAATAAAAAACTGTAAGTAGGTGAGAAATCCTTCCTGAACAGGGTGGCTCCAATCTTGGGTTCATCTACACCACAAAAACGTAGCAGATTTCCCATCTGATCAATTTCAGGCTGTGGCTGATCATAAGTTTCAGCCACAGGGAGATGAAGAACTTCCCTGATAAGACAAGTAGTGATCTCAATGGTCTTAGTCCAATTGAGAATGGTTCCCCTTATGATTTTGGTTGCTGGGTCGTAGGCACAGGTGTACCAAAACTCATATACCATCTCTTGGTACATGACACCAGGAGTGGCAGTCATGGCGTAATTCAGAGGGTGAACCCTCAGAAACTCCACCATATCTTCATAACCTTTCCCTACATAGTTTTTGGGAATGGTTAGGTTGGCTATGTAGTTTGTGGGTTTCAGTGTTAGCATTGTGGTAACAGAAGAGTGTTTCTGAACATCTGCACCAACAAATACTGGTAGAAATGGGTTGTTTCGGTGAGCCATAGTGAAAGTAGTGAGGATATGAGCACAAGACACTTAGTCGAATTTAGGGTTCTTTGAAAGTTATGGAAGCAGTAAGGAAGACGAAGATGAAACCGTAGAGAGGTATTTATAGGATTTGAGTGTGAGTGGGTTTGAGAGAGAAAAGTTTGGGCGGTTGATTTGAAAAGTTCTTTAACGGAAAATGGAATGGTTGTCCATGTCAGAACGGTTGTCAGACCACTCGAGCCCTTTTTAATCACTTACACACGTTAACACACATTATCCGCAGTAACTAAGTTAAATAAATATAGAAATTAAGTAACTTAATTGTGAATAAAGGTAATTAAAACTGATGGTCTAAGCTGTTGGTCAAACCTGTGATGAGCAGGGTCATTACAAGCTGTTCATTCTCCAAGCTGTTCATTCAACCTGTGTAGCTATGCAAGAACAGGTTGTGTTCAATAGCTGACCAGGTTACAAGACAATGTCTTGCATGTAGATTGAGAGAGTGAGCATGTTGGAGGTTTGATCAACAGACCAGGTTTGAGATGGAAACTGATACTGTCAAACCTGTTATACGCTCAAGCTGTTCAAGTTTTCAGAAATTGGCTAAGTGTAGAACATGCATAGCCTGTTCTGTCTAAGCTGTTCTGAGAAACTTGAGCAGTGTGAGACATATAATAACTTAGAACATTTAGGACACTTAGTCACTTTTATTTAACATGCCAGCTTGCTTACAAGATAATTAAATCTGTTTTCATCAAGAGGCTTGGTGAAAATGTGTGCAAGCTGTTCATCTGTGGAAATAAAACTTACCTCCACACTTTCTGGATGTGATCCCTGATGAAGTGATGCCTGACCTCTATAAGCTTTGTCCTGGAATGAAATACTGGATTGTTGGAGATAGCTATAGCACTTGTATTATCACACAGAATAGGAGTCTTCTTATATACAAGTCCATAGTCTTCAAGCTGATGTTGCATCCACAGAATCTGCCCACCGTAGCTTCCAGCAGCAATATACTCAGCTTCAGCAGTAGAAGTAGAAACTGAGTTCTGCTTCTTGCTATACCAACTTATCAACTTACCACCAAGAAGTTGACACCCACCAGTTGTGCTTTTTCTGTCTAGCCTGCAGCCTGCAAAATCAGAATCTGAATATCCTGTTAGCTCAAGACTTGAGTCTTTGGGATACCAAAGACCCGAACCTGGTGTATCCTTAAGGTATCTGAAGATTCTTTTTACAGCAGCTAGATGTGATTCTTTAGGATCATCTTGAAACCTAGCACATAAACAGGTAGCAAACATAATATCTGGTCTACTAGCAGTTAAGTATAGCAAGCTCCCAATTATGCCTCTGTAAGCTGTTACTGAAACAGCTTTGCCACTGGCATCTGCATCCAACTTTACATTGGTTGCCATTGGGGTTTTGATAGGAGAACTTTGATTAAATTTAAACTTTTTCAAAAGATCTAAAGTATACTTTCTTTGATTTATGAAAAATTCCATTTGAGGTTTGTTTAACCTGTAATCCTAAAAAGAAAGTAAGTTCCCCCATCATACTCATTTCATATTTAGACTTCATGAGTAGTGAAAAATTCTTGCATAACTGCTCATTAGTAGAACCAAATATTATGTCATGCACATAAATTTGAACAAGCATAATATCAGACTTCACCTTATTTATGAACAGTGTGGTATCCACTTTACCTCTGGAATAACCATTGCTCATAAGGAAATCAGTTAGAGTGTCATACCAGGCTCTAGGGGCTTGTTTTAGACCGTAGAGTGCTTTGTCCAACTTATAGACAAAACCTGGATGATGCTCATTTTCAAAACCTGGAGGCTGCTTGACATAGACTTCTTCTTGCAGCTTAGCATTCAAAAATTCACTCTTCACATCCATTTGAAATACCTTCATGCTAGTATGAGCAGCGTCGGCTAGAAACAAACGAATTGCTTCTAACCTGGCTACAGGAGCCAATGTTTCATCATAGTCAATACCTTCTTCCTGTTTGTAGCCTTGAGCAACTAGTCTTGCCTTATTTCTAATGACATGACCTTGCTCATTCATCTTGTTCCTGAAAACCCATTTGGTGCCAATTATTGTTTTTCCTTTAGAAGCAGGGACCAGCTTCCATACTTTATTTCTCTCAAACTGATTGAGTTCTTCTTGCATGACAGTGTTCCAATTGGCATCTTTAAGTGCTTCATCCACTTTCTTAGGCTCCATCAGGGACACAAAGCTAGAAAACATACAAAAGTTTCCTAAGCTGTCCCATCTTGTTTGCACCCCTTTGTTGATGTCACCAATTATTTGATCATTTGGGTGACACCTGATCCACTTAGGATCTTGCCTCAATGAGTATTCTCTTGAGTTATCTTCAACAGGTCCTGTTGAGACACACTGATATCTTGAGCCTGTTCACTTGTTGAGCATGACTCTCTAGTGTGGAACATATCAGCAGAGGATCCAGGAAAATCAACATTGATTGGTTCAGGACATGAAGTTGTAATTATGTCAGTACACTTATTCACACAGAGTGTATCAACATAGTCATCATCATGCCCATCATGATTAGCAGGTTCCACTCTGGATGTAGTTGAAGCTTTTGAGTCCTTTTCTTCATTGATGGAATGCATAAGATCATCAAAGCAGAATTCTCCTGAAACTGATTCAGGCACAGCTTTGGTGGAGACACTCCTAAACTCTTCAAAGGTGACGTTGATAGATTCATCTATCACCTTTCTCTTGTTCTTGTATACTCTGTAGGCTTTGGAGATAGCAGAATATCCAACAAACACACCTTCATCAGCTTTGGGTTCAAACTTCACCCGTTGGTCCCTTTGATTCAAAATGAAGCAAGGACATCCAAACACATGGAAATAGCTAATGTTTGGCCTCCTCCCTTTGATTAACTCATTGGGAGTCTTTTTGAACCGTTTCAACACCAAGGATCTATTTTGGGTGAAGCATGCAGTGTTGACAGCTTCAGCCTAGAATGATGAAGGTAAACCTGATGCACACAACATGGTTCTAGCAGCTTCAATGAGAGTTCTGTTTCTCCTTTCAGCAACTCCATTTTGTTGTGGAGTTCTTACAGCTGAAAAGTTCTGTGAGATCCCTCTTTCTTCACAGAAGTCCTCAAGAGTACTGTTTCTGAATTCAGTACCATGATCACTTCTAAGCTGCTTGACTTGAGCAGAGTTCAGCATTTCCATATTTTGATAAATCCAATGATTTCTCTAGCAGCCTGTTAGTACATCCTGTGTGACGATAGCAGTCTAAGTATAGATAGTATTTTGTATAAGTCAATTTACTTGATATTGAATATTAACAAGTGTTTGATATATGTTTGATTATGTGTGTTTGATATTGATTGTCTGTATGTTTGAACTTAGGGTTATGTGTTGCAATAAGTTCCAACATAAAGTTCAAAGATAAGTTCAAACATAAGTTCAAAGATAAGTTCAAAGATAAGTTTGAAGGCAAAGGTTCGAATTTGTTAGAGGACAAGTTCGAATAGGCCTTGGGCCAAGTTCGAATTTGTCCTAGAAAAATTCGAACTGGGTGTTATAATTAAGGGTTAATTCGATTAATTATGTGACTTTTGCAGAATTTCAGAGCGATTAGTGCAAAGGGCGATCTCGAACTTCCTAGCATTCAGAGAGTTTCGTGTGGAGAGAATCATCGTGTTGGGACGATCCGTTGTTCGTCTATCACTGTGCTAGTCTCCGTGTTTTGGTGTGCGTGGTCTATCTTGACGCGACACCTCCCAACGAGTGCGTCAAGATAGGATCCGTTAGTAGAGTTTCTTTCTTTTTATAGTAACTTTAGTAGCTAAGTACAATTTCTTTCTTTTTATAGTAAGTTAGTAGGTTATTTTATTAGCTTATTCTTATTTATGAAAAACAAAAGAAAAAAGAGAGAAAACCATAAAAAGCTATAAAAAAAAAGAATAAAAAAAGAGAATATTAGAAAATGAGTTAAGTCTTAGATACATAGGTTCAAAGTGACGAAAATTAGCACAGTCGATACAATCTCTAAGTGTTAAGCTTTCACACATAATGCACCTAAAACTTTAAGTGATATACATTTTCTAGTTTGATGTGTTGGTAGACATAATATACAAAGGGAATCTCAAAGCTCATAAAATATTCAAGAAAAAGTCATATGTGTAACTAACTTAGATGTATGACCAAAGGGTCTTAATTTTTATGTTAGAGACATACAGACAATGATTCTAAATGAGGTATGCAAATTTTCTGGGGGATGTATAGCCACATCAGATACATCTTAAAGAAAAGAAAAGAATAGAAAAATCATGATAGTGAACTGAGAGTCAAAACAAGTCACTCTGTTGTACGTAAGTACAGATCTGTGCCTTTGGTTTGACTCGAGTTAGCAAGATAAGTCGCTTTGTTGTACGTCAGTACAGACCTGTCATTGCTGTCTTGCTAGCTTTAAAATAAACTTTAAGACAAACTAAGACACTCTGTTGTATGTAAATACAGAATTGTGTCCGATGTTTGCCTTTTAAAGAAAATTTGCAATACCAAAAAGTTATAATCATTGTGTGTATGCCTTGATTATAAAAGTATATCTAAGTATGGGACACGTAAGGTAGTTTCTTGATAAATAAAAAGGCCAAGAGATATTCCAAAGTGTAACATGTTTAAAGGGAAAACAATACCGACAATCACCTAGAAATGTGTGTCACGACAAACAATCAAGGAATCAAAAATTCCTATGTGTGATAGTGTAATACTGAAAGAGCGTATTTGACACCGCTATCTGATTGAACCTTTCTTTGACTTTTTTGCCAAAAATATTCTGTTAGTATAGGTTGTACAGCTTAAAAATATATTTGAGTTGTTCAAGTTTAAATTTTATTCAAAATTTTATTTTATTTTATTTTATTTTATTTTTTTAAGTAGGAAAAAGGTTAAAGTTACTAAGGATGCATTTTTAATTGAATAAACAAACATTGCATGAAAATCTATCGCTTAGTGTGAATAATTTTGCAAAGTTTGTTCCGTTACACGAAAAGGTTGAAAAAGTTGGAAAAGTTGAAAAAGTTGAACTTTATTCAAAAATTTTCAAAATTTTCATTTAAATTCGAATTCAAGACAAATTCAAATTAACATTCGAATCTGTCAGGAAATTCGAAATTAAGTACAAATTCGAATTACCTTCGAATCTGTCAGAAAATTCGAGTTTAAATGCAAGTTCGAAGCTTGTTGGTATATATAGGTCAACAGTGACTCATTCATTATCACCTACTTTCGATTTTGTTTATTCGAACTTGCCCACTGCAATTTCGAACTTGTCTTCGAATTTACCGTTTTCGAAGTTTATACTATTTCTTGAAGTTTTGCTTTTGTGTGTTCCTATCTACCAACAAATCTAGGTATAAACATCAGTATTATACAAAGTTTAGGTAGTTTAGGACTCATTTTTTAGCAAAAAATCGGTCAATTTTGAAGTTTTTGAGGTTTAATTTAAACTTGATGATTCAAAATCTTAAGTATGGGACACGTAAGGTAGTTTCTTGATAAATAAAAAGGCCAAGAGATATTCCAAAGTGTAACATGTTTAAAGGGAAAACAATACCGACAATCACCTAGAAATGTGTGTCACGACAAACAATCAAGGAATCAAAAATTCCTATGTGTGATAGTGTAATACTGAAAGAGCGTATTTGACACCGCTATCTGATTGAACCTTTCTTTGACTTTTTTGCCAAAAATATTCTGTTAGTATAGGTTGTACAGCTTAAAAATATATTTGAGTTGTTCAAGTTTAAATTTTATTCAAAATTTTATTTTATTTTATTTTATTTTATTTTTTTAAGTAGGAAAAAGGTTAAAGTTACTAAGGATGCATTTTTAATTGAATAAACAAACATTGCATGAAAATCTATCGCTTAGTGTGAATAATTTTGCAAAGTTTGTTCCGTTACACGAAAAGGTTGAAAAAGTTGGAAAAGTTGAAAAAGTTGAACTTTATTCAAAAATTTTCAAAATTTTCATTTAAATTCGAATTCAAGACAAATTCAAATTAACATTCGAATCTGTCAGGAAATTCGAAATTAAGTACAAATTCGAATTACCTTCGAATCTGTCAGAAAATTCGAGTTTAAATGCAAGTTCGAAGCTTGTTGGTATATATAGGTCAACAGTGACTCATTCATTATCACCTACTTTCGATTTTGTTTATTCGAACTTGCCCACTGCAATTTCGAACTTGTCTTCGAATTTACCGTTTTCGAAGTTTATACTATTTCTTGAAGTTTTGCTTTTGTGTGTTCCTATCTACCAACAAATCTAGGTATAAACATCAGTATTATACAAAGTTTAGGTAGTTTAGGACTCATTTTTTAGCAAAAAATCGGTCAATTTTGAAGTTTTTGAGGTTTAATTTAAACTTGATGATTCAAAATCTTAAGTTTTAACCGGTGAAACTTCAAATAACTTACATAAATCTTCGATTAGAACCAAATGGGACTAGTTAATACTATTTTCTAAGTCAAATGGGGTTAAAATCATGGATTTGTATTCGAAAGTGACCGACTTCGAACATGTTCATCATGTTCGAACTTGTCAGAAAATTCGAATTTGTCAACAAATTCGAATTCAGTCAAATTCGAATACATATCTTTGAATTTGTTATTATATTTGAATGTTTTTATAAAATAATTCAAAAGTTGTAGAAAATCGAATGTGTTGGATTTTGGTCTTATGCAAGTTCAAAATAAAACAAATTCGAAATTAAACAAGATTCATTTTTATTTTCACTTCTAATTTTAGTTACTGTTTTTATGTGCAGTTATGGGTGATAGAGCGTTTTTCCAAAAGCATAATATGGTAATGTCTCCAAATAGGGAGCTTCCCGAACCTCAGCCGTTCAGACAAATGTTGGAATTTTTGGCACTTTCCAGGGTGTCTTATGCTATAACACATAAAGTTCAAATAGTCTTACCGTATGTAAGACAATTTTGGGAGCACTTGCAAGTGTATTGCACTGTTACCCCGACAGTTTTGCGAACTAGAGTCGGTGGGCAGCCCATAGTTTTCTCGGCTAACATGCTTCGACAGATTCTACAGCTCGGGACTGAAGACCAGGAGGCAGGGCCAATTGATTTCCCATTAAATATAAGGCAAGCGGCCTTCCTGCGTATGTGATATGTGTGAAATTTAGTTTTTTATCAATCAAACAACAATATCAAATGATCAAGAACAATAAACGGAATTAAAACTGACCGAATGATTATATTGAAGAACTGATGATTACAAAATGATGATTGAGAATCTTCGTGTACAGTGGCCAATCTCTAAATTCAATGCGTGCAAAATAAAACTGTCAGATCTATTCTATTTTGAAAGTCAACATTCTATTTATATACATTGTTTACAACTATCCACTAATTACAAAATAGACCCTATACTTTGTTTTCCATCAACAAAAATACATTCCAACAATCTCCCCCTTTGATGGAATATGCAAAGTCTTCATGTAGATAATCCAAGCTTCTGCTCAAATCTTCTGATACTGTTTCGGTATGAGAGCCTCCATTCAATCTTTGAAATAAACTCTACCATCAGTCTTCTATCGTTAACAGATAAAGCTCCTCTCTTAGTTTTTCTCTTTCTATCCGAAGCCAGCTTTCCCTTCAAACCATTCAACACTTTATGTAATGTACAATCAGAAAACTTGTTGAGTTCAACACTCCTCATGGCTCTTAGCTTTTTTGTTTTTGTCTTTGTACATTACCGCAGGATGCTTCACCATGATGACTTGAAACTCTTTCAATTCTCCATTAAACTTGATATCTCTATTTGGAGCTGTAATGTTAATTTTTTCTCATTCCTCGTTCGACACCAATATGCAGATCTTACACAGACATCAATACCAGTTTGGTATGCATGAAGTGGAAAATTGTCTTTAATGCAAATCCGCAGTTCTCATTTCTCTTATTTCGACACAACTCATCAAATAAGTCTTCAATATCGACCAGGTGCATATTAAACATATCTGCTTCGGTGAACGTATAGGTATTGCCATCAGCCCATGTGACAGTGAATGTAGGATAGAAGATCTGAACGAATCTGTCTTTTTCAATTTTGACTAAATCAACTATCCTGAACTCACTCTTCACTTTATCAAGTACTTGCGTCTTGTTTCTATGAAAACTTGCATAATTAACAAGATTTGGCATATTTGGCTCCAGTACCCTAAACAACTTAAGAAACGAACAAGGAGCTTGTTTCTTACAAAAAAAATCCTTTTCTCCAAAATGTCTTCAAGATATGGCAATTTGTTCGTTTTCTTAATAAACTCAGCTGATCGTTTCGCAGATAGCTCAAACGTTTTAACTTTCTTTTTACTTATCTCATCCTTATTCAACAATGTGAGCATATCCCTTATTTCTCTCTGTACCACCTGTTGAGCTTCGAATCTGAGTCGGTGTTGTTTCTGCGACTCATCTGCAAGAATATACTCGTTAAAGAACCTTTCCATAACCTCCACTTCATTCAACTCTACTCTTTCTGGAACAACAACATTCTCTACCGGAGACTCTTCAACTTCCTATTTCACTTGAATAACAACCTCAGGCTTTTCAACCGTCGGATATAGACTCTTTCAAAATTTCTTGAACTAACTCTTCTTCTTCAATCCTTTCACCCTGAAAATCAATATCAGTCAAAGTGATCACATCATCATCCTCAGATAATTCAACATACACCTCTCTCTCTCCTTCAGTTTCTACTCCTTGAATCATCAACATCTGATCCTTAACTGCTTGATCATCATCATCCGAATCATTATACTCCTCAAAGTAATAGATATCTGACTGAATGTTCAAAGGAACTGGAACATCTTCATGAAGAATCAATCCTAGCTCACTTTGTACATCAGCAGGTTCTTTTGAGCTTCCTGCTTCTTTTTCTCTCTCCTCTTCTTCCTTCTCCGGGTATGTAATCATTAAAACTCCAGGTGTAGGCTCAGCAAGCTTCCTCCTCTTCTCCCCCTCATGAGGAGCATCATCAGAGTCTTCATCATGCTCATCATGCTTACGTTTTGATGATGAAGCTTGCGCCTTACATGTCTCCTCTACTGCCGCGACCCTTTCAGACCACGTTGCCTAATGCAGTAATCACTGTACTCTCTAAACTGATCATCCTTTCTCTCATTTCGTCAAATTGTTCAAAAACAAAATCTTTCAGTTCTTCCCTCAATTCATCGATTGCTTGATTTGGATCAGATTGCTTGACAGATTCTTCAGCCACTGACTTACCCTTCAAAAAATTATGAATGTTGGACATTTGTGCCATCACTTCAGATAACTGAGTAGAGACATGACTGTTCACTCCTACCTCAGCTGCATTCAAGGCTTGGTTTAGTGACGACTCGGTTACAAAAGGGGAAAGATTCACCACTGGGTCACTCAGACTTCCAGTTGTCACAACAGTTGAACTTGTGAAAAGAACTTCTGTGTGACCAGTACTTAGAGTTGGCATTGTTGTCGCTCTAACTGGACTTCCACCCTCTTCAAGCGACGGAGCAACGAATGCTTCCGAAGCTAAGGATGTTCCGGCGGGAACACTAAGTTCAACCGCACTTACTTCAACAGAAGAAGTTGACTCAAGTGTCCTAAGATGTATAGGCTCTAGACTCTGTTTTTGAATAGAAGTTGTACACTCGGGCAGAGGTGTACTAATTTCAATATCCATCAAGTCCAAATGACTATCGGATAGAAGTTGTGTTTCATCCCGGTGCTGAATTGAAACAGTCTCCTGTTGAGAGGAGACTGAGTAGATGATGGGGTGTGCACTTGTCAGCGGGATACTGACCTCTTCAATGCTAACTCCTAGAGGGGAGCTAACAGCAGATGTGGGTAATTCCCGGCTTTCTAGGTTAAGTACATCCCTCATACTCTCCTGAGCAATATGAACAATATCCATCAAAGCTCCTCCTCCCTCATCATGATCATCACCATTATCACCATCATCACCATCATCTCCTTCCCCTGCTCCCTCTTGTATATTTGACAATGTACGCTCAGAATCAGAACTACCAGCTTCTTCCTCACCACCCCTCACTGCTTCTACTCCCTCACTCACCTATAGGCTTCCCTGAACTTCAGCCCCTTGCTGAAGTTCCTCTCTCCCTATCACTCATTGGGTAAGAGAACCCGGTTCTTGGGTCTCTATTGGAGCATGATCTATCTTATACATATTCACATTCTCACTTTCCGGATCTGCATACTTTAACAAAGATTCCGGAATCGGCATTATATTTGCATTGGGAGAATCTGGCACCTCATGTAAAATCATCATCACGTAATCTGGACATCTTTGTGAGTTAGCTCTCTTAAGTATATTCTCATTAGCTCTAAGAATCCCTCGGATTAGGATTTGAATAAATCTCTGAAGCGGAACAAACTTCCTAGATCTGTTCGTTGTCTTTGCAAGTACGATTTTCTTCAGGTCTTCCCAGATATATTGTGCATAGTCATAATGTTTATTAAAAACAATACCATGGAATATTCTTAGACTATGAATGCTGCACCTGTCTATTCCGGTATGTTTTGACGTCATGCACCTATTAACGATGCCGAATAAGGTGTACCATTATCCATTTAAGCCATTACGATGAAACTTGGAGCTCTTAGGTAGTGGCTTTGAATAACCCAAGCATATGAGGTCATGCACTAACTCCTCATCGGAAACAAAATCTTCAAAATCAGCTAACTCTGGGAAGTTAACTGTGTCAATCCGTCTCGGTAGAAACAAGTTGTGGCGAAGTCTGGCTAGAGTAATTTTGGATTTATATTGATCAATGGTAACCTTAATGGTGGTTACCATTAGCTGGAACAAATTTGACAGTGTGCCAAAATTGTTGAAGGTATACTTGTGGGATTGAAGGTTTGTATTGGAGAAGATATCCTAAAGGATGACCTTTGAGAATATCTACTATGATGGGGTGACTGACCTTAATGACTTTTGTATCCAACAGATGATTATTGTCTTTGAAAGGCATGCAATGTTTGGGTTTTACCAGCTGATTGTCTGGTATGATGGTTGAAGGTGAAGGTCTTGCAACTGAGGTTGATCGGACGGGTGTAGATACTAGTGTATGGTTTGAGGATGAATGGGAATCGGATGAATTAGAATTATGAGAATGACTTGGAGATGCCATTTGTAACCTGTACACAAATAATAATCATGTTAGATAGTGCAAGTAAACAAATGAAATCATTCAAAGTAGAAAAATATAACATTTTGTCAGAACTTATAAAAATTTTTAATTTTCTGTTTAAGGCATCGGGATTCCGGACAATAATAAAATATTATTGACAGGATTCCATAGTCAATCGTTCAGAGACCAATGTTAGAAAAACACAAATTTATAAAAATTTCTTGAAAAGATGTCACATTTTTCTTAAAACATTAAAAATCCAACACTTAGTAATTAAGAGTAAATTACATAAATGGTCCTTGTGGTTTGCATAAAACTTTGGACACGGTCCCTGTGGTTTAAATTTTGCATAAATGGTCCTTATGTTCACTGTTTACTTGCAAAATGGCCCTCTGCCGTTAACTTTAACAATCAAATGGTTAAATCTTTTATAATGACCATTTTACCCTTTTGTTTGGTAACATTTTGGTCCCTCAAGTTTGTAGTTTATTTTAGTTTTGGTCCCTCAAGTAAATTTTTTTATTTAACTCATTTATTATTATTATTATTATAACTATTATTATTGTTATTATAATTTATTATTAATTTAACTTTTTGCATTTTAATTTATTGTTTATTAAGTTTCGTATATTTTATATTTTTTAATTTAAATTACAAACTTATTTATTTATTTTATTATAAACAATAGTAACAAATTAGAATCCATTTCGTTTTTTTAGCTTTTTCGAATGAAAAAAAAATACAAAAATTTTATATTGTAGTTTTCCAAACCAAAGAAATTTGAATCTTAAGCTTTTATTTGTTTTTACAAACGGAAAAAAGTTACAAACCATTCATGTTTTGAGTTTTTCGTTTTCTAAACGTAAAAAGCTGCGAAAACCAATCTGTTTTTTATTTTTTTCTGCACCAAAATATTACCCATTCCGGTTTTTTGTTTTGGAAAACGAAAATAAATACGAACAATTCTGTTATTAGTTTTTGCAAACGAAAAAACTACGAATAATTCTGATTTTCAATATTTCCAAACCAAAAAAATCATTTTATTTTTCTAGTTTTTCGAACGAAACAATTACCTTTTATTTTTTTTCTCCGAACGAAAAACTATGAACCATTACGTTTTAAAGTTTTTTTTTTCATAAAATGAAATAGTGTGTAGCATTTTTGTTCGGAAAAACTAAAAAAGATGGAATAATTTGTAGTTTTTTACGATTGTAAAAAGTTAAAAACGTAATGATTAGTATAACATAAAAATCGAACAAAAAAATAGACTATTTCATTTTTTGAAAAAGCGTATTTTGTACGTTTGGAAAAAGCTAAAAAATCAAAAAGGGTCTATTTTTTGTTAGATTTTTATGTTATACTAATTATTACGTTTTTAACTTTTTTCAATCGTAAAACACTACAAATTATTCCATCTTTTTTAGGGTCTATTTTTTGTTAGATTTTTATGTTATACTAATCATTACGTTTTTAACTTTTTCCAATCGTAAAACACTACAAATTATTCCCTCTTTTTTAGTTTTTCCGAACAAAAAGGCTACACACTATGTTATACTAATCATCATGTTTGTCTTTTTTCACTCGAAAAAGCTAAAAAAGAAAATCGATTCTAATTTGATACAATTATTTATAATAAAAAAATTATTAAGTTTGTAATTTAAATTAAAAATGTATTAAAATATAGAAAACTTAATAAACAAAAAAAATTAATACGTAAAAAGTTAAATTATTAATAGTAAATAATAATAATAATAATAATAATAATAATAATAATAATAATAATAATGTTAAATAAAAAATTTAACTTGAGGGACCAAAACTAAAATGAACTACAAACTTGAGGGACCAAAATGTTATCAAACAAAAGGGTAAAATTGTCACTATAAAAGATTTAACCATTTGATAGTTAAAGTTAACGGCAGAGGGACCATTTTTGCAAGTAAACAGTGAACATAAGGACCGTTTATGCAAAATTGAAACCACAGGGACCGTATCCAAAATTTTATGTAAACCACAGGGACCATTTATGTAATTTACTCTAAAAAATTTAATAGAAACTCGAATGAAACTTCATCCATCTCGAATGACTCTAGAGAAATCTCGGATGATACATGAACAAACTCGAATTGTTCTGTGAATCAACTACAATGAATTGTACGTTTTCTCGAATAAGACTTGATTGTTCTCGAATAAGACTTGATTCAACTCGAATTACACTTGGATTAAACTCGAATAGAACATGAAAGTTCTCGATTAAGTCATGATGTTTCTCGAATGATCAATTAGTCCAACTCGAATGAAGTATACTAAGACTCGAATGAAATAAGTGAGATCAACTCGATTGAAGCCTAACACAAACTCACATGAAGCAGAATCATTTTCAATAACATTGAACCAACTCGAATGACACTTAAAGTCTCTCGGGCGATGTATCAATCGAGACGCGAATGAAACTTAAGTGTCAAACTGATCAACTCGAGTAACAAATAGAATTTTCTCGATTAAAGTGACTGTCAACTCGAATAACACTTAGACTTTCTCGATCACCATATTACTCAACTCGAACAAAACAGAATGATTTCTCGAGTTAACCTTTATTCGAGAAAATGTTCTTGAAATTATTTTCAAGTATAAACACACTGATTTTTCTAAAAAATATTTAATTCCAGGAACATTTTCACTGATAAAAATTATGAACCATACTCGAAAATCAATTTCAAACACATTTGATTTACTGAACTTTGAGTAAAAACAACAATAAAGTTGTTAAAAATTCAAATTTCAGAAACATGAAGAACACGAAGGTTTTTGAAGCTAAAATCCAAATTTCTGTTTGTGTGGTTTGATTTGAATCATGAAATTACAGATTCATGTTCTCATTCATAAACCGAAACATACCACACATTTAATTTCATTTTAATGAACAAAAATTATGAACACCATGAACACACAAAATACGTCTTTATACGAGCACAGTCACATGCATATTCAAAAACTGAAATGAACTATGTAACAATACAAGAAACAAACCAAAAAAAAAAAAAAATTACTCACAACATAATGAACTTGTTTCTTGAATCAGATGAAGATATGTGGGTTTTTAGATTGCTTAATGGTGAAGGAAGCTTTTTGAAGAAGATGGCAATTGTCGGTTTTCTGAAAAAGTAAGTTTGAGATTTGAATTTCATATTTATAGAAGTACATACCCGGCCCATATTTGAAAAAAAAAATTAGCCGGCCCACTTTCAAATCACCAATTATAAACCAATTTATCAACAAAACCCACTATCTTTTCAAAAAATTTTCAACAAAGCAAAACAAAAACAACAAAAAAAAAATTGCTGATTTTAAAAAAAAAATTTTAAAATAGACTTAAAAAAATTGAAAATACACACAATAAAAAAAAATAACACACACAAAACAAAATTAAATATATTAAACTCACAAACAAAAAAAAAATTTAAAAATATTAAAATGTTCCCCCTTTAAGTTCTGAATGCTGCTCCCCCTCAAATGTATATCATATTTCTCAACTCAGCTCCCCCTACAAAATATCAGATAAATTTTATCAGATTTTCTCAAAATAAGATAAATTTACTTTCTGCTCACCCTGCACATGACAATCCAGATCTTGTTAAATTCCAAAAAAAAAAGTTGAACTTTTAAGATTCAAGAATTTAACATCAGATTAGAATTAATTAAAAATGTAAATTTAAAATTATAAATTGAAACTACTGAATTATTATATCTTAACAATTCAACATACCCAATTTGTATACCAAAAAATTAAACCTTTTTTCATCTAACGCTTTGGTAAACAAATCAGCTAGTTGATATTCAGTAGGAACAAAGTATAATTCTATATTTCCATTTTCAACGTGATCCTTTATAAAATGGTACCGAATGTCGATGTGTTTTGTTTTTGAATGTTGCACCGGATTTGATGCAATAGCAATTGCGCTCTGAGAATCACAGTAGATAGGTATCTTCTGTGGTGTAAACCCGTAATCTCGCAGTTGGCTTTACATCCACAACACTTGAGAACAGCATGATGAAACAGCAACGTATTCTGCTTTAGCTGTAGACAATGAAACGCAGTGTTGTTTCTTGGATGACCAACATACGGGTTTGTCACCTAAGAATTGTACTGCACCAGATGTACTTTTTCTGTCCATCTTATCATCTGCGTGATCAGCGTCAGAAAAAGCAGTTATGTCAGGATCTAAAGCTAATTAACCAAGACTAACTGATTTGAATTTATCAGAGTATAAATCAATAATCTTGCTTTGAATCAAAGTTTAATTAAGAAGTTTGCGGAGTAACACTTAATTATTTTAACAAAAGCTTTCAGAATAAATAGCAGATAAACACAATAAATAATCAAGACTGCTTGTATTGCTGATCTCAATGATTACAATCACCTCTAATCTGTTTGATTAGACGAAGAACACAGACTGTTCTTAGGGTTTTACAACCTTAGAGGCTTATGAAAACTTAAATAAAAAGCAATTACAGACTCGAATATGCAGAAAACTCTTATACAATAGAAAGACCTATTCTATGTATTTATATTGCTTCTTGATATGTTTTCTTGAAGAACTATGACTTCTCTGATAGTAGATATGCTGGAATCTTCGTGTAGATATCTTTTCCTGAAAATCAACACTTTCTGTTTATGAAACTGTTGAGCAGCTTGAATCACTTGACAGCTTGAACAAAGCAGCTCGAGTTGATTTACTCTGGCAGGTTGAACTTTTACACTGGCAGCTCGAGTTTCTTCAACTAGCAGCATGAACTTTGGATTTACATATAAACTCTACTAACAGTTTGAGAAGTCTAACTAACAGCTTGAACCTACTTAAAATATTTCCAAACAATCTCCCCCTAACTTAAATTCTTTACACAAGACTTTAAGTTCTATACAAAAATGGAAATGAATAAGTAAACTGTTATTTACAAACCAAGGCTTTCAAAAACTTATAACTGTGCAAGTTTCTGATCTACAGCCTTCAAAAATTCTTTCTTCATCTCATCTCTATCACAAGATATCCTAACAGATTTTATCTGGAGTAGCATTTCCTTTGGTAGATCATGAAATTCAAGATTAAAGAACATACCAGATCCATCTGAAAATTTGATTCTGTAAGTCCTTGATTTGACAAACAGATCAACTTGCTTGATCTTCTTTCCTTTCTTGTTGGCATCCTCTATCTCTTCCCTTATAGATTCAGGATCAAAAATGGACTTCAGATCTTTGATGACTTGCTTCACTTGTGGTAGAGCAGATCTTACTTCACAGACCCAATATTATGCATCTTTGTTAGCTCATCTCTGGTCAACTTTTGAACCATATGCCAGAATGTATCATATTCTTCTTCTGGACCAGATTCCCTTCTCACTATAAACTGAACTCTTAAATCAATGTTGTCCAGTGGCTTGGCATACCAGTAGTTTATAAGAGGCTTTGTAAAGTCATGCTGATCAATCAACTTCTCTATCTCCATGGCCTTTTGCAGTTGTTGCTCAAACAACACCCTTTTAACTTGATGCAGCTTTGCTTGTGATGATGGCTCAGATGCAGGAATAGAAGCAACAGCTTGATCAGAAGGAGCAGGGGCACTGACAGCAGCTTGAATATGACTTGTACCAGTTTGAACTGGTTCTTGTGATGGTTGGACTTCTTGGGAGACTTTTGTTTTCTTTCTTTTGTCCATTTCTTTGTCATGGATCTCTTTCAGCCGTTCAGTGGTCATGGACTGAGCCATTTTCTTTGGAATGCCAGTTGCAAAGGCAAAATTGATCAGAAATCTTCTGTGCTCAGCCTTGGAGTGCCCTGTTGGCAGCTTCCTCTTCTTCTCTCCTTGTTTGACCACAAACCCCTTTAGGTAATCACCTAAGGTTGCATCATCGTCCATTGGGGGCTGGGTTTGTTGGACTACCTCTTTATCCTGTTCTTCTGCTAACTTTTTGGCAACTTCAGCATCAAAGGCAATCTGGGCTTCTTTGGAAGAAAATTTGTGCTTTGGAGACTCAATAAGAATGCCCTTGCCCTTGTCTTTTGCAGCAGAGGATGTAGCTTGAACTGTACTGGATGGAGCTTGAACACCTTCCCTTATAACAACTCCAGTTGCTTTTGAGGAGGCAGCAGCTTGAGTTTCTAGGCTAACAGCTTGAGAAGCTGTTGGGACTGTTAGTCTAGAAGGTGGAACTGTTGAGGCTGCTTGGACTGCTTTTGGAAACTCCTGATTCTACCCCTTTTTGGAAGCATTGGTTTGGTCAGGAGGACCTACAACCTTTGCCACATGGGTTTGAATCAACCGCTCTAATTTCATGATCTTATTTCCACAGAGGGTAAACCCTTTATGGAGATAATCCATTCTTTGATTTTGAGCCGCTTCTGCCTGCTTTAGTGCAAATATCTGAGCTCCCTGTGCAGCAATGATGGACATTTGGTATTCCAACATAGCTACAACAGGTTTCATCTTGGGATCCGTCAAAAGCATGATTTGCAGACTAGCCTCAAGATCAGAAAACACCTGTGGTGCTTGTGATCTATCACTGACATTAATACCAGAAGTAGAAACCTCTGGGCCCCTCTGTTCTTGGTTCTGGGGACTTCCAGCTTGTGTTTGCACACTTGCTGTTGCCATGGGCGTGGTCTTAGTGATGTTGGCACTGTCCTGTGCCTCTTGTGCAGAGACAGCAGTAGTGCCAGCCACAGAACCCATATGAACAATCTCTGGAGAGATGTTCACCTCCTGAGTGAGGATGGGAGTGTCCTCAATGTGTTCCCTTTGGATATGCTGTGCAGAAGTGTCCTCCTGCACAGGGCTATATGGCTCTTGTCTGAGGGCTGAGGAGGAAGGAGCTCCTGGTCCTCTTTTCCTTTGATAGAGAAATTTTAGTGTGGGTCTTGGCTGATGAAAAGGAACAGAAGGAATTTGTGTATCATGAGGAGGGGGTTGGGGTCCTGGGGGTGTAGCAGTGATGATAGGCTGAGCCTGCTCAGGACCCTCTCCTCTGTTTCTTGGAATGATGTTCATCATTGCAGAAGGCAATGGAACATCTGCGCTCAAAAAATTGGCACTTTGTTTTAAAAGTCGTTTGATTGAAGATAGTGAGTGCCTGTGGGAAACATGTATCCTCTTATGTAAATGAGAAGTGGTGCAAGTGTGTGCAATGATTTCTGCCAAAAATCTAGGATACATTAAAAATTTCCCACTCTTTAGGGAATGATGCCTTAACATCCCCTGAAAAATCATATTTGAGAAATTGAACCGTTGGCCCGTTGAAAAACACACTAAGGCAGTGGCAATGTTGAAAGAAAATTCTGACCAACCGGTTCTTTTGGGGCTTATACACTGCTGAATTATATGTATAAGATATTTCCACTTAGGTGAAAAATGTGCTTTCAAGAAAGTGAATGAATCAGCAGGACCCCTATATCCAATATTATAAAGACCAGTATGTAAAGCATCAAGGGTTAGGTCTGTCATACCTGTGGCATCTTGAAGATGCAAATGTCGTCGAATGGATTCCTCAGTAATGGTGATGGGAGTGCCATCAATTTTGGATAGTATAGAGGGAATACCATTGATGGTTTGAATAGTGGCACGGTTCTAGAACTGTTCGATATGCGATATGTATATGGTGGGATTTATATTGAGGGCATGGTGGATATGGGAGTGTCTTAGGAAATCCATCATATCATGGAATGACTGAAGTTCAGAGTGTTTGAGAGAGTATGGAAGGCAATTGTGTTCTTTGACAAACTCCATTGTAGATCAAACGAAGGGTTTAGGGTTTGCAAAGAAGAGTGTGTGAATCGTTCAGAGGGAAAAGAAAGGTCGTGGAAGGAAATTTTGTAACTGGTAGTTACAACTGAACGAAACGGGGACCTTTAAAGGTTTTGAAAAAGGTTGGGTCCCGCGCACACACATTTGAAATTACCGAAATACCCTGCACGCTTTGACAGATCAAGTGAATAACTTAACAGTCCGAGAAAATGAACCAGCAGCTTGAGAAAATACTCAAGCTGTTAGTTGAAACTTATGCATCTTTTAATAAAACAGTGACTCCCCCTTAACAAAGCATAGGAATTAGATAATAATGAAAAAAAATTAATCCATATTTACCATACCAATATTGATACCAGGAAAGTGAATCTTCCTACATCAAAAGGTTTTGTAAATAGATCAGCTAACTGATCATCAGTATGTATTTTGGTAACTTGGATTAATTTCTTCTCATTACAATCCCTTATGAAATGAAATCTGATGTCTATATGCTTGGTTTTTGGGAATTTCACTGGGTTTTGCACAATGCTGATTGCACTTGAATTGTCAATGTAAATAGGAGTGGATAAGAAATTCATACCATAGTCTCTCAGCTGATTTTGAATCCACATTACCTGGGAGCAGCTTGCAGCTGCTACATATTCTGCTTCAGTGGATGATGTGGACACAGTTGTCTGCTTTTTGCATTGCCAAGAGACCAGTCTTGCTCCTAAGTATTGACATCCACCAGTTGTGGATTTTCTGTCAATGTTGCAACCACCATAGTCACTGTCAGAATAAGCAGTTAGTTCAAGGGGAGAGTCTTTAGGATACCATAGGCCTAAGTGTGGTTGGCCTTTGAGATATCTAAAGATTCTTTTAACAGCAACCAAGTGAGAATCCTTTGGAGAGCATTGAAACCTAGCACACACACAGACAGCAAACATTATATCAGGTCTAGAAGATGTTAGATACATGAGTGATCCTATGAGAGATCTGTATAAATGTATGTCCACATCTATGCCATCTTTGTCTGTATGGAGTTGCTTGTGAGGATCCATTGGAGTGCTTGCAACCTTTGTGTCTTGATACCCAAACTTTTCTAGTATGTCTTTCACATACTTTGATTGACTTATGAAAAGTCCAGTGGGCTTCTGCTTGACTTGTAATCCCAGAAAGAAAGTGAGTTCTCCCATTGAACTCATTTGAAACTTTGTGCATTAAAGCTTCAAACTCTTTACACAGGCAGTCATTGGTTGAGCCAAAGATAATGTCATCAACATAGATTTGGACAAGCAGAATCTCAGCCTTGATAGACTTAGTGAAAAGTGTTTTGTCCAGAGTGCCTCTCTTGAACCCATTCTGTAGAAGGTAGGATGACAGAGTGTCATACCATTCTCTGGGGGCTTGATGGAGACCATAGAGAGCCTTGTCTAGCTTGTAGACCCTGTCTGGATACTTGTAGTCTTCAAAACCAGGAGGTTGACACACATAGACCTCTTCTTCAATTGTCCCATATAAAAAGGCAGACTTCACATCCATTTGATACACTTTAAAGCCTTTAAAGCTTGCATAGGCCAAGAATAGTCTGATGGCTTCAATTCTTGCCACTGGGGTAAATACATCATCATAATCTATGCCTTCTTCTTGAGTGTACCCTTGTGCTACTAGCCTTGCTTTATTCTTGATGACTATCCCTCTCTCATCTTTCTTGTTCCTGAACACCCATCTTGTACCAATTGCTCTCTTACATTTAGGAAGATCCACCAGAGTCCATACATTCTGAATCTTGAACTGTAGAAGCTCTTCTTGCATTGCCTCAATCCAGGATGAATCTTTTAATGCTTCTGATGCCTTTTTAGGTTCCAGTTGAGACATGAAACAGGCATGTTCAAAAGCAGCTAGACTGAATTCAGGAACTGCTTGTTCAGCAGCAGCAGTCTCATTGTGAACCATCTTCCTTGTTTGTACAGGAGTACTTGGATCACCCAGTATTTGATTGAGAGGATGAATCTTGTGAACTCTGAGGGTAGGCTCTCTTTCTGTCTGAAAAGAGGATCCAAGATTTGTATCATCTCTATCAGGACCAGTGAATGGTTCAGTTTCAGTAACAGCTTGACTTGAATCTGGGGCTGGTTCCCTTTGGGGTGGAGCTGTGCTCTTAGGACTTGGGAGTTGCACTTCAGTGTCTGGATTTGTATCATGTTGAGCATTCAGGACCATTGGAGGATCACAAGACAGAAGTGGTATAGTGATGTATTCATCCCAATTTGTTGAATCTGCAGCAGTTTGAAACTTTGTGCCAACAGCTTGAGAATTTGTATTGGCAGCATGAGAATCTGTGTTGGCAGCTTCAATCTTGTATGCATCAGCTTCGGCAGTATACTCAATAAAGCTTAGAGAATTTGTTAGTGAATCTAAGTCAAACAACCAATCAGGACCAGTGCCTTTGACATTTGCAGTATTTTCATTAAATTCAACATTGGCACTTTCTTCAATGGTTTTAGATACACTATTGTATACTCTATAGGCTTTGCTTTGACTTGAGTAACCTACAAAGAATCCTTCTTCAGCCTTACTTTCAAACTTTCCTAAGTGAGTCTTAGTGTGAAGAATAGTACATGGGCATCCAAAAGACTTGAAGAAAGCTATTAGGGTACTTCTGTTATGGAATAACTCATAGGGAGTTTTCCCTTGTGATTGGACCACCTGAACCCTATTCAGAACATAACAGGTTGTATTAACAACTTCTGCCCAGAAAGTCATTGGCAGTTTAGAATCAGCTAGCATAGTTCTAGCAGCCTCAATTAATGTTCTGTTCTTTCTTTCAGCAACACCATTTTGCTGTGGTGTTCTTGGTGCACTATACTGTCTAGCAATGCCTTTGGACTCACAGAAACTGGATAGAATATGATTTTTAAATTCAGTTCCATTGTCTGATCTTATCACCTTAACTTTTGAGTTGGATTGATTTTCTATCTTAAGAATAAATGACTTAACTAGCTCAACAGTTTCATCTTTAGTCCTAAGAAAGTAAACCCAGGTAAATCTGGTGAAATCATCAACAATAACTAAACAGTAAGCCCTTTTATTCAAACTCAAGACAGATGTTGGACCAAATAGATCCATATGAATTAGCTGAAGAGCAGATGAGATTGAATTTACTTCCTTGACCTTATGAGAAGTTTTGTGTTGCTTGCCTTTAAGACATGCTACACATCACATATGAACTCCTTTTGTGGTAAGCCTCTTACCAGATTCTTTTTGACTAAAACATTCATGGACTTGAAGTTCATGTGACACATCCTTCTATGCCAAAGTGCAGACTCATTTGATGATGCTTTGGATATCAAACAGCTTAAAGTATTTCATTTAGATAAAAGATTTGTGTCCAGACTGTAAACATTGTCCTTTCTTGGTGTTCTTAGTAAAACAAGATTTTCAAGAATTTTGAAATCTTTTGAAAGGACAATGCACTCAGAATCTATAAACAGAACAATGTTTTGTTTGTCACAGATTGAGAGACACTTAATAAATTGTACTTAAGCTGTTCAACATACAAAACATCATGGAATTTCATGTTGCCTGCATTAACAGTACCTTTACCTGTAACCTTACCTCCTTTTGAGTTGCCTCCAAATGCAACAAAACCCCCATCAAAGCCTTTGAAATTTGACAAGCATTCAGAGTTGCCTGTCATGTGCCTAGAGCATCCACTGTCCAAATGCCATCTTGTTTTATGAGGAGACCTGTGGTTGCCCTGCACAAATAAAAGCTTAGTCAGTAGTGGAGTAAACCCAAACCAAATTGGTTTTGGGTTGGCCTTATGCATTGACATAACTAAACACTGTTTTTGACTTTTTATATTTTGTGAGATCTACTGATGGAGTTTTTGGAGAGTATTTAGTGATTATATGAGGTATCCAGGTATTTTGATAATCTTTTCTTTAAACAGTCTCAGATGATTCACTAGCAGTTCCAGATTGATGCTTAGCAGCCTGATCTGTAGTGTTAGTGCTAACAGCTTCAGATTTTGCACTAACAGCTTCAGAATTTGGCTTAGCAGTCTGATCTTTTGCATCAGCAGTTTGATCTGAGGAACTGTCCTTGACACACCATATTTGTTTAAAACTTGATTTAGGCTTTGCCAAAACTTGTTTTTGGTGTGTGGACTGTTTTTTATTAACTTTTGAAAGCCTGTGATCAACTGATTTCTTTGGAACTGATGTGGAAGGTTTCACCTTTGAAGTTTTTCCATGAATTGGACTTGACTTTTTATGAATCACAGTCTGTTTTGCAACAGTTGGTTTATAAAAACAGTCCTTGGCCAAGTGATTCTTCCTTCCACAGTGAAAACACCTTTTGACTATTTGAATTGGAGAACTAGATTTATTTGACAATATCTGGTTCTTGTTCCTCTGATTTCCCCTTACCTGCTGTTGTTTGGGAAACTTTTGAACACCATGCTTTTGACATGTGCAGATTGGAACATTTTTACCCCTTTTATTATTCTTTGAAGAAGATGCAGTGTTACAGTTAGAATATACAGAAACTTGTGGAGCAGCATTGCATACACTCATCTTCTCTTTTCCTTTCTTATTGGGGGCTTGGATCTCTATGGGTGCACTCATTGTTTTATGTGCCTTCTCAGCTGTTGTGCACTCACACTCTGTGTTTTGAATCTGATCTTCTTTAGATTCAGGGCTGGTATCAAGGATAGGATCTACAGTAGTCATAGAGTCATCTAATGGTTCATTGACAAGTCTATCAGCAACTTCACTCATTGGATGAATGTACTTATTGTTGTATGGAGGTGGAGTAGCCCTGTATCCTATGCCTTCTTTGGGATTAACCTGAGATTTTACCCTATCTTTGAATTGGACTTCCATTAGGTGTTCTAGCTTTTGACTAGCTAATTTAAAGTTACCTAGATCTATATTTACAGATTCTAGTTTCTTATTAGCCTCCAACACCTTTTGTTCAGTCTCTTCTACCTTCTTATTCAAGGAGTCTATTTTCTTATTTAGCTCCTTTTTCTCCCACTCATGATATGTTCTATCATGTCCCATTTGAATCTCATTGTCCTTATAGTCATTGATCTGTTTTTCAAGATCTTCTATGGCTTGCATGTATTCATATCTCCTTTCTTCCATCTTAGCTAGAGTTTTGCACATGCTCTCATTATGATCTCTGTATTTTTTAACCATATTCTTGCATGATTGAGAGCAGATTAGAATTTACCTCAGCTGGTAGTTCAGTGGAAGAGACAGTTGATGTTTCTGCCATCAGAGCTTGATTTTGAAACTCTTCCTCTGTCTGATCACTCCAATCAAACACATTGTCTTCTTGGGAGACAAGTGCTGTTGATGATGATGTCTGATTGGGCTGTGGAGTCCTTGATGACTGTTGTCCTTGAGATCTACATTCCCTGGCAAAGTGACCAAGCTTATGACACTTGTAGCACTCAACTGTTGTCTTATCAAAGGCTGGTTTGCCTTCTGTTTTAGCTTGAAAGTTGGTCCTTCCAGTTCTTTTATGGAAACCTTTTGGCCCTCATGGTCAGCATTGCATGTTGCCATTTTAAATCCATCTCTTCAAGATCATCTGGATGAATTTGTTCTAAATCTTCAGTATTTAGGGCAAACAGTCCATCATAGGCAACAAAAGCCTCATAGTGAGCTTCAGAAGAATTGCTATCACCACCTGAAAAGGAATCACTGCTATTAGATTTTTCAGAAGACAGAAGAGCAGTATTGTGATTATAAGAAAAAGATTTCTTTTTAGTATCAATCTCAGTCTCAAACACTCTCAGACTGTTGTACAGATCATCCAGTTCTATCTCATCAAGAGTGTCTTTTGTTCTCCATTGGGCAGCATAAATTGTCCATTCTTCTCCAAGAGATCTGAGAAACTTTCTGTTGACTTCATCTTGATCCAGGCTGACTTTTGCACTTTCTAATTCACTTATCAGTTTGTTGAACCTGTCAAAGATTTGAGTAAGGTTTTCATTCTTGCCACCAGAAAAGTTCTCATACTGCTGTTTCAAAAGATCTTTTTGATTTCTCTTGGTACTGGCATTACCAGCAAATCTTTTCTCTAAAGCATTCCAAAGAGAATGAGCAGTATAAAACTTTTTGAACTGATGTTGATAAGCATTAGGAATGGCTATTTGTAAAAGTGTAAGAGCTTTCACTTCATTCATTCTCGCCTTCCTTTCAAGTTCAGTTTTTGAAGGAGTTTTGACTGGTTTTCCCTCATCATCAAGTTCTGGATCAACTACAGGAGGAAATTCAACAGCTTCCCATATGGCATAGTCAATGAATTGGATATGCTGTTGAATCCTGAGTTTCCACATCTCAAACTCAGCGGGCTTGAGCATAGGCACTTTGAGTCCTTGCCCAGATCCACTGCTGCTATTTTCAAATTCCATTGCAAAAAGATTAAAATTTTAAAAGAAAGTTTTCGACTTTGAAAAACAAAGAACGACCTGTGGCTCTGATACCACTTGTCAGGATCTAAAACTAATTAACCAAGACTAACTGATTTGAATTTATCAGAGTATAAATCAATAATCTTGCTTTGAATCAAAGTTTAATTAAGAAGTTCGCGGAATAACACTTAATTATTTTAACAAAAGCTTTCAGAATAAATAGCAGATAAAAACAATAAATAATCAAGACTGCTTGTATTGCTGATCTCAATGATTACAATCACCTCTAATTTTTTGATTAGACGAAGAACACAGACTGTTCTTAGGGTTTTACAACCTTAGAGGCTTATGAAAACTTAAACAAAAAGCAATTACAGGCTCGAATATACAGAAAACTCTTATACAATAGAAAGACCTATTCTATGTATTTATATTGCTTCTTGATATGTTTCCTTGAAGAACTATGACTTCTCTGATAGTAGATATGCTGGAATCTTCGTGTAGATATCTTTTCCTGAAAATCAGCACTTTCTGTTTATGAAACTGTTGAGCAGCTTGAATCACTTGACAGCTTGAACAGAGCAGCTCGAGTTGATTTACTCTGGCAGCTTGAACTTTTACACTGGCAGCTCGAGTTTCTTCAACTAGCAGCATGAACTTTGGATTTACATATAAACTCTACTAACAGTTTGAGAAGTCTAACTAACAGCTTGAACCTACTTAAACTATTTCCCAACAAGGTAAATTGAATGAAGATTCTCTGGGATACCACAAACCAAGGTTTGGAGTTCCCTTGAGATATCTTAAAAATCCTTTTGCAGCTGATAAATGTGATTCTTTTGGATTCGCCTGATATCTAGCACATACACATGTAGCAAACATAATATCCGGTCTACTAGCAGTTAAGTACATTAATGATCCAATTATACCTCGATAATGAGTCACATCTACAGGTCTCCCCGAAATGTCCTCATCGAGTTTTGACTTTGAATCTGGAGCCATGGGAGTTTTCATAGGAGTACTGTTAACCATGTTAAAATTCTTTAACATGTCTTGTATATATTTTGATTGATTAATAAAAATACCATTAGCCAATTTTTTTACTTGTAATCCTAAGAAAAAATTTATTTCTCCCATCATGCTCATTTCGAATTTTTTGGGACATTAAAAATGCGAATTTCTTATAAAATTTAGGATTTGTAGACCCAAATATTATGTCATCTACATATATTTGTATTACTATAATATCCGGCCTCTGACGTTATATAAACAGGGTTGTGTCAACTGCACCTTTGTTGAATCCACATTTCAATAGATATGTTGAAAGTGCATCATACCAAGCACGCGGTGCTTGTTTAAGGCAATACAGTGACTTATCTAAAATATATACATGATCAGGTTTCGAAGGATCAATAAAGCCTTCGGGCTGATATGTATATACTTCATCGGTTAGTTCCCCGTTTAAAACGCAGTTTTAACATCCATTTGATAAACAGTAAAGTTTTTGTGAGCGGCAAAAGCTAAAAACATTCTAGTCGCTTCTATTCGTGCAACACGTGTAAAAGTCTCATCGTAGTCAATCCCTTCTTGTTGACTGTATCCTTTGGAAACAAGGCGAGATTTATTGCGAATGATTACTCCATGTTTGTCCTTTTTGTTTTTATATATCCACTTCGTGCCAATGATAGATTTGTCTTTGGGTCGCTCAACAAGTCTCCAGACCTTCAACCGTTCGAACTGATTCAGTTCTTCTTGCATCGCAACAATCCAATCAGCGTCCAGAAGCGCTTCTTTTATATTTTTAGGCTCTATTTTGCTGAGAAAATTTGAAAATAGGCACTCGTTTATTGTGGCTCTTCTGGTTTGGACTGAAGCAGATGGATCACGAATAATGTTTTATATTGGGTGATTTCTCGTCCACTTGAATGTATGTGGATACGGTTCGATGTGATCTTGATTGGGATTATGGTCTAAATATGTAGGTCGGGGGATTGCTTCAAATGTAGTTGGTAGGGTATCTGAGTTTGGAGTTTCTGAATTTTCGGATGTTAAGGGGGTTTCAGAAGATTCTGGAGGTTCAATGGGTTGTGCACTTTCAGTTGGCAAGTGCACATCTGTTGTTGAGGCTTCTCCAGTTTCTTCTGATACTTGTTGATGAGAATGATCGGAGACTACAACGGGATCTTCAGTAATCCTGTCAGGCACCAAATTCAAAACATTAGTTTTGGGCTTCTCAAAGTAGTCTTTATAAAAATTCTCAAACAATTTATTTAATTCAAAAATTTTCAGCATTCTGTTCAGATGACTCCATTGAAGTCTGCTTGTTAGGTTCGGGTCCTGAACTGGTATGTTCAGAAGCCATTACCACACCTTCATCAAATTTGACGTTGACACTCTCGTTGACTGTCTTGGTTCGCTTGTTGTAGACACGGAAAGCAACTGACTCTTTTGAATAACCTATGAATATACCTTCATCTGCTTTTTGATTAAACTTTCCAAGGTTGTCCTTTTCATTTAGTATGAAGCATCTGCATCCAAAGACATGGAAATATTTAATATTAGGTATCCGTTTATTTATTAGTTCATAAGAGTCTTTCCGTATCGTTTATTGATGATTGAACGATTCTGTGTGAAACAAGCTGTTGCAACTGCTTCAGCCCATAAGAACCACGGTAGATTAGAATACGCCAGCATCATTCTTGCTGATTCCACTAGTGTCCGATTTCTTCGTTCGACGACACCGTTTTGTTGTGGAGTTCTAGCAGCTGAAAACAGATGTGTGATTCCTACAGAATTCAAAAGTGATTCAAGCGATTTGTTCTTGAATTCTGTTCTGTTATCTGAGCGGATTGACTGAGTTGTAAGTTGCAACTTCACTTGAATTTTCCGGATGAAGTCTATGATGATTTCAGTAGCATCTGATTTGGACCTCACGAAGAAAACCAATGTGTACCGTGAATAGTCATCAACTATCACCAATACATATCTTTTCTTATTAATGCTTTGTACTCGCATTGGTCCACACATGTAGCAATTCCAGTGCTCTCGTTGAAGAGTGTTTGGATTTGGATTTGTGTGAAGCTCTGGTCATCTTTCCTTTTACACATGTTGCACACAACTGCTCCTTTTGGAATTTGAGAGTTGGTAACCCTTTAACTAACCCGCCTTTTGCTAGGTTGGTTAATTCATTGAAGTTCAGATGTGAAAGGCGACGATGCCATAGCCATGCTGTTTTAAATGTAGCTTTTGACAGTAAGCAGACATCCTTCTTCAGATTAATAGAGGCTAAATCAATGGAGTACAGATTGGTTTTCCTGTTTCCTGCCAGTTTTTCTTTACCTTCCCCGGATCTAATGCTGCACCGATTGGCTTTGAAGTTGACTTCCAATCCTTTATCACACAGCTGTCCAATGCTAAACAAATTATGTCCAAGACCATCAACGTATAAAACCTTCTGAATGGTAATTTTGTCGTATGCGAGACTCCCGTATCATTTGATTGGACATGACCGATCATTTCCAAATCTGACCGTCCCACAGAACTTTTCTACAAAGTTCGTGAGTGTGTCTCTTTGTCCGTTCATATGCTTCAAACATCCGGAGTCAAGATACCATACATGATTTACCTATAAGACGAAATAGCACATGAGGTACCCACTTATAGTTGGGTACTTTTGATTTAGGTAAATCGTGCAGTTTATTATTTGTTTTCTCATCAGATATGGCTTTTAGCTTAACAATTGATGATGATTTAGGTACCCACTTTTGAACAGTTCTTTTAGGTATCCACTTTTGTACAATTCTTGGTGGAACTGTTTTTGAAATATTTTTCTGTGGAACCTTTTTCTGTTTAAAAAATGGGTCCTTTTTGTTCGGTTGCCGGATGAGCTTATCAGATTTTACAATTAAAGATTTACATGCACCAGAATTCAAAGCAATTAAGTCTGTTCGAGAGAATTTTATACAAGAATTATCAACAAATTTATTATTACAGACAAAGTTTTCAACGTTTCTATTTCTATCTGTAACAATATTTTTCTTCACGCGCCACTCTTGTTTTATTTTCTTGTTTTTCTGTTCTTTCTTCTTCTTTCTCCAAACTTGCTTTCTTGAACCGTTCACAATAATATCTGACATAGAAGAAACATGAGAATTAGTAATCTTAGAAACTTGTTTCTTCTGTAAATTTCTCTTACCTTTTGAAGATTGGTCTCTAAGTGCAATTGAGTTCTCTGTAGAAGATGATTCACCTTTTTCAAATTTAGGAGTATCAAAAATAACTTTTGATTTGTCCTTCTTTTGTTGTGTAGTTGGTGAATTTTCAGATGATTTTATTGAATCTGTAGAAATTCTTTGCAGAAATTTAACAGGTTCTTTTTGATCATCTGATTGTTTGTTATGTAAAGGTTTTACATAATCATCAATTTTAACAAACATTTCCTCTAAGGAAAGAGTTCATAAACAAATCAAATTCCTTTTCTGAATTGATAGAATCTAGAGAAGTTGAAGATGATGGATCAGACAACTTTTTGTTCTCAGGCTGTTTTTGTAACTTTTGTTCCATAATTTTAAGTTCAGTCTTGAGAGATTTATTTTCTGTCTCAAAGTTTTAAATTTTCAATTCTAGATCAGAATTTATCTTTTCTAGAATTGAAAATGGCAAGTATAACTTTTGAGATTTAGTAGTAGATTCAGATAACTCCTTTTCAGAATATGTCTTAATATACTCTTCTTTAATATCAGTATGTCAGGATCTGAACTTAATTAACCAAGACTAACTGATTTGAATTTATCAGAGTATAAATCAATAATCTTGTTTTGAATCAATGTTTAATTAAGAAGTTTGCGGAATAACACTTAATTATTTTAACAAAAGCTTTTAGAATCAATAGCAAATAAACAAAAGTAATAATCAGAATTGCTTGTATTGCTGACTTCAATGATTACAATCACCTCTAATCTGTTTGATTAAACGAAGAACACAAACTGTTCTTAGGGTTTTACAACCTTAGAGGCTTAAGAAAACTCAAACAAAAAACAATTACAATCTTGAATACGCAGAAAAACTCCTATACAATAGAAAGACCTATTCTATGTATTTATATTGCTTCTTGATCTGTTTCCTTGAAGGACTATGACTTCTCTGATAGTAGATATGCTGGAATCTTCGTGTAGATATCTTTTCCTGAATATCAGCACTTTCTGTTTATAAATCTGTTGAGCAGCTTGAATCACTTGACAGCTTGAACAGAGCAGCTAGAGTTGATTTACTCTGGCAGCTTGAACTTTTACACTAACAGCTCGAGATTCTTCAAGTAACAGCATGAACTTTGTATTTACATAGAAAATCTACTAACAGTTTGAGAAGTCTAACTAACAGCTTGAACTACTTAGAATATTTCCCAACAATCTCCCCCTAACTTAAATTCTTTATACAAGACTTTAAGTTCTATACAAATAAGAAAATAAACAAGTAAACTGTTATTTACAAACCAATGCTTTCAAAAACTTAAAACTGTGCAAGTTTCTGATTTACAGCCTTCAAAAACTCTTTCTTCATCTCTTCTCTATCACAAGATATCTTAACAGATTTCATCTGGAGTAACATAACTTTTGGTAGCTCATAGAATTCAAAGTTGAAAAACATACCAGATCCATCTGTAAATTTTATTCTGTAAGTCTTTGATTTGACAAACAGATCAACTTGCTTGATCTTCATTCCCTTTGCATTTGCATCCTCTATATCTTTCCTTATAGATTCAGGATCAACAATGCTCTTCAGATATTTGATAGCTTGCTTTACTTGTGGTAGAGCCGATCTTACTTGTGTTACAGACCCAACATTGTGCATTGTTGTGAGCTCATCTCTGGTCATCCTTTGAGCCATATGCATGATGCTGTTATACTCTTCTTCTGGACCAGATTCTCTTCTCACTACAAACTGAAATCTTAAGTCAATGTTGTCCATCGACTTAACATACCAATAATTAATAGGAGGCTTTGTAAAGTTATGCTGGTCTATCAATTTCTCTATCTTCATCACCTTTTGCAGTTGTTGCTCAAACAACACTTTCTTAACCTGATCCAGCTTAGCTTGTGACATTGACTCTGATTCAGGAATAGAAGCAGCAGCTTGATCAGAAGGAACAGGAACACTGGCAGTAGTTTGAACATCACTTGTACCAGCTTGAACTGGTTCTTAGGATCTTTGGACTTCTTGGGAGACTTTGGCTTTCTTTCTTTTGTCCATCTCTTTATCATGGATATCTTGCAGCCTTTCGGTGCTCATGGACTGAGCCATTTTCTTTGGGATACCAGCTGCAAAGGCAAAATTAATTAGAAATCTTTTATGCTCAGCCTTAGAATGCCCTGTTGGCATCTTCCTTTTCTTTTCTCCTTGCTTGACCACAAACCCTCTCAGGTAATCACCTAAGGTTTCATCATCTTCCATTGGGGACTGGGTTTGCTGGTCTAACTCTTGATCTTGTTCTTCTGCTAATTTTCTGGCAATCTCAGCATCAAAGGCAATCTGGGCTTCTCTGGAAAAAAAATTTGTGCTTTGGAGACTCAATAAGAATACCTTTGCCCTTATCTTTTGTAGCAGAAGATGTTGCTTGGACTGATTTTGTTGGAGCTGCTTGGACTGCTTTAGGAAACTCCTGATTCTCCCCCTTTTTGGAAGCATTGGTTTGGTCAGGAGGACCTACAACCTTTGCCACTTGGGATTGAATCAATCGCTCTAATTGCATGATCTTATTTCCACAGAGGGTAAACCCTTTATGGAGATAATCCATTCTCTGATTTTGAGTCGCTTCTGCCTGCTTGAGTGTAATGATTTGTGCTCCCTGTGCAGCAATGATGGACTTTTGGTATTCCAACATTGCTACAACAGGTAGCAGCTTAGGATCCGTCAATAACAAAAGTTGCAGACTAGCCTCAAGATCAGCAAACGTATGTGGTGCTTGTGATCTATCACTGGCATGAATACCAGAAGTAGAAACCTTTGGGCCCCTCTGTTCTTTGTTCTGGGGACTTCCAGCTGGTGTTTGCACACTTGCTGTTGCCATGGGTGTGGTCTTTATTATGTTGGCACTGTCCTGTGTCTCTTGTGCAGAAACAGTAGTAGTGTCAGCCACAGAACCCATATGGACTATCTCTGGTGAGATGTCCACCTCCTGAGTGAGGATGGGAGTGTCCTCAATGTGTACCCTTTGGATATTCTGTGCAGAAGTGTCCTCATGCACAGGGTTATTTGGCTCTTGTCTGAGGGCTGAGGAGGAAGGAGCTCCGGGACCTCTTTTTCTTTTATATAGATATTTAAGTGGGGATATTGGCTGATCAATAGGAGCAGAAGGCATTTGTGTATCATGAGGAGGGGGTTGGGGTCCTGGGGGGTGAAGCAGTAATGATAGGCTGAGCCTGCTCAGGACCCTCTCCTCTGTTTCTTGGAATGATGTTCATCATTGCAGAAGGCAATGGAACATCTACACTCAAAAAATTGGCACTTGGCTTTAAATGCCTTTTAATAGAAGATAGTGAGTGCCTATGAGAAACATGTATCCTCTTATGTATATTAAAATTGGTGCAAGTTTTTGCAATTATCTCTGCCAAAAATCGAGGATACATCAAAAATTTCCCATTCTTTAGGGAATGATGCCTTAACATCCCCTGAAAAATCATATTTGAGAAATTGAACTGTTGGCCTGTTGAAAAGCACACTAAGGCAGTGGCAATATTTGAGGAAAATTCTGACCAACCAGTTCTTTTAGGGCTTATACACTGCTGAATAATATGCACAAGATATTTCCATGTAGGTGAAAAGTGTGCTTTAAAGAAAGTAAAGGAATCAGTAGGACCCCTATATCCAATATTATGAAGACCAGTATGTAACTCATAAAGGGATAGGTCTGTAATACCTGAGGCATCTTGAAGATGCAAATGTTGACGAATGGATTCCTCAGTTACTGTGATGGGAGTGCCATCAATTTTGGATATCAGAGAAGGAACTCCATTGATGGTTTGTATAGAAGCACGGTTCCAGAACTGCTCAATATGAGATATGTATATGGTAGAATTGATATTAAGGGCATGATGGATATGGGAGTGTCTAAGAAAATCCATCATGTCATGGAACGGTTGAAGTTCAGAGTGCTTTAGAGAGTAGGGTAGGCAGTTATGTTCTTTGACAAACTCCATGGAAGATTAAACGGAGGTTTTAGGGTTTCAAAGAAGAGTTTGGGAATCGTTCAGAGAGAAAAGAAGGCCATTGTATGAGATTATGTAACTAGTAGTTACAACTTAACGAAACTGGGACCTTTAAAGGTTTTGAAAAAGGTTGGGTCCCGCGCACACATTTAAGAAATTACCAAATTACCCTGCACACTTTGACAGATCAAGTGAAATAACTAACAGTTCGAGAAAATGAACTAGCAGCTTGAGAAAATACTCAAGCTGTTAGTTGAAAATTAGGCATCTTTAATGAAACAGTGACTCCCCCTTAAATAAGCATATGAATTAGATAATAATGAAAACAAATTAATCCATGTTTACCATACCGATATTTGATACCAGGAAAGTGAACCTTCCTACATCAAAAGGTTTTGTAAATAGATCAGCTAACTGATCATCAGTATGTATTTTGGTAACTTGGATTAATTTCTTCTCATTACAATCCCTTATAAAGTGAAATCTGATTTCTATATGTATGGTTTTTGGGAATTTCACTGGGTTTTGCACAATGCTGATTGCATTTGAATTGTCAATGTAAATAGGAGTGGATAAGAAGTTCATACCATAGTCTCTCAATTGACTTTGAATCCACATTACCTGGGAGCAACAGCTTGCAGCTGCTACATATTCTGCTTCAGTGGAGGAGGTGGAAACAGTTGTCTGCTTTTTGCATTGCCAAGAGACCAGTCTTGCTCCTAAGTATTGACATCCACCAGTTGTGGATTTTCTGTCAATGTTGCATCCTCCATAGTCACTGTCAGAGTAGGCTGTGAGTTCAAGGGGAGAGTCTTTAGGATACCATAGGCCTAAATGTGGTTGGCCTTTGAGATATCTAAAGATTCTCTTAACAGCAACCAAATGAGAATCCTTTGGAGAGCATTGAAACCTAGCACATACACAGACAGCACACATAATATCAGGTCTAGAAGATGTTAGATACATAAGAGATCCTATAAGAGATCTGTATAAATGAATGTCCACATCTATGCCATCTTTGTCTGTATGGAGCTGCTTGTGAGGATCCATTGGAGTGCTTGCAACTTTGGTGTCTTGATACCCAAACTTTTCCAGTATGTCTTTAACATACTTTGATTGACTTATGAAGAGACCAGTGGGCTTCTGCTTGACCTGCAATCCTAGAAAGAAAGTGAGTTCTCCCATTGAACTCATTTGAAACTTTTTGTGCATTAAAGCCTCAAACTCTTTGCACAAACAATCATTTGTTGAGCCAAAGATGATATCATCCACATAGATTTGGACAAGCAGAATCTCAGCTTTGACGGACTTAGTGAAAAGTGTTTTGTCCAGAGTGCCTCTCTTGAACCCATTCTGAAGAAGGTATGATGACAGAGTGTCATACCATGCTCTGGGGGCTTGATGGAGACCATAGAGAGCCTTGTCTAACTTGTAGACCCTGTCTGGATACTTGTAGTCCTCAAAACCAGGAGGCTGACATACATATACCTCCTCTTCAATTGTCCCATATAGAAAAGCAGACTTCACATCCATTTGATACACTTTAAAACCTTTGAAGCTTGCATAGGCCAAAAATAGTCTGATGACTTCAATTCTTGCCACTGGAGCAAATACATCATCATAATCTATGCCTTCTTCTTGAGTGTACCCTTGTGCTACTAACCTTGCTTTATTCTTGATGACTATCCCTCTCTCATCTTTCTTGTTTCTGAACACCCATCTTGTACCAATTGCTCTCTTTCCTTTAGGAAGATCAACCAGTGTCCATACATTCTGAATCTTGAACTCTAGAAGCTCTTCTTGCATTGCCTCAATCCAGGATGAATCTTTCAATGCTTCTGATGCCTTTTTAGGTTCTAGCTGAGACATGAAACAGGCATGTTCAAAAGCAGCTAGACTGAATTCAGAAACTGTTTGTTCAGCAGCAGCAGTTTCATTGTGAACCATTTTCTTTGTTTGGACAGGTGTACTTGGATCACCCAGTATTTGATTGAGAGGATGATACTTGTGAACTCTGAGTGTAGGCTCTTTGTCTGTCTAAAAAGAGGATCCAAGATTTGTATCATCTCCATCAGGACCAGTGGATGGTTCAGCTTCTGGAACAGGTTGACTTGAATCTGGGACTGTTTCCCTTTGTGTTGGGGCTGTTCTCTCAGGACTTGGGAGTGGCACTTCAGTGTCTGGAATTGTATCATGTTGAGCATTCAGAACCCCTGGAGGGTCACATGACAGAAGTGGTATAGTGGTGTATTCATCCCAATTGGTTGAATCTGCAGCAGTTTGAAACTTTGTGCCAACAGCTTGAGAATTTGTATTGACAACATGAGAATTTGTGTTGACAGCTTCAATCCTGTTTGCATCAGCTTCTGCAGTATACTCAACAAAGCTCAGAGAATTTGTTAGTGAATCTAAATCAAACAACCAATCAAGACCAGTGCCTTTAACATTTGCAGCATTTTCATTAAATTCAACATTGGTACTTTCTTCAATGGTTTTAGACACACTGTTATATACTCTATAGGCTTTGCTTTGATACGAGTATCCTACAAAGAAACCTTCTTCAGCCTTACTTTCAAACTTCCCTAAGTGAGTCTTAGTGTGAAGAATGGTGCATGGACAGCCAAATGACTTGAAAAAGGCTATTAAGGGTATTCTATTATGGAATAACTCATAAGGAGTTTTCCCTTGTGATTGAACAACCTGAACCCTATTCAGAACATAACAGGCTGTATTCACAGCTTCTGCCCAGAAAGTCATTGGCAGTTTTGAATCAGCTAACATTGTTCTAATAGCCTCAATTAATCATCTGTTCTTTCTTTCAGCTACACCATTTTGCTGTGGTGTTCTTGGTGCACTATATTGTCTAGCAATACCTTTGGACTCACAAAAACTGTTTAGAATGTGATTTTTAAATTCAGTTCCATTGTCTGATCTTATCAGCTTAACTTTTGAGTTGGATTGGTTTTCTATCTTAAGAATAAATGACTTAACTAGCTCAGCAGTTTCATCTTTAGACCTAAGAAAGTAAACCCAAGTAAATCTGGTGAAATCATCAACAATAACTAAACAGTAATCCCTTTTATTCAAACTCAAAACAGATGTTGGACCAAATAGATCCATATGAATCAGCTGAAGAGCAGATGAGATTGAATTTATTTCCTTGGTCTTATGAGAAGTTTTGTGTTGCTTGCCTTTAAGGCATGCTACACAATGATCATCACATATGAACTCCTTTTGTGGTAAACCTCTTACCAGATTCTTTTTGACTAAAATGTTCATGGACTTGAAGTTCATGTGACACATCCTTCTATGCCAAAGAGCAGACTCATTGGATGATGCTTTGGATATCAAACAGCTTAAAGTATTTGATTTGGATAGGAGATCTGTGTCCAAATAGTAGACATTGTCCTTTCTTGGTGTTCTTAGTAAAACAAGATTTTCAGGAATTTTGAAAGCTTTTGAAAGAACAATGGACTCAGAATCTGTAAACAAAACAATGTTTTGTTTGTCACAGATTTGAGAGACACTTAATAAATTATACTTAAGCTGTTCAACATACAAAACATCATTGAAAATCATGTTGCCTGCATTAACAGTACCTTTACCTGTAACCTTACCTCCTTTGGAGTTGCCTCCAAATGCAACAAATCCTCCATCAAAGCCTTTGAAATTTGACAAGCACTCAGAATTGCCTGTCATGTGCCTAGAGCATCCACTGTCCAATTGCCATCTTGTTTTATGAGGTGACCTGTGGTTGCCCTGCACAAATAAAAGCTTAGTTAGTAGAGGAGTAAACCCAAACCAAATTGGTTTTGGGTCGGCCTTGTGCATTGACATAACTAAATACAGTTTTTGACTTCGTATATTTAGTGAGATCCACTGATGGGGTCTTTGGAGAGTATTTAGTGATTATATGAGGTATCCAGGTATTTTGATCATCTTTTCTTCCAATAGTCTCAAATGATTCAAAAACAGTTCCAGATTGATGCTTAGCAGTTTGACCTGTGATTGTAGTGCTAACAACTTCAGACTTTTCACTAACAGCTTCAGATTTTGACTTAACAGTCTGATCTTTTGCATCAGCAGTTTGATCTGAAGATTTGTCTTTGACACACCATATTTGTTTAAAACTTAATTTAAGCTTTGTCAAAACTTGTTTTTGGTGTGTGGACTGTTTTTTATTAACTTTTGAAAGCCTGTGATCAACTGTTTTCTTTGGAACTGTTGTAGCAGAAGATTTGACCTTTGAATTTTTTACATGAGTTGGACTTGAATTTTTATGAAGCACAGTCTGTTTTGTAACAGTTGGTTTATAAAAACAATCCTTGGCCAAGTGATTCTTCCTTCCACAATGAAAACACCTTTTGACTGTTTGAATTGGAGAACCAGATTTATTTGACAATTTCTGGTTCTTGTTCCTCTGATTTCCCCTTACCTGCTGTTGTTTGGAAACTTTTGAACACCATGCTTTTGGCATGTGCAGACTGGAATATTTTTACCCCTTTTATTATTCTTTGAAGAAGATGCAGTGTTACAGTTAGAATGTACAGAAACTTGTGGAGCAGCATTGCATACACTAATCTTCTCTTTTCCTTTCTTACTGGGGGCTTGGATTTCTATAGGTGCACTCATTGTTTTGTGTTCTTTCTCAACTGCTATACACTCACAGTCTCTATTTTGAATCTGATCTTCTTTAGATTCAGGACTGTTATCAAGGATAGGATCTACAATAGTCATAGACTCATCTAATGGTTCATTGACAAGCCTGTCAGCAACTTCACTCATTGGATGGATGTATTTGTTGTTATATGGAGGTGGAGTAGCCCTGTAGCCTATGCCTTCTTTGGGATGAACCTGAGATTTTATCCTATCTTTAAATTGGACTTCCATTAGGTGCTCCAGCTTTTGATTAGCTAATTTGAAATTACCTAGATCTATATTGACAGATTCTAGTTTCTTATTAGTCTCAAACACCTTTTGTTCAGTCTCTTCTACCTTTTTATTTAGGGATTCTATTTTCTTATTTAGCTCCTTTTTCTCCCACTCATGATATGTTCTATCATGTTCCATTTGAATCTCATTATCCTTATAGTCATTGATCTGTTTTTCAAGATCTTCTATGGCTTGCATGTATTCATATCTCCTCTCTTGCATCTTAGCTAGAGTTTTGCACATGCTCTCATTATGGTCTCTGTACTTTTTAACCATATTTTTGCTTGATTGAGAACAGAGTTTAGAATTTACCTCAGATGGTAGTTCAGTGGAGGAGACATTTGATGTTTCTGCCATCAGAGCTTGATTTTGAAATTCTTCCTCTGTCTGATCACTCCAGTCAAACACATTGTCTTCTTGAGAGACAAGTGCTTGTGATGATGAAGCCTGATTAGCCTGTTGAGGCCTTGATGATTGTTGACTTTGAGATCTGCATTCTCTGGCAAAGTGACCAAGTTTATGACATTTGTAACACTCAACTTTTGACTTATCAAAAGCTGGTTTGCCTTCTGTTCTGGCTTGAAAGTTGGTCCTGCCAGTTCTTTTAAGAAACCTTTTGGCCCTCATGGTCAGCATTGCATGTTGCCACTTCAAATCCATCTCTTCAAGATCGTCTGGATGAATCTGTTCTAGATCTTCAGCATTGAAAGCAAACAGTCCATCATTGGCAACAAAAGCCTCATAGTGAGCTTCAGTAGAGTTGCCATCACCACCTGAAAAGGAATCACTGCCATTAGATTTTTCAGAAGACAGAAGAGCAGTATTGTGATTATAAGAAAGAGATTTCTTTTTAGTATCAATCTCAGTCTCAAACACTCTCAGACAGTTGTACAGATCATCCAGTTCTATTTCATCAAGAGTGTGTTTTGTTCTCCATTGAGCAGCATAAACTGTCCATTCTTCTCCAAGAGATCTGAGAAACTTTCTGTTGACCTCATCTTGATCCAGGCTGACTTTTGCACTTTCCAGTTCACTTATCAGTTTGTTGAACCTGTCAAAAATTTGAGTAAGGTTTTCATTCTTGCCACCAGAAAAGTTCTCATACTGCTGTTTCAAAAGATCCTTTTGATTTCTCTTAGTACTGGCATTACCAGCAAATCTTTTCTCTAAAGCATTCCAAAGAGAATGAGCAGTATAAAACTTTTTGAACTGATGTTAATAAGCATTAGGAATGGCTATTTGTAAAAGTGTAAGAGCTTTCACTTCATTCATTCAAGCCTTTCTTTCAAGTTAAGTTTTTGGAGGAGTTTTGACTGGTTTTCCCTCATCATCAAGTTCTGGATCAACTACAGGAGGAAATTTAACAGCTTCCCATATGGCATAATCAATGAATTGAATATGCTGTTGAATCCTGAGTTTCCACATCTCAAACTCAGTGGGCTTGAGCATAGGCACTTTGAGTCCTTGCCCAGATCCACTGCTGCTATTATCAAATTCCATTGCAAAATATTAAAAATTTAAAAGAAAGCTTTCGACTTTGAAATACAAAGAACGACCTGTGTCTCTGATACCACTTGTCAGGATCTGAACTTAATTAACCAAGACTAACTGATTTGAATTTATCAGAGTATAAATCAATAATCTTGCTTTGAATCAAAGTTTAATTAAGAAGTTTGCGGAATAACACTTAATTATTTTAACAAAAGCTTTTAGAATCAATAGCAAATAAACAAAAGTAATAATCAGAATTGCTTGTATTGCTGACTTCAATGATTACATTCACCTCTAATCTGTTTGATTAGACGAAGAACAAAAACTGTTCTTAGGGTTTTACAACCTTAGAGGCTTAAGAAAACTCAAACAAAAAACAATTACAATCTTGAATACGCAGAAAAACTCCTATACAATAGAAAGACCTATTCTATGTATTTGTATTGCTTCTTGATCTGTTTCTTTGAAGGACTATGACTTCTCTGATAGTAGATATGCTGGAATCTTCGTGTAGATATCTTTTCCTGAATATCAGCACTTTCTGTTTATAAATCTGTTGAGCAGCTTGAATCACTTGACAGCTTGAACAGAGCAGCTTGAGTTGATTTACTCTGGCAGCTTGAACTTTTACACTAACAGCTCGAGATTCTTCAACTAACAGCATGAACTTTGTCAGATACTTAGGATTCTCCCAACCAATATCAGATTTAGAATGTAAAATTCTGTGTCTTTTGGTTGATTTAAATAGATGGTTTGATCTGTTTGCCCTCTTTTGATAAATTCATCTTCCATCTTCTTTATTTTCTCATAAAGCTTAGTTCGTTCTTCAAAAATAGCATGATATTTTACAGAATAATTTGAAGCTTCTAATTCTGCCATTCTCAGTCTTTCTTGTAGGTCAGATATATTATGATTAAGTTCTTGTATTTTGCTTTGAAGTTCTTTTTCTTTGTCTTGTAAATCTGAAACTGCTCGTAAGGCTAATGCTTTATCTTTGGAAAAATCTAAAACTAAATTATGTTCATTACGAAGCTTGTTTTCCAAAGAGTGAGCATTTTTCTTTTCAACCTTTAATGATTTTTCAAATTTCTTAAGCATAAAGGCCATTTGAGTTAATTTCTCTTCTAGCACACAAGAATTATCTATTTCAGAGTCAGAGTAAAAATTTACCTCCGGTGTGTCTGAACCATCTGATCTTTCTGACTCTGAATCTTCATTATCCTTATCATCAGTTTTTCCAGTTGCCATCAACGCAACTTCTTCAGTCTCTTCCTCCTTAGACTCTTGTCTTTCCTCATCCTCCTCATCTGTTAGTCCAACCCATACTTCATCCTCGGCTATCGTGGCTGACTCACTTAATTCCGACTCATTGAGAACCTCTGATTTCAGGGAAATATGAACGTCCTCATCTAGTATGTCTTCATCTTCAGATAACTGTAACCAATGGTCATCCTCCGCCATAAGAGCTTTTCCAGCCTCTTTTTCTTTGGCTAAGAGAGCCTTTCTTGTATAGTAGTCAGAGTTTTTGACTACTGGTAGTCTACATTCACGGGTAAAATGACCTTGCTTTCCACAGTTATAGCACTTCTGATCTGAATCTTTCTTTGCTGACTTATCTGATTTTTCATATTTGTTAGCTTTTCTGCTACTGCTCTCTCCAGATTTTTCATATTTTTCCTTCTTTTCAATTTTCCTCGAGCCAGTCTTGTAGCGCATCTTATTGTTGGTTGGCGTACGATAGAACTTATTTTGAAATGCTTTGGTTAGCAGTGCCATCTGCTTTTTCGTTTCTTCAATCTCAGAATCTGCAGATGAATCTGAGGTTTCTGATTCGGAAGAGCTACTGCTGACTACTGCCATTTTCTCCTATTTCAGCTTATATTTGTACTTCTTCTCTGCTAGTAAAGCCAACGGGTCAGCAGTCTCTTTCTCAGCTTTCTTCTTGCCAGATAATTTCCTCAATACAACCTCTTGGTAGTTATTGAGGTTCTCAAAAATCATATGAAAATACATTTCTTCAATGTCCTTTGTCTGCTGGATTATCATGGCATACTTCTCCCATTCAGGGTTCAGTATGTTTAAGAACTTGACATTTATGTCTAGATTGGACTTTGTCACTCCATTTCTTTTCATTTCACTTACCAAACTAACAAACCTCAGGTAAGTGTTTTCCAGTAGTTCTCCTTCACGAGCTCGAAAATTCTCGAATGTCATCAGACCGTTTCTAGCTCTGTTTGTTGCAGCTCTGTCAGATCCGCTAATTAGTTTACACAACTCATCCCATATGGATTTGGCGGTTTTTGTGTTTGTGAGACATGTGTAAATGTCATTGGGGATTGAGATCAGTAATAATTTCCTGGCAGTTTTATCCCCTAACTTTCTTTTCTTTTGTGCCTCAGTCAAGTTTGTAACCTCAACTGTCCTTGGTGGAATTGGGGGATTACCAGTGGGTACTCCAGGAATTGTTTCCATGAATGTAGCTGGTCCTTCTGTTAAGGATTTTAACATCTCTTCCGATAGATCATGAAAACTTATGAATTCTAAAAACCTCTCCCTCCATTGGACGTATTCTCCCCGATAAAGAATTGGGGGTTTGGTTTCTGATCCCATTGCTAGAGCGTCTTTTGACATTGTGATTGATATTTTGGAAACTATCCAAGATCTGATGAACTTTAATTGAAATTGAAATTGTTGATCAACAGTTGAAAGTTGATCAACCTTTGTAAGAATGATTAGTGAAACTCTATTGAGTCAACTCGAATCTATAACAAAGTAACTTGTTAGAAGCAATAATCAACTTGAATCAAACAATGATGAATCTCGAATGACTTATGCAAAACTCGATTGATGCTGTGTTAATCTCGAATGAGCTTTGTATAACTTTGAGTAAAACTCGAATAAGTTTTGAGTGAAACTCGAATTAAGCTTCTGTAAAACTCGAATAAGTTTTGAGTGAAACTCGAATTAAGCTTCTGTAAAACTCGAATAAGTTTTGAGTGAAACTCGAATTAAGCTTCTGTAAAACTTGAATTAACTTGAGTGAAACTCGAATTGATCTTTTATGAAACTCGAATTAAATTTCAGTGAAACTCGAGTAAAACCAAGTACAACTCGAATTGAGATTCTATAAAACTCGATTGATAACTTCTGATTATTTTCTTGTTGAAATTAACTTTGGATCAATTTCGAATTAAATGAGTGTCAACTCGAATCAATTGAGAGTCAACTCGAATGAAATTGTAAGTCAACTCGATTGATTAAGCAAGTCAACTCGATTGATTAACAATTTCAACTCGATTGACACTTGTTGTCAACTCGATTTACAAAGACAGTCAACTCGAATTGCACATAAACTAAGTGTATATCGAGTTTCTAAGTTTTTCAGAATATTCAAGTCTGAAACTCAAATTAATTCCTAAAACACAGTCATATTCAATCAAATTGAAATCGAAGGTAAGGATTATGATTACAAACACTTTTTGTGAAACAATATTGTCCAAAAATAGATCTAGACGTGATTTTTCAATAGAACAGTGATGAACTTTGGGTTTTTCAAAATTTCAGAAAAATCACTAGATCTTTTTCTAGTGTTTGATGAATCAAAACAAGATTATAGTCAATTGAATCAACTACTTGTCCTTTTCCTTCGATCCAAATTTCAGATTGTATGATCAACAGCTTAAAAACCCTTGATGATTCTTAGGTTTTTCGAAAAGAATATTCAAGAACACTTCGAAATTTCAATTTCAGAATCAAAAATTCACCCCTAGAATCTCTAATACCAATTGTGAAATTTAGTTTCTTATCAATCAAACAACAATATCAAATGATCAAGAACAATAAACGGAATTAAAACTGACAGAATGATTATATTGAAGAACTGATGATTACAAAATGATGATTGAGAATCTTCGTGTACAGTGGCCCTTCTCTAAATTCAATGCGTGCAAAATATAACTGTCAGATCTATTCTATTTTGAAAGTCAACATTCTATTTATATACATTGTTTACAACTATCCACTAATAACAAAATAGACCCTATACTTTGTATTCCATCAACAAAAATACATTCCAACAATATGGCCTAGACATCTCTAAAGCTTCATTTATGAAAAGTGGATTGATTGGGCACTGGAGGTATTTGGCACATGTGTTCATGGTGTGCTTGTAAACCCAACAGTGCTTTGCACCGAAAAAGGCTGGATTTGACTATATCGTATCCAAGATGCAATCAGCCATGATTGCTTTGGTATATAATAAGCGCTTTAGCTATTCGGAAATGTTCTTTGCTGAGTTCATGCATCAGATCACGGCTCCAGCACGTGAAAGGTTTTTGATGTATCCGCGCTTCGCGATGATGCTAATCCTACATATTTTGCCGAATCTGCCACAGGTTCCAGATCTTCAAAGTGTGGCAATTATCGATAAAAGAATATTCGCTGACTGCCAGTCGCACAACGCACGACGGGCTGAGCAGGTCAGGCCTCAACTAACACCATTGTTTGGGGCGGTGATCAATCCAGATTTTGTTGCCCCAAAAGGGGATAACTGGGTTGGAGAAGGGCCTCAACCGCAGCCACTGCAGCAAGAGCCACAACCACAACCGCAACCGAGAAGGAGGCAAAGAGCTACATCAAGTCAAACTCAGGCATCCAGGCCATCATCAAGCAGAGTTCAAGAGTCAACGGCAGCAGGTCCATCTTCGGACGCTGCAGGCACTTCAACAGTAGCCCCAGAAATCGATCCTAGAGTAGAGACTCTAGAGGAAATATGGGCTCATGGTACTCAGGCACAACAAGATATTGTCGCTGAGTTAATTGATAATATCTTGGAGCCTCCAGCTGATTTCAATGATATTTTAAGAGACATAGATGAATATCAGCCACAAGAGGGTGACGAAATGGACTTTGAGGTCCTAGGAGAAGAAGCAGGAGCACAACCTGAGGTCGATGGTCAAGCAATGACCACCTCAGAGTCTGAGTCTGCATCTGAAGAAATTGAAGAATTAGAAGTAGAGGCAGTAGAGGTAGAGCGTGTTGATCCATCTGTCCGCATTGGCAGATATGGTTCAAGAATTGTGGTCAGTACGAGAGAAGAAGATACAAGAGCTGCTAGAGCCTCAGATGGTGATTCTGATTTTGAAGAAGAAGATCCAACTCCCCTCGTTCCTAGGCATAGGGCGAAGAGGCATCAATTTATGCAGGGAGCTTCATCCACGTCTGCTCCAGAGCCTGAAATTCCAGCTGTTCAACCATCCATCACGCCATCACCAATTACATCCATTCCATCTACATCATCCACATTCACTGAGAATCAGCGATTTACAGAGCTGAAGAGCAAGGTGGATTTCCAATCAGTCCAAATCTTCCAGCTTACCACAGCAGTAAAAGAACTTCAAGCTCATAACGCCAGACTTGATCAGGAGAACGCTGAACTGAAAACAACTGTTGCTGATCAAGCTTCTGAGATTAAAACAATAAAGTCCCTCCTAGAGAAATTAACGAAAAATCTTCAAGCTCAGGGGGAGACGAGCTGCAAAGAAGCCAAAATGATAAGGAGAGATGATGATGAGGGCAATGATCCCGAGGCAAGAAAAGAAAGTGAGCTAGCAGATTTTCCAACTGCTCAGCGAGCAACAATTCTGGGGGAGCCAAGTGAGTCTGCAATAGAAGAAAGGGCTGAAGGTGAAACTTCTAAGTCCATTTAGAGCGAAATGATTGAAGCTCTGATGGATATTGAAGAAGACGTTATTTTTGACTTTGAGGATGAGATAGAGGATCTGGAAGAAGGAGAGTTTGTACCTGAAGATATACCTGAATGGAAATCTGATGAGGAGGTTGTTGAAGACGAAGACGATGATGTAGACAAAGTGATCATCCCGTTGCAGCCTATCACAGAACAATATGTGCACAATGATCAAAATGTAATTGATATTGATGAGATTAAATTGGCCTCTGTGGAAGATTCAAAATTGGAAGAAGCTGATAAAGAGCCAAGCAGAGCTGAATTATTAAACCTTTGGTTCCGTAAGGAAGAGAAAAAAGCAGAGCCAAAGATGAAGAAGAAGATGAGAGTGCCAAACTCTGAAAATCTCTCAGGTAGAATACTTAGCTGGTTCTTCGACAGAGAACTGCAGCTATTTATACTAAAAAGAAGAGATGGACTTCAGTACCTGAGGCGAACGCTCAAAGCATTTAACACACTGCCAAAGGTTGAAGTGAAAGAATTAGTATGGAAAGAGTTGATCAACATTGGTGATGACCCTTATGCTGAAGTGATCGCAAAGATAATCAGAAGAGAGGGTAGATCGGGAAAGTTTGAAAGACTCAAGCTGAGGTCAGGAAAGAGAGTTGAGGATGAGTCGAGGATAGATCCTCATACTGGAAAACCGTGGGCTAAAATAGTGTACAAACCGGTCAGATGCTTGAAGAAGGTACCATTGAAGTCTATGCCACAGGACGTTCTTAGAAACATGAAGTGGTGGTATATAGACAATGATACAGCTGAAGCAGTAATGGAGGATATTGAAGACAAAGTGATTTGAGAGTATACGATCCGTTGCACCTGATCAACCTATCTAAGGATGACCTGCGAAAGCTACATGATCAGCCTATCTTCTTTCATGAAGGCTGGAGATCTGAGGCTAGGAAATTCCAAAAGATAGTTAGAGTATGTATTGATATAGGACTGTATGCAGGTAGTAGATTATATAGTTCTAGTACTTAGGCAAAATATTAATAGTTAGAAGCTATCGTCAAGGGGGAGTCTGTTAGTACATCCTGTGTGACGATAGCAGTCTAAGTATAGATAGTATTTTGTATAAGTCAATTTACTTGATATTGAATATTAACAAGTGTTTGATATATGTTTGATTATGTGTGTTTGATATTGATTATCTGTATGTTTGAACTTAGGGTTATGTGTTGCAATAAGTTCAAACATAAAGTTCAAAGATAAGTTCAAACATAAGTTCAAAGATAAGTTCAAACATAAGTTTGAAGGCAAAGGTTCGAATTTGTTAGAGGACAAGTTTGAATAGGCCTTAGGCCAAGTTCGAACTTGTCCTAGACAAATTCGAACGGGGTGTTATAATTAAGGGTTAATTCGATTAATTACGTGACTTTTGCAGAATTTCAGAGGGATTAGTGCAAAGGGCGATCTCGAACTTGCTAGCATTCAGAGAGTTTAGTGTGGAGAGAATCATCGTGTTGGGACGATCCATTGTTCGTCTATCACTGTGCTAGTCTCCATGTTTCGGTGTGCGTGGTCTATCCGTCAAGCCGCCAACGAGGATTCCGCACTCGTTGGGAGGTGTCGCGTCAAGATAGGATCCGTAGTCAGGCGACCTTACACAGCCTCTCCTGTGCTCTTCAGAATGATCACCCATGTAAACCTGGAGAACTCATCAACCATTATTAGAGTGTATCTGTTAGGCACAAAAAGGCCTCAGTCAAACCTATTCTGTATCTGAGGTGGAGATTATTAATCAAACCTGTTGATGCTTTTGAAGGTTGAATTTAAGGCCTGTTATATGCCTTATTGAAACCTGAAAAAGATGTGCAATATCAGCCTAAAGCTGTTCTATGTGTTGCATGTGTTGCAACAAAGACAGTTTTGCCCAAGCTGTTCAGTCTGCTGAACAGGCTGGACATAAACTGTCTACGCTGCTCTACACTGATGAGCAGCTTGGGCAGTTTACAAGTGTTCTGTTCTTTGTGAACAGAACCTGTTCTTTGTGAACAGGCTAAACACTTTATGGAATGTGTTTCCAAGTCCTCATGTATTGTATTTGAGTACGAGATCAGTTTACACAGTCGAAGACAAAGTGGAAATCGGAACTGCTCAGCCTGCCCAAGCTGTTCTGTTACATGAAGACAAAAGGTTATTTGAAAAAGGGTGACAGACCTTTTTCTTATATCAAAATAGGCCTTTACAAGGAAGAAAGACGCAAAGTTGACATTCCTTATTTAGTTAAAGGCAATGCAACAGTAGACAAAGTGAAAAGACAAAAGTTCTGCACACAAGAAGACAAGTCTGCTTTTCAGAAAGTGCAGAAAAGGTTATGTTGTCTTTTCAACAAGACTTCTCCTTTTTCATTTCGTCCACTGAAGAAACTTCTCTTAGATCCTCTGAGTGAGTATAAAAGGAAGCTTCTAAGGACAGAAAGATTAAGCCAAAAAGCTGAGTGCTGAAGCCAAGAGTGAACGTGCAAGTGTGTTTTTCATGCATGCAAGCCTGCCTGTGTAATACAGTTTCTTTGTGTCTAAGCTGTTCTACATAAGCTGTCCCTCTGAGTCTTGTAAACACAGTGAGTACTTCTTAGTGAGTGTATTCATTGTAAACTAGTTTGAGTCTGTCTTAGACTAGTGAACATACTGTTGTAACTGTCATCTCAGCTTGAACTTTTCCGTATTCAAACTTGTTTGTAATTAACAACTTGTTGATAATACATACAAACATTGAGAAAATAGTGTGTAGTTTTTAAATAGCTGTATTCACCCCCCCTCTATAGCTTAAAGCTATATACTTTGGGAACCTCTCGGGACCTACAACTGGTATCAGAGCAGTTTAGAGTGTGTGTCATTCTAGATCTCTCATTCTCCCAAGTTTCCATGGACAACAGTGCTGCAGGTTCCTCATATTATGACAATGGCTCTATGGGCAAACCTCCAAAATTCAATCATCAAAACTTCTCTGGCTGGAAGTGCAGAATAATGCTCTATCTAGAGAATCTGGATGTACAACTACCAGAGATAGTGATGGAGGGCCCTTATGTGCCAACCTCTGTTACTACCATAACTCCAGCGGTTGAAAGGAGCTGCTCCTGAAATCAGGACCTTTGAGAAAGCCAAAGCTCAATGGTCTGATGAAGACAAGAGATTGGTAGCTCTGGATGCAAAGGCCAGGAATAACCTGGTTATTTCTCTCCCTGATGATCTGTTCAAGCAGGTTGAGAAAATGAAAACAACAAAGAAGATGTGGGATACTTTGTGTACCGTCTATGATGGACCCACTATCACACTGGATAACAGGATTAACAATCTTGTTAGACAGAATGAACTCTTCTTTGCAAAACCATAGGAGACTCTCACAGAAACCTACACCAGGTTTACTGCTCTTGTGGATGATCTCAAAGCTGTTGGGATCACTAAGGACAGCCTTACCCTGGTGAACAAGTTTTTAGACATCCTACCTGAAGAATGGAACTACTTTTCAACAATCTTAAGAAACTCAGGTACCATCAGAAGTATGGATCTTGTCAACTTGTATGGATCTTTACTAAATGATGAACAATCAAGGCAACAGAAAAGAAATGCCTTGGAGATGTCTAAAAGAGGTGCAGCCTTTGTGGCTAATGTGAGACAGCCTGTGAATCAGGTGAGTGATGTGTTCACTCAACCTGATCAACAGGATGATGATAAGGAGGAGATGTCAGATGAGGAAGATAATGCAGATCTTGCTGAACAGGATGATGAGCAAATGATAGTTTTGCTTGTCAAAAGGTTCAACAAGAAAAGGTTTGGAAGAAACATGCTGCAAGGAAGTTCAGGTGCTGGCAAAAAGAAGGCATTTGATAAAACCAAGGCTGAGTGCTTCAAATGTGGCAAAACTCGCCATATAGCTGCTGACTATGTGTCAAAAGGTGTTGGTCAGTCATCCAAACCATACAAGACAAACAAGGATGATGGTTATAGGGTTAAGTACCTTATGGCCATGGCTAAGCTGAGGAAGTTGGAAAACTCAGTGGGTTCCAACCGCCAAAAGGGACTCATGGCAGAGACTTGTGATTGGGATGAATCTGATTCATCATCTGATGAAGAAGACAATCAATGTCTGATGGCCAACACTGATGTCCCATCAACAAGCATTTTCAAACAGGATCTGGCTGAAGCTGAAGCTTTCAGCAGCTTGGAGAACTGGAATCCTACAATGATGTATAAGGTACAAAAATTTATGGCTTACAGTTCTGAAGAAAAGATTAAAATGTTTGAATATATGCTAGTTGATTTAAAAGCTGCTATTGAGAAGCATGATGCTTTATTATCTGAGATCTCTAAGCTTAAAACTGATCTTAAAACAAAATCTAGTAAACTGGACGGTTTCCATAAGTTGGAAACTGAGCTTGATGAATTAAAACACATCAACTCTATTTTACTGGAAGAAAAGAGAGAAACAGATATAAAGCATGCTAAGCTTCAAAAGATAGTTGACTCTTGGTGCCAATCTGCACAAAAAGTCAGCCATTGTATAAGTCAACAGATCCCTGCACAAATTCAAGCCTATCTTCGAGGGGATCTTGACACAGCAGCTTCCATTGTTGAGATTAATAATCTGAAAGAAGATTTATCTACTCTTGGTGAGCTTCCAAACACTTTTGTTCAAAAAGTGAATGGTAAACTAATCTCAACAAACAGGTTTGTCAGGCCTCAAAATACTGACAGCTCGTGTGAACCTAGCTCAAAAGCTGGTGTGGGAGTATGTTCTCCATCAAACCAGCTTGCTAAGTGCTCTGCTGATTCACACAAGCAAAAGAAAGGAAAACATGTCCAAACTGCAGCTGTGGATACTAAACCTGTTGACAGAACAGGTTCTGGGTCCAAAGCTGATGGTAAAAGGCATGATAATCGTTTTGATGCTAAACATTTTGAAAAATAAGTTTTCAAAAGTTAAGCAGCCTGTTTTCAACAAGGGCAAGTCTCATGTTGAAAGCAAACCTGCTGTGATTTCTAATAAGTTTTCTAATCATAGTGGTAAACTGGTTTTAAATGAGAATAAGTTTTTCAAAACCAGAAATTATGATTATGCTGATAGGCAGCATAAATCACATCTCAGTAGGGGCAAAGGCAAAGCCATTGCTCAGCCTGAGAAACTTGGGAATAAGTTTCCCAAACCTGTGGAAGTTCAAAAGCCAATTAAGCTTCCTATCTTTGACATCTGTCCTCCTAAAAAGAGGAAAGAAGAGACAGACAAAGATGTGGCTATTGAACCCTCCACTCAAGCTGTTGATTCATCAAGTAGTAATAAGTTTGCTAAACCTGCTAACAGAATCAACAAAAATAACTCAGAATGTGTTTCTGAAAGATCATCTTCCAAAAATCCTAAAAAGAGAAAATGTTATAAATGTGGGAAGAAGACAAATCTGGCTAAGGATTGTCCTGAATCTGAGGACATGAGGCCTATTGACTCTGATAGTTCTCTCACAGCTGTTATAAACAGTGTTTGAAACATCTTGGTCAATGAAAGTGGTATCCAAGCTAATACCATTCAAATAGGGAATATTAGTGTGGATATTATAAGTCCATCAACAAATGTTGATGAAGTAGGGGAACTCATCTCTGTGATGAGTTCCCCTAAAAATGACTAATATTTCTCTTGTCACTCTGCAGGAAAAACAACCTTCCCAGGTTTGGTACTTGGACAGTGGCTGCTCAGGGCACATGACAGGTTGTAAAGAATTGCTGAGTGATCTCAGGCCTGAAAAAGGGCCAAAAGTCACATTTGGTGACAATGTACAGGGATCTACTAAGGGATATGGAACCCTTAAAGCTGGTGCTGCAGTGTTCAAAAGTGTAGCCTATGTGGTTGGGCTAAAACATAACCTGGTTAGCATAAGCCAACTGTGTGATGCTGGCTACAAGGTTAATTTTGATGAGCACCTGGGTTACATATTGGATCCCCAAGGCAAAGTTGTGCTATGTGCTCAACGAAAGAAAGGTGTATATGTTGTGGACATGAAATCTGCTGATCCCACAACTGAAACCTGCTTTCTCACAAGAACAAAGGCAGACTTAAACTGGTTATGGCACAAAAGGCTGTCACATCTGAACTTCAAGAACATCAATAAACTCTGTAAGAAAGAGTTAGTGACAGGTTTGCATTCTATGACCTTTGTTAAAGACAAACTCTGCACAACTTGTGAGAAAGGCAAACAGAGAAAATCATCTTTTAAATCCAAACATAACTTCTCTATTGATACTCCACTCTTCTTAATCCACATGGACTTGTTTGGACCTGTAAATGTCCCAAGTCTAGGAGGAAGAAGATACACTCTAGTAATGGTTGATGAGTTCTCCAGGTACAGATGGGTAATCTTTCTGAAGAGCAAAGGAGAGGCTGCTAGAGAAATTATTGGATTTGTGAAAAAGATGGAAATGCTAAACTCTGCCCAAGTGAAGCAGCTTAGAAGTGATCATGGTACTGAATTCAGAAACAGTACTCTTGAAGACTTCTGTGAAGAGAAAGGAATCACTCAAAACTTTTCAGCTGTAAGAACTCCACAACAAAATGGAGTTGCTGAAAGGAGAAACCGAACTCTCATTGAAGCTGCTAGAACCATGCTGTGTGCATCAGATTTACCTTCATCATTCTGGGCTAAAGCTGTTAACACTGCCTGCTTCACCCAAAACAGATCCTTAGTGGTGAAAAGGTTCAACAAGACTCCCTATGAGCTGCTCAAAGGGAGGAAGCCAAATGTCAGTTACTTCCATGTGTTTGGGTGTCCCTGCTTCATTCTGAATCAAAGGGATCAACTGTCAAAGTTTGAACCAAAAGCTGATGAAGGTGTGTTTGTTGGCTACTCTGCTATCTCTAAAGCCTACAGAGTATACAACAACAAAAGAAAGGTGATAGATGAATCTATCAATGTCACCTTTGAAGAGTCCAAGAATGCTTCCACCAAAGCTGTTCCTGAATCAGTTTCAGGAGAATTAAACTTCAATGATCTGATGCATTCAAACAGTGAAGAGGACTCAAAAGCTTCCACTACACCTAGTGTGGAACCTGTTAATCATGATGGGCATGATGATGATTATGTCAATACACCCTGTGTGAATAAGTGTACTGACTTAATTACAAATGCATGTCCTGAACCTATCAATGCTGATTTTCCTAGTTCTACTGCTGATATGTTCAACAGTGGTTAGACATGTTCAACAAGTGAACAGGCTCAAGACAACAGTGTGTCTGAAAATCTTGAGAGCTGTTCAACAGGACCTGCTGAAGATGCTAACAATTCAGGTGAACCATTATTGAAAAATGATCCTAAGTGGATCAGGTGTCACCCCAATGATCAAATAATTGGTGCCATCAACAAAGGGGTACAAACACGCTGGGACAGCTTAGGGAACTTTTGTATGTTCTCTAGTTTTGTTTCGTTGATGGAGCCAAAGAAGGTGGATGAAGCACTAAAAGATGCCAATTGGATCACTGCCATGCAAGAAGAGCTCAATCAGTTTGAGAGAAACAAGGTATGGAAGCTGGTCCTTGCTCCTAAAGGTAAAACCATAATTGGCACCAAATGGGTTTTCAGGAATAAGATGGATGAGCAAGGTCATGTAATTAGAAATAAGGCTAGACTGGTTGCTCAGGGCTATAGACAGGAGGAAGGAATTGATTATGATGAAACATTTGCTCCTGTGGCCAGGCTAGAAGCAATTTGTTTGTATCTAGCCTACGCCGCTCATAAGAGCATTAAGGTATTTCAAATGGATGTGAAGAGTGCATTTTTAAATGGGAAGCTGCAAGAAGAAGTTTATGTCAAGCAGCCTCCAGGTTTTGAAAATGAACAACATCCAGGTTTTGTCTATAAGTTGGACAAAGCTCTCTATGGTCTCAAACAAGCCCCTAGAGCCTGGTATGACACTCTTACTGATTTCCTTATGAGCAATGGGTATTCCAGAGGTAAAGTGGATACCACACTGTTCATAAAGAAAGTGAAGTATGATATTATGCTTGTTCAAATTTATGTGGATGACATAATATTTGGTTCTACTAATGAGCAGTTGTGCAAGAATTTTTCATTACTCATGAAATCCAAGTATGAGATGAGTATAATGGGAGAACTAACTTTCTTTTTAGGATTACAGGTTAAACAAACCTCAACTGGAATTTTTATAAATCAAAGAAAGTACACTTTAGATCTTTTAAAAAGGTTCAAATTTGATCAGAGTTCTCCTATTAAAACCCCAATGGCAACCAATGTAAAATTGGATGCTGATGCCAGTGGCAAAGCTGTTTCAGTAACAGCTTACAGAGGCATGATTGGGAGCTTGCTATACTTAACTGCTAGTAGACCTAATATTATGTTTGCTACCTGTCTGTGTGCTAGGTTCCAAGCTGATTCAAAGGAATCTCACCTAGCTGCTGTTAAAAGAATCTTCAGATACCTGAAGGGTACACCAGGTTTGGGTCTTTGGTATCCCAAAGACTCCAGCCTTGAACTAACATGTTATTCAGATTCTGATTTTGCAGGCTGCAGGCTAGACAGGAAAAGCACAACAGGTGGATGTCAACTCCTTGGTGGTAAGTTAATAAGTTGGTGAAGCAAGAAGCAGAACTCTGTGTCTACTTCTACTGCTAAAGCTGAGTACATTGCTGCTGGAAGCTGCTGTGGGCAGATCCTGTGGATGCAGCATCAGCTTGAAGATTATGGACTTGTGTATAGGAAAATTCCTATTCTCTGTGATAACACAAGTGCCATAGCCATTTCCAACAATCCAGTATTTCATTCAAGAACAAAGCATATTGAAGTCAGACATCACTTCATCAGGGATCACATTCAGAAAGGTAATGTGGAGGTAAGTTTTATTTCCACAAATGAACAGCTTGCAGACATTTTCACCAAATCTCTGGATGAAACAAGGTTTAATTACCTTGTCAGCAAGCTGGGCATGTTAAATAAGAGTGACTAAGTGTTTCTCAAAGGTCTAAGAATTTGTGTGTTTCACACTGCTCAAGTTTCTCTGAACAGCTTAGACAGAACAGGTTTTACATGTTCTGTACTTAGTCATTTGTCTGAAAAACATGAACAGCTTGAGCACACAACAGGCTGAACAAAAACAGTTTACTCGTCCAGCCTGCTCTGATGGTCCAATCTTCACCCTGTTCACTCCTTCACACTGTCTTACAAGCCATTGTCTTGTAACCTGTTCAACTATTGAACACAACCTGTTCTTACAAAAGAGAGCAGGCTGAAGGCACAGTTTGAGGAATGAACAGCTTGAAGACTGAACAGCTTGTGATGACCTGGCTCATCACAGGTTTGACCAACCGCTTAGACTAACAGTTTTTTTTAATTACCTTTCTTCACAATTAAGTTACTTAATTTATGTTTTATTTAACTTAATTACTGCGGATAATGTGGGTTACGTGTGTTAGTGATTAAAAAGGTCAAGTGGTCTGACAAATGTTTCTGACATGGACAACCGTTCCATTTTCCGTTAACTAACATTTCAAATCGAACCGCCCAAACCTTCTCTCTCATACACACTCACATTCAAATCCTATAAATACCCAACTACTGTTTCATCTTCGTCTTTCTCATCATTTCCAGAAATCCTCAAGAACCCTAAAAATCGACTAAGTGTCTTTTGCTTCTCCTAACCTCAAAACTTCCCAAATGGCTCACAAACCTAATCCCCTTCTTCCAGTGTTCGTTGGTGATGATGTTGTCAAACACTCATCAGTCACCACAATGCTGACCATCAAACCCACCAACTACATTACAAATATGACCATACCCAAGAACTATGTGGGAAAAGGGTATGAAGAAATGGTGGAGTTCTTAAAAGTTCATCCGTTGAACTATGCAATGACTGCATCCCCTGGTGTCCTGTATCAGGAGATGGTGTATGAGTTCTGGTACACCTGTGCCTACAACCCCAACACCAAAGTCATCAAGGGTACTATTCTCAATGGGACTCAGACCATTGAGATTAGTACTGATCTTCTCAGGGAGGTGCTTCATCTTCCAACTGCTGAAACTTATGACATGCCTCAAGCTGAGGATGAACAAATGGGAAATCTGATACGCTTCTGTGGTGTAGCAGAACCCAAAATTGGAGCTACTTTATTCAGGAAGGAGTTGTCCCCCACTTAAAACTTCTTATTTGCTTCAGTAATGATGAGCTTCAGCATCAAAGTTGGTTCATTTGACCAACTGAGCCTTGATGAAATCCCAATAGTCCTACAGCTGGTGGATGGGACTACCATGGATATGGCTAAGTGGATATTTCTGAACATGAGGAACCTGGTGCAGCAAGAGCCAAGACCAGCTGCTGTCCGATATCCTAGGTTTCTGAGCCTCATCTTCAAGCATCACTGTGGTGAGCATCTATACAACTCTCAGCCTTTACTTAAGTCTGCTGCATTCCCTGTCATAGGGAATATAGTTTTCTATACCCCTGTTCTACCCAATGAGCCTCCTCTGTCCACACCAATGAGGAGGTTGTTAGGATTGGTGGAAGGACCCTCTGATGTGAGGGTGGATCCAAAAGCTGCTGCTCCCACAAGAAAATCCAAAGCCAGGTCCAAACTTGTTAAGAGGACCCTGGCAACTGCTGAAACTGGGCCTGTGAAAAAGAAGGCCAAAATAGCTTAGACTGAGTCTGAACCTTTAGCCTCTGTGGCTGAGGGGGAGCAGACTCCTCACCCTGGTTCATTTGTTGAACCTCAAGCCTCTATGGCTGGTGTCTCTGTGGCACCTGAGACTATGGAACAAGCCAACCCACCTGTTTCTGACCCAGTCTCAAAACCTGTCCAGTCTGAACCCCTCATCTCCTCTCCACAATCACCCACTTCATCCTTTCACTATCAACGAAAATCCATCTCTAAAAAGAAACCAGCCAAAACAACTACCTCCTCTGTTCCCTCCCAACAGGGTTCAGTTGTAAAAGAAGCAACCCCTGTTGCCTCTCCTATATTGGGAGAAGGTTCAGCCCCATTGGAGCATGCTTCACTCCAATCTGAGTCTACCCAGAGTCAGCCTAGACCCTCTGGTTCCTCCCAACAGGAACCAGTTGTACAAACGGAGATAGCCACATCAACTATCCCAGCCTCCCAACAGGCTGAGGATATTGAAAGACAGGAGTCCTCTCCACTCCATACTGAGTCCACACTGTCCCCCACTCAAATCTCCTCACACCCTGAGTCTGCACGAGGTGTCCACGCTGCTGGTACAGACCAATCAGCAGCTCAGCCTCAAACTTCTGCTCCCCATGATACTGCTGTTCTACACCAAACAGCTGCTGAGGGACCAACAACCCAAGCTGATGAACCTCAGGGATCATACCATCCCTCTGGTGAGGCTGTTCCCTCCATGCAAACTCCATCAGCAGGTTTCACCACTGCTGATGTTGAAATGCATATCCCATCTCCCAATGATGAGGTGCTTTTACACCAAGGCACTGCAGAGGGAACCAGCACTGGTCTTCATGAGGATGTTGCAGCACAAGCAGCATCTAAAAGGCCCCAAACATCAACCCCTCTTCCTGGTGATGCAGCTACAGCCGTTGCTGAAGGACCCTTTGACCCCTCCAAGCTGGGCCACATTACTTTTGCCCAGGCTATGGAGCTTCTCTCAAATGTCCCTCTTCCCTCTCCATCACATGCTCATACACCAGCCTCATCATCATCTTCTCCATCTACTCAATCTAAACAGTCCACCCATACACCTCCATCTCCTAAAGACCTACCTTTGAAGGATCAACTTTCTCTGCTGACCAACAAAGTTGGTTCTTTGGAAACTGCTATGACCTCTCTACCCTCCATTATTTCAGACTCTGTGTCTGAACAGCTTAAGGGGTTCTTTGATTCGTTCAAAGACTCCTTCCCTACCACTCCACAAACAGATAATTCTCAACAGCTGTTAGCACTCACTGCACAGCTGCAAAATGTGTCCTCCTCTCTCTCCTCCATTCTTTCATTACAACAGGACTCTGTGTCCTCAATGACAGCTATTTCTCAACAGCTGTCATCTCTCCTCACTTCTTGCAATTCTACTCTTCCTGCCACTCTGGCCAGCTTGACCACACTAATTGGCTCTCTATCTAATTCGATGTCATCAAACCTTGCTGATGTGCAAGATTCTCTCGAATTCCATCTTGCACAGCTTCAAAGTTTGCTGTTCACTGAGTCTGATAGAGAAAACATTGTTAAGCTGACCTCCCTTGCTGATACACAATCCTCTTCTCTTCAAACCTGTCTTTCCCAGCTTGCAGAGGTAAAGGACAACTTGGCTTTCTTAGTGAATAGCCTTATTGGTCCCAGGCCTGCTGCCAAAACTGCTGCCAAGCCTGATGACTTTGTGTCTTCAGGCAGACCGGGTGTTGAAGGTGCTGGTCCATCTCCTTCAAAGGGGGAGAAGTCGTCTTCCTCTAAGACTAAGTCAAAGGGGGAGAAAACTTCTTCTCCTAAGGAGAAACCAGTTCCTGCAGCACAAACTGGTCAACAAGCAGGAGCTTCAACAGTTACACTGAAAGGTGCCTCTCATGCTGCTCAGTCTACTCAGGTTGAATCTCCAATCCCTGCTCAGTCTAAGGGGGAGGAAACTATTCCTGAGGGCAGGCCAAGCAGCAGAAGGAGGCATCTGATCTTAGAAGAAGAAGAAGAGGAGGAGGAAAGTCCTGAAGCTGCTACCACTACAGCAGCTAAAGGAAAAGAAATAGCAAAAGATGATCCCATACAGTAGAAAGCAGCAGAAATCCAATTTCACAAAGCCAGGGCCAAAGAAATGGGTCTTCCTATGTACAAATATTTTGAGTTTAGAGAAGAAGAGCTTCAAGCCCTGGAAGTTCTTAGAAAAGAAGAAGAATCTGCCAAAGCTGCCAAATCATTTGCACTTCAAGAAGCAAAGAAAGTTAAAATGTCTACTCTGGAAGTGCAAAAGAAAATATCGGAAGCTGCTAAGGGATCAGCAGGGGAGAAGGAAGCAGAAAAAGAAAAAGGTACTCTGGTCTCAGTGACCAAGCCTACAGTGCCTCATGCAAGAGCTCAGTACCATTTTGACAACCTGGCAAAGAAAAAATTTCAAGATGTTGCTGAAAGAAGGCTTGCCAAGGAAGCAATTGTCAAAGATGTCCCTATATCAAGAAAAGGCAGTCAGTGGAAGTTGAAAATAACAAGGATGGGTGCAACAGGCCCTGAATTGGAAACATATGACTACACTGACGTAGCACAGATGGGGTACAGAGAATGGATTGAGCTGGCAGTTTCTCTGAGTGAGTCAAAGTCAGAAACGGCAAAGACAATCAGGGCATATGTCAAGAAACTGATGGAGAGAGTAAAGAACCTTGGCCTGATCTCCAAAGAAGTAAGTGAAGGTGTCTTTGTGACACATCCAAAAATTAAGGCCAGGAGGACAAGGAAGGACACTGAGATGGAACAACTCCTTGCACTGATTGAACAAGGCGATTATGCCATTGAAATGAAGGGAGTTGATCACAGCCTGCCTAGTGGAATAGAGTTTGAAGATGGCAAGATTATTGAAGAGCCTGAGCTGGGGGCATTCTTTGTGGATCCCGTAAATTAGAGGAAATGCTTTCAGAGAGCATCAGATCTGTACAAAGTGGATCTGAGACAACTTGTGGCCTTCAGACTTGCAGTTTCATTCAGGCAGTCTAGTAAGTGGAGAGCAGCCGTCTGGGATCAGCTCAGAGGCTTCTTTGAAAGAGGTGAACTTGATGATCCCAAGTTCATGATAATAAGAAGTGAAATTCAAGAACTTGAGGATACAAGGGAAGAACTGGAAAAGATGTTTTAGGTTCCCCCTCCAGTGTGATGAAGTCCATCTACCATCTGGGTAGGTGAAGAATGGAAGCTGTCCATTAGTTGGACAGGCTTACCATTATCTGTTCCCAACAAAAACAGTCCAATGTACATTAGTTGTACTTTAATTACATAAGTTGTAATTTTCTATTTTACATTAGTTGTAATATACATCAGTACATTAGTTGTACTTTTGTAAGAACATGTGTTGTTCTAATGTACTCAAAAATCAGTGTATATATAAACTGATCTTTTACTTTATGTTGATGTTGTAATTCTATTTCAACAAATGTACTGTAAAAATATATAGCGACTTTTGATAAGACCAGCTTAGACTGGTTATTACAAATAAAGGGAGATTGTTAGGCACAAAAAGGCCTCAGTCAAACCTATTCTGTATCTGAGGGGGAGATTATTAATCAAACCTGTTGATGCTTTTGAAGGTTGAATTTAAGGCCTGTTATATGCCTTATTGAAACCTGAAAAAGATTTGCAATATCAGCCTAAAGCTGTTATGTGTTGCATGTGTTGCAACAAAGACAGTTTTGCCCAAGCTGTTCAGTCTGCTGAACAGGCTGGACATAAACTGTCTACGCTGCTCTACACTGATGAGCAGCTTGGGCAGTTTACAAGTGTTCTGTTCTTTGTGAACAGAACCTGTTCTTTGTGAACAGGCTAAACACTTTATGTAATGTGTTTCCAAGTCCTCATGTATTGTATTTGACTACAAGATCAGTTTACACAGTCGAAGACAAAGTGGAAATCAGAACTGCTCAGCCTGCCCAAGCTGTTCTGTTACATGAAGACAAAAGGTTATTTGAAAAAGGGTGATAGACCTTTTTCTTATATCAAAATAGGCCTTTATAAGGAAGAAAGACGCAAAGTTGACATTCCTTATTTAGTTAAAGGCAATGCAACAGTAGACAAAGTGAAAAGACAAAAGTTCTGCACACAATAGACAAGTCTGCTTTTCAGAAAGTGCAGAAAAGGTTATGTTGTCTTTTCAACAAGACTTCTCCTTTTTCATTTCGTCCAATGAAGAAACTTCTCTTAGATCCTCTGAGTGAGTATAAAAAGAAGCTTCTAAGGACAGAAAGATTAAGCCAAAAAGCTAAGTGCTGAAGCCAAGAGTGAACGTGCAAGTGTGTTTTTCATGCATGCAAGCCTGCCTGTGTAATACAGTTTCTTTGTGCCTAAGCTGTTCTACATAAGCTGTCCCTCTGAGTCTTGTAACCACAGTGAGTACTTCTTAGTGAGTGTATTCATTGTAAACTAGTTTGAGTCTGTCTTAGACTAGTGAACATATTATTGTATCTGTCATCTCAGCTTGAACTTTTCCGCATTAAAGCTTGTTTGTAATTAACAACTTGTTGATAATAATACAAACATTGAGAAAATAGTGTGTAGTTTTTAAATAGCTGTATTCACCCCCCCCCTTCTACAGCTTAAAGCTATATACTTTGGGAACCTCTCGGGACCTACAGTATCTTCTTCCTCCTAGACTTGGGACACTGACTGGTCCAAACAAGTCCATGTGGATTAAGAAGAGAGGAGTATCAATAGAGAAATTATGCTTAGATTTAAAAGATGATTTTCTCTGCTTGCCATTCTCACAAGCTGTGCAGAGTTTATCTTTAACAAATGTTATAGAAGGAAAACCGGTTACCAACTCTTTCTTACAGAGTTTGTTGATATTCTTGAAGTTCAGGTGTGATAGCCTTTTGTGCCATAACCAGTTCAGGTCTGCATTGCTTCGTGAGATAAAGCAGGTTTCAGTTGTAGGATCAGCAGATTTCATGTCCACAACATATACACCTTTCTTTCGTTGTGCACACAACACAACTTTGCCTTGGGGATCCAATATGTAACCCAGGTGCTCATCAAAGTTAACTTTGTAGCCAGCATCATATAGTTGACTTATGCTTACAAGATTATGTTTCAGCCAAACCACATAGGCTACCCTTTCTGAATACTGCAGCACCAGCTTGAAGAGTTCCATATCCTTCTGTGGATCCCTGTACATTGTCACCAAATGTGACTTTTGGCCCTTTTTCAGGCCTGAGATCACTCAGCAAGTCCTTGCAACCTGTCATATGTCCTGAGTAGCCACTGTCCAAGTACCAAACCTGGGATGGTTGTTTGTCCTGCAGAGTGTCATGAGAAAATATTAGTTGTTTTTAGGGGAACTCATCATAGGGATGAGTTCTCCTACCTCATCAACATTTATTGATGGACCAGTGATATCCACACTAATATTTTATATTTGGATAGTATCAGCTTGGATACCATCCTCATTGACTATGTTACTTCCAACACTGCTCGTTTTTGCAATGATGGAACTAGCAGAGTCAACAGGCCTCATGTCCTAAATTTTAGGACAGTCTTTGGCCATATGTGTCTTCTTTCCACACTCATAGTATTTTCTCTTTTTAGCATTTTTGGAAGAAGAGCCTCCAGAAACATATTCTGAGTTATTCTTGTTGATTCTGTCAGCAGGTTTAGCAAACTTATTACTATTTTTAGATGAATCAACAGTTTGGGTGGAAGGCACAATGGCAACAGCTTTGCCTGTATCTTCTTTTCTCTTTTTGGGAGGACAGATATCAAACACAGGAAGTTTAATTGGCCTTTGACCTTCCACAGGTTTGGAAAACTTAATCCCAAATTTCTCAGGTTGAGCAATGGCTTTGGCTTTGCTCTTACTGAGATGTGATGGATGTTGAAGATGCTGAAGGCTTCAGCTTCAGCCAGGTCTTGTTTGAAGTTGCTTGTTGATGGGACATCAGTGTTGGCCATCAGACAGTTGTTATCTTCTTCATCTGAGGATGAGTCAGATTCCTCCCAATCACATGTCTCGGCCATGAGTCCCTTTTGCTTGTTGGAAGCCACAGAGTTTTCCAACTTTTTCAGCTTAGCCATGGCCATAAGGTACTTAACCCTGTAGCCATAGTCCCTGTTTGTCTTGAATGGTTTGGGTGACTGACCAACAGCTTTAGACACACAGTTAGCAGCTATGTGACCAGTTTTGCCACATTTAAAACAGTCAGCCTTAGTTTTATCAAATGCCTTCTTTTTGACAGCATTTGAGTTCGCCTGCAGCATTCTTCCACCAAACCTCTTCTTGTTGAACTTTTTGACAAGCATTGCAATCATTTGCTCATCATCAAGTTCGAAAGATCTTCACAGTCTTCCTCTTCAGACATCTCTTCCCTTTCATCATCAGCCTATTGATCAGGTTGTGTGAACACATCACATACCTGACCAACAGGTTGTCTCACGCTGGCCACCAAGGCAGCACCTCTCTTAGACATTTCCAAGGCATTTCTTTTCTGTTGCCTTGACTGCTCATAATTCAATAGGGATCCATACAAGTTTACAAGATCCATACCTTTGATGGTGCCTGAATTTATTAAGATTGTAGAAAAATAGTTCCATTCTTCAGGCAGGATGTCCAAGAATTTGTTCACTAGAGTTAAGTTGTCCTTTGTGATCCCAACAGCTTTAAGATCATTGATAAGAGCAGTGAACCTGGTATAGGTTTCTTTGAGTGACTCCTTTGGTTTTGCAAAGAAGAGTTCATACTGTCTAACAAGGTTGTTAATCCTGTTATCCAGTGTGATAGTGGGACCATCATAGACGGTACACAAAGTATCCCACATCTCCTTTGCAGTCTTCATTTTCTCGATCTGTTTGAACACATCATCAGGAAGAGAAATGACCAGGTTGTTCCTGGCTTTTGCATCAAGAGCAACCAGCCTTTTGTCTTCATCAGACCATTGAGCTTTGGCCTTATCAAAAGTTCTGATCTCACGGGCAGCTCCTTCAACAGCAGGAGTGATAGTAGTAACAGAAGTTGGCACACAGGGACCTTCCATTACTATCGCTGGTAGTTGTACATCCAGATTCTCTAAGTAGAGCAACATTCTGCACTTCCAACCACAAAAGTTTTGATGATTGAATTTGGGAGGTTTGGCCATTGAACCATTGTCATAGTAAGAGGAGGAACTGGCAGCACTGTTGTCCATGGGAAAGTAGGGCGAATGAGAGATCTAGAGTTGACACACACTCTATCTGCTCTGATTCCAGTTATAGGTCCCAAAAGGTTTTCCTAGAGTATTGTTGTAACCTGTAGAGGGGGGGGGGGGGGTGAATACAGCTAATTAAAATTCAACACTCTTTTCTCAATGTTTGTGTGTACCATTAACAAATGTTAATTACAAACAAGCTTGACTGCGGAAAGGTTCAAGCTGAGATGACAGATACAACAGATGTTTCAACTAATCTAAGACACACTCAAACTAGATACAATGAATACACTCACTTAGATGAACTCACTGATTTTACAAGACACATATGGACAGCTTGAGTATGAACAGCTTAGACACACGTACTGTTATATTCAAGCAGACTTGCATGCATGGAAAAACACACTTCAATGCACGATCTGATTTCTCACTCTTGGTTGTCTCACAATCTTTAGAAGCTTCCTTTTATACTCTCACTGAGAATCTCAGTGAAGCTTCTTCATTGGACGATGAGATAGTAGGATGTCTTTTCAAAAAGACAAAACAACTATTCTGTACATTCTGATAAAGCAGACTTGTCATCATGTGACAGAATTTTTGTCTTTCTTTTTGTCACTGTTGCATAAGGCTTTAACCAAAAGAGGAATGTCAACTTTGCATCTTTCTTCTTTTGTTAAGGCCATTTTGATATAAGAAATGGTCTATCACCCATTTCAAATATATGTTTGTCTTCATGTAACAGAACAGCGTAGGCAGGCTTTTGCAGTTTCTGTTTTCCACTTTGTCTTCGACTTGTAAACTGATCTTGTAGCCAAAAGAAATACATGAGGACTTGGAAACATATTCCAGAAAGTGTTTAGCCTGTTCACAAAGAACAGCATTTGTTTACAAAGAACAGAACACTTAGAATCTGTCCAAGCTGCTCAACAGAACAGAGCAGCATAGACAGTTCATGTACAGCCTGTTCAGCAAACAGAACAGCTTGGACAATCCGCCTTTGTTGCAACGAATGCAACAAGGTAAACAGCTTTGACTCTTATTGCAAATCACTTTTCAGGTTTCAATAAGGCATAAACAGGCCTTAAATTATACCTTCAAGTGCATCAAACAGGTTTGATTAAAAATCTCCCCCTCAGATGTAGAGCAGGTTTGACTGAGGCCTTTTTGTGCCTAACAAAAAGGAATGAGCCAGGTATCAATTGAAATGGGTAAAAATTTGAAATTCAAATTTCTTTTTCACTTTTTCGAATACCTATCACTGTACACCGCCATTCTTGAAAACTTCTCTCAGATTTTTGGATTTCCAGTTTCCAATAACAGATTGTATGTATTTTACTTTGTTTTTGTATGTTTTTTTTTTTTGATATTTTGTTTCAAGTTGATGTGTGTTCTGTGTGTGTGCGACTGTGTGTTTATGTAAGTCGGTGAGTGGAAATCCAAAGGTATCCATTTTAGTTTTAATTTGAAATTGAAAGTTTGTATGTGTGCGTAATGTTAATATAAGCTTGAATATTAAATTTCAAGACTTATCATACATCATATGACATTTAATTTGAATTTTAAGGTTAAACTTTTCGAGTTCAAAGTTTCTGAAAATTTGATTTTTGAGGGTTTTAAAGTTGTTTTTAGAACAACTTCAGTGTGTTTAAAAATGCAATTTCGAGTAGGAAACTGTCAAGTTTTAGGTCAAAAAGTCCATAGAATGAATTTTTCAAAATTTCAGAAGTGTTAGGACGTGGAATTTTTTAAGTTTTTCAAACTCGGTCAAAGTGGTATTCGAGAACATTTTCATGTTGATCGAGTTTGATAAACTTGTCATCGAGAAAATTTCAAGTTTTATCAAGTTTGAAAAAGAAGCACCCGAGAAAACTCTAAGTTTCATTCGAGTTTGAACTATCTGGAACTTAGAAATTTTTATAACTCTCAGACTTGATTAAAGCATCAACCGAGTTAAACTTAGGTTCAACCGAGTTTGATGAAAGGTCACCCGAGAAAATTTTTATGTCTATCGAGTTTGAAAAAGTTTCATTCGAAGAATTTTAAGTTTTATTCGAGTTTGAGAGAACTTCAACCGATTTAGTCAGTGTGTCATACGAGTTTGATGAAGCTTTATCCGAGTAACTCTTAGACTCATTCGAGTTTACTCACATGTCACCCGAGTTTACTCTAGCCTTATTCGAGTTTGTCATAACTTCACCCGAGACTGTTTTTGTTTCATTCGAGTTTGTCCTTGTGTCATTCGAGTTTGAGTTCAAATTTTCAAAAAAAATTTCGAAGTGTGGAAAATTTAATTTTCAGAGAAATTTCACATTTTTCGATTTCTGTTTTACCTTTACATTGGTCTCTTAACGGATGACTTTGGAATCATAACAATAATATTTTAATATTATTGTCTGGAATCCCGATGCTTTAAACAATGTAACACATATTTTCCTAATTTCGTTATAAATGCCATATTCCTCTATCTGTAGGAATCATTTTGTTTATCTGATGTATCTAACATGTTTATTATTTTTAACAGGTGACAAATGGCTTCCGAAACCCCTCCCATAATTCAAACTCTTCTGACTCACATTCATCATCCAACCATACTCTTGTTTCCAAACCAATAAAATCAGCTTCAGTTACCAGACCATCACCATCATCTCCCATACCAGACACCAAACTACTAAAGCCCAAACATTTCCTGAACCTTCTTGACAATAATTACTGGTTTGATCCTAATTTTATCAAAGTCAACCATCCGGTGATTGTCAAAATTTTAAAAGGTCACCCTCTCGGTTATCTTCTAAAATATAACCCAACAATTCCATAGATATACCTACACCAGTTCTGGCACACATTAAATTTGTACCTGGTGTTGTTGATCATCATTTTAAAGTGACAATTGACCAATTTAAGGCAAAGATCACTCTGGCCAGACTGCGTCATAACCTATTCTTACCAAGACGCATTGATACAATCAATTTCCCTGACTTCGTCGATTTTGAGGATTTTGTATCCGATGAACAGCTATGTAGAGACATAATAAGCCTTGGATATACAAAACCATTGACAAAGAGTTCTATGTTTCATCGGAATGGTCTTAACGGTGAATGGTATACTCTGTTCGGAATTCTGAACAGATGTATGACCTCAAAACATATTGGGATTGATCGGGGAAGTCTACATTGCTTAAGGCTATTTCATGAGGTTTCTTATAATAAGCATTACGATTTCGCGCAATGTATCTGGGAGGATCTCAAAGAAGTGGTACTTGCAAAGACCACTAATCGTGTAAGGAAGTTTGTGCCTCTACAGAGATTCATTCAAATATTGATCAGAGGAATATTGAGGGCCAATGAAAAGATACCAAAGAGGACATATTCACAGAAGTTCCCTGATTATGCGATGATGAGTTTGCACAGAGTCCATGATGATCCGAATGCAAATATAATGCCAATTCCCGAGTCTCTGTTGAAATATGCCGATGCAAATGCTGAGTCTGTAAGGTCATATCATATAGATCACGCTCCTATGAAATCTCCATAACCGAGAAATTCTACCCATGGAGTAATAGGTGAGGAGGTACGTCAACAAGGGGTTGACGTACAGGGTAACCTTGATGAGAGTGAGGGTGTTGAAGGTGTAGTGAGGCGTGGTGGGGGTGAGTCTGATTCTGAAAGAACGTTATCGAATATCCAAGAAGGAGGAAATGAAGGAGAGGATGATGATAATGATGGTAATGATGATGTGGATGTAGCTGGCGCAAGAATTGTAATATCTCAATCTGAACGTTTACCGGTTACAGAAGTTGATGAAGTGGTGAGTGTGAGTGTGAGGGAGGCACTAAACATAGAAAGTCGGGTAACCACGTCTACTGTTAGCTCTCCTATGAGAGTTGACATTGAAGCAGCTAGTACCCCAATGGCGACTGCACACCCCACCTGCCACTCATCTCCTTCTCAACAAGGAGATGTTTCATTTCTTCACGGGGATATAGCACATGATCTATCTTGGGATCATTCGGATCCTATGGATATTGAAATCAGTACACATCTGCCCTAGTGTACATTCCTTCAAGTACATGTCATAGAAGCTATACAACATAGGATACTCCATTGGCTTCATATGTCAAAGCAAGTACAGAAGGACTTAGCGTCCCTGTCTCAACAACTATAGTGTCGGAAGCATTCGTTGCTCCATCACTTGAAGTAGTTGGAAGTCCTGCCAGAGTCACATCAATGCCAACTCTGAGCGCATGCCACACAGATGTACTTTTCACAAGTTCAACTGTTGTGACAACTGGAAGTCTGCGTGACCCAGGTGTTAGTGTGTTACCTTTTATAACTGAAACGAGATTGAATGAAGTTATTACTGGAGTTATGAATCAGATGAGCACACCATATGCAGAAATGATGAGCCAGATGCTAAGTATTCAAAGATTATTGAAAGGCAAGGCTACAGCTGAGGTTGAAGAAGAAGAAAAGCAAATTCAAACAATGAGTTGCGAGACTACTGTGTGGAACAGTTTGATGTTATGAATGAGCGGATGACGGGTTTAGAAAATATGGTTGTTAGTGCTTTAGGATCAATAACTGAAAGGTTTTCCATCTTAGAACAAACGTGCAAGTCACAAACTTCTGGTTCAAAGAGAAGACATGAGGATCCGGATGACTCCGATGATGCTCCTCATGAGGGGCAGAATAGGAGGAAGCTTGGTGAATCAGAGCTACAAATGGTCGTTTTTGCGGAGAAAGAGACTAAAGGAGGAGGTGCAGAAGAGGTTGGAGACTCGAAAGAACTCCCAGTTGATGCTCAAAGTGAGTTGGGATTGATTCTTTATGAAGATGTTCCGAGTATACAATCTGGTGTTTATAATTTTGAAGAGTATGATGAATCGGATAATGATGAAGAAAGTGAAGTGTTAAGAACTGAAGGAGCTGAAAAGGAAGTTGGTGTGTCTGAGCCTGAATTATTTGAATATTCTAAGATGTCAATAAGAGTTGAAAAGATAGTTGATGAGGAGGAACTTGTAGAAGAGATATTAAGAGACGATATACCAACACCAACGGTTAAAAAGCCTGCAGTGACGGTTACTATGAAAGAAGAAGAAGATCCATTTCCAATAAAAGGTGGTGTTGTGCCAGAATCACTTAAAGGATTAACTGAAGTTGATTTGATGGACAAGTTTTTTTTAAAGTTACATCTTGGCAGACGAATCGGAAAGACAACATCATTTAAGATTTGTTGTTCAAGAAGTTGTCCCGAAAGAGATAAATGATATGCTGAGCTTACTAAATGAAGATGAAGTCAGTAAAAAGAGAGTCAAAAAGCTCAAGTTGTCTGGACAGCTGAGTGCAGATTTTATCAAGAAGAGAAATAGACTTCCATTTTTTGGAAGATCATTTAGAGAAAAAGATTTTCTATAAAAAGTATACTCCATGTTCGTTTTTGAAGCTTTTTAGAGTTATTGAGCCAAACATGCCAAATCTTGTCAACTACGCACATTTCGTCCAGAATAAAACTCAACCAATACAAGATGTGAGAAGTGAACATAGGATTGCTGAGCTTATAAGAATTGACAAAGATCGTTTTGTCAATATCTTTTATCCTACATTCACAGTCATAAGAGCTGATGGGAAGACATATCAATTTAGTGAAGCCGATCTGTTCAAGATTAATCTTGTTGATGTTGAAGATCTTTTTGATGAATTATGTCGTAATAAAAGAGAAGAAAACTGCAGATTTACACTTAAAGCCATATTCCAATTTATGCACACCAAGTTGGTTTTAATGTCAATTCAAGATTTACAGATTGGTGTTGAGAGAGGTATGAAAAAGAATAAATGTCACTGCGACAAACAGACATATCAAAGATATTGATAAGCTGAAAGAGTATCAAGTGGTTCTTGACAAGCATCCAGTTGTGATATATAAAGATAAGAATCAAAAGAAAAGAGCCATGAGGATGATCGAGCTAAATAAGTATTCTGATGGTACTCTTCAGAAGGTGATGACATTGAAAGGAATTCTTGACCATGACGTGATGCATCGTTTGAAAGGTGGAGGCATGAGTCCTTTTGATAGAAGGTTGGTTCTTGATTTTGTGGCGAAGATTGAATCTAGACTGCGAAGCATTAGAAGGTTTGAGATGAAGCTGAGCCTAAAAGACTAAAGACTGATTACTATTCATAAAAGGGGGAGAATGTTGGGATTAATGTTTTGTTTATGAATGTAATATTCCAGGGTTTTTTTTCTAATTTCTCAATAGTTGTATGTGTATATAAATAGAAAATACTCGATACTGTCGCAGTACGTTTTGGTACTGATTTGCACGGATTCCTCAATTGTATGGATACGTCAGATATTGGTTTTCAGTGCATTCAAGATCCCGTATGTAATTCCTCTCATCTTGAATATAAATCACTCGGTTATTTGTGTTAGATTGTGTTCTTAATTGTTTTATAATTGTTGATATTGGAATAACAATGTCAAAGCGTGTAATTGCATTTTACAAAGTACACAGTTACTCACAAAAGAATTAGTAAATCTTGAAATTTCTTGAACACTTCTAAAAGCTTGATGATGGTAGGTAAGAACATTTATTTAATAACATGTTCCAATATTCTATTTAGGGTCCCACTAACCACGTTGATTATCTAAGTTTAATTCCCACAAGTGTATCAATCGCGACCACTTGTAAACTTATCATTTTGTTCTATAATTTAATTTGCATGTAAAATTAACATATCAATGTTTTATAAATTCATCTTTATCATAAAATCTACATAAAACTAACAAATCCATCAAATTATTTTATAAATGCATCTCTAGCATAAAAATCTACATAAACTCACAAACCCATCAAATCTATACTTATTAATAAAATAGAACCCTAAGCGCCACATGTCACTTTCTCCTTAATCCAAAATTTTATTTTCCTTCCTGTTTTTCCTTAAATAAATTTATTAAGTTTGTAAACTAATTAATGAATAGATAAATAAATAGACTTATTTACCAAAACATTGTGATTTGAATTTTTATCTCCCAAATGATAGTACTTTAAATTTTAATTACCAAAAGATGTTGTTTTGATTTGAATTATTAGAACATGATGTTTTTATCATTTTACTTAACTTTTTAACCCAAAAGTTGTATTTTCTTTTTCCACTTTTGTAAAAAAAATTAATATTAATCAAATTTCATAAAATGGAACTTTATAAATTATCGATTTTATATAATGAAACTTTATAAAATACCAGTTTTTACAACTTTTTACGAAACTTTGTAACACAAATTCATACATCAAAATGATAACTTTAAAGTAATCAATAATCAATACAATAAGTTCAAAACGTAAAAAGTTACTTGTAAGTTTCCAACATTAGTCATTGACATTCAAAATGAATAATATCCACATAAGCATTTAATAAAATCCAATAATTCACAAGTATAAAAAAACTTAAACAAATCATATTTGATTAATCAAAATAAATGGAAAAAAACTACAATATTAAATAAATCACACGTATTTGGGATTTGTTGCTCGTTTAATAATTTACATGTTGGACATGTGAATTATTTAGATATAATACTTATAGTATTTGAATTTCTTTTTGTTTAAGTTGATTGATCGCATATGATTTGTTTAAGTTTTTTATTTCTGAATTGTTCATTGGTATTTTGTTTAAGGCTTGTTAAATTTAAATGTACATGACTAATGTTATAAATTCAGAAATGAAGTTTTACGTTCTAAACTTATTGTATTGGTTTCTTTATTATTTTTAAAGTTGATGTAAGGGGGTTATGACTGATCTATATAAGACCAGTAAGACATACAAGACTCAAATGAATAAAACATACAAGACTCAAAGTAAAATATTAAAACGATTAATTATGTTTATAACTTACAAATGCAAGTAGAAATTTATGAAGAATTTCAAAGTATGGAAAGGATGAAGATGGGAGAGAGTTATAGAAAGGAAACTTTATTTCTTTCAAAGGATGCCTTACAAATGAGGGGGAACTTCCTTTTATAGGCAAGGAAAAGGCATGACTACATAAGCATTACATAAGTGTGACATAAGTGCTTATATAAGCATTACATAAGCGTGGCATAAGTGCTTTCATAAGCATTACATAATCCTACTTTACTAGAATAAGAAAATGCTGAAATGACATCATACTTATGTCATTTTTACATCATACTCTGATGATTTATTTAAAACACACTAAACAAACCTTTAAAACATACTTATTAAAGTACAACTATTTCCAGCGGGAATCAGGATGTGATGGATCATCTTCGTACGGGTCGTAGTGGTGGCCATCTTCTTCTTCTTCCGGATCATGGTAATAATTTGGATTAGGAAAATAGATGATAAAATTAGTTCCTGGTTCACTTGGTTTTCCATACCTTGGTACAAGATGGGTTTCGCAGTAATCATTGATGGCCTTTTCCTATTCCATTGCTATAGGATCATCTATGGACCATACGTCTTTGTCTTCAAGAACATTTGTCAGGATGGCTTCTAGTTTTACGTTATTCGTGCTTGCCATGGCTCTGCGTAGTTCTAGCCAGAACTGTCGGCTACGGAGCCTAAAGGAAAAGCTGGATGGTAAATTTGCGACTTTTCTTGGTTCAAATTTGTGTATGGTATAAACGAACAGGGCCTTCTGAACAGGATTATCCCATACTTTTTCTTTGGGTGGGTCAGCAGCTGGATCCATGATGTAACGGTTTAAACCACTGGAAAAGAGTGAATGCATGCTTCTGTTCTGGAGGCGTTTCACCGAAGTGACATTGAAGCATGTACATCAGTAGTTTATGTGAGTTGAAGGATATGACAATGGTGTTTGACTCAAATAGGTACCAAAAGAAAAATAAAGACTCTTTTGGGAGCTTATACAGATCACTGATATGGAAAACATTCAAGAAGGGGAAATCTGGGTGAAATCTGAGTCCCTTCATGTATGAGCCATGATTTTTGAAGACGATTGTAAGGAACTTCCTGTAGTTCAGGTTAGACCTTTCGTCAACAGTAAGGTCTGCAATTGACTCCAACACATCTACTAGGAGGCTAGGAGCTAGGAAAATTTGGGAGTCTCGTTGCTCATCTCCGGTGGAGGAACTGGTTGTTCCTATAGAGTACCATTGGGAGATCCTTGTGAATCAGCTGAACATGATCCTTGCATTTATAGTCCTTTGGTCTAGACAAAAAATCTGCAAGAATATTTTCTGTGCCTTTGATGTGTTTCACTGTGAACTGCCATTGGGAAAACCAATTTGTCCATCTCAACAGTTGAGCTTTAGGGAGCGTCATTCTCTTGAACTGTAGCATCCGTGGAAAAGATGACATGTCCATTTTTATCAAGAAATGATGATTGATTAGATGGAACTGGAATTTTTCAATTCCTATTTTCACGGTGAGAAGCTCTTTGTAAGTAGAGTGATAGTGATGCTCTATAGTTTTGAACGTGCCGCTTTTGTAGCCACAAATTTCTCTGACATCATTCCCATTCTGAACCAACAGTACTGCAACCCAGTACTCGTCACTAGCATCTGTCTGAAGAATCCTTTTGTTAGTTGCTGTGGGAATATTTAAAGGAGGCATCACATCAGCAAGTTGCTTAATGACCTTGACACCATTTGTTTGTTTCTCTGAGCATTCTGGAGGATTCTTTTTTAGCATGGGGAATAGATGTAGTGTATGATTTGACAACTTAGGCAGGAAATCAACCATATATTTGACTAAACCCAGAAACTGTTGCACTTCTTTTTGTGACGTTAGCTTTTTAGGAAACTTGTGCAATTATTTTGCAATGTGTGGCTGGGGCTGATACTTTCCATCAAAGATCTTCATGCCAAGGAAATCTATTGAGCTTGCTCCAATTTTGATTTTCTTTTCTGATAACATTATCCCGTATTGTTTTACAATAGAATGAAACTTCGTGAGTAAGTCAATATGGAATTTATCATCTGGTGAGAACAAGAGGATGTCATCGATGTAAACCAACGTATTTTCAAGAATTGGTTCAAAAATTTTTACCATTGCCTTTAGAAAGACAGATGGAGCATTTTTCAAACCGAATGGTATCACCTTCCATTGGTAATGGTGATTTGGAATGGAAAAGGCAGTCTTTGGCCTGTATTCAGGTTTAATACCTAATTTCCAAATCCTGCTTTAAGATCAAATTTGGATAGTACCTTTGCACTAACCAATGACTGGAACAGTGACTTTTTTTTGTGGAAGGGGAAACTTGTCGTCTGCTAAAAAGTGATTAAGACGCAGGTAATTGATAACCAGTCTTAGCTTCCCACGGACTTGTTCACTTCTTGGATGGGTGTTTGGTATTTTTTGGGAGTGGGAGCTTTTTGGAATTTTTCTTTGAGTGTTATACGGACCATAGAGAAAGGGATGGGGATGGATTCTAAAATGGAGGTGAGGGTAATGGATGGGGTTCAAAAGTTGTCCTGACAAAAGGAGCAGAGGGTAATCTCCATGGATCATCAACAAGAGTAGATACTCTTGGCTGCTTATGTTGTCTTTCAAGATCCATTAAAAGCTAAGCTTTTTAGAACTTCATCTCTTCTTGTTTTTGGACCAAGTCTCTTGAATTTTGGGTAGCAGGGATTATACGAACAATTTGAAGAAGTTCGTCATGGAGACTTTGCATTTTGGTTCTGATTCCCCTTATCATATTTTCAAGAAAACAAATCTTAACAGAAAGAGTTTCTTGGGTCTTTGTAAAACTCTTTTGTTGGGCCAAAAAGGTGGTGACGGCATGGTTTTGAGCAACAACATTCTCACTTTGCCAATTCAGGGTAGCTTCTTCAGCAGTGATGGAGCTAGGAACACCTGTTGGACCAACAACATTAGGATTTTTAGTTTTCCGTTTATGCTTGGTCTTTTGGTGGGTGTTTTCAAACGTGGTAAGAGGTGGGAGTTCAGTCTGGTAGTCAGATTACGATGTTGATGGGGTGATCACAAAGGATTCTGCATTTGGCTGATTTGGTGGAAGGACCTCTTGAGGTTGAGAGGATGGTTTTGAAGAGGAATAACCATACAGGACATAGTAATCAAATTTTCCTGAAGGTTCTCCGAGAAGGCCAACCGAAGTATCACCAACTTCATATCTTTCTTTCAGCTTCTTCTGTGATCCTTTTTTCTTTTTCTTCGGGACGTCTTCGTCATACTCAACCTTGAATGCTTCTTATATGCAATCCATGCAATTGCATACATCAAAAGAACAATGGTCTAATCGGTTCTTTTGGTATCAGAGCCTATTAGATTCAATTTGATTTCATATCTTTTAAATTGTTAATGTTCTTGTCTTACTAAGATTCGGATTAGTATGCTCTGTGACTGCCGTCTTGTTACGGATCTCTCACATCATAAACCAATCTTTAGCTAAGAAATTAAAGAACAGACTAGTAAGGTTTACGAACACGTTTTAATTTCTATTTGCCTCGGTAAGGATTCTGTTAGTCGACGTGTGGATAAGTCGCAATTAATCTCAAAAACCAGATAGAAATAAAATTTTGTTTATATATCAAAACCCAGACATGAATTTGGATAATAGTTTGTCACGTTCTACGTCTAGTTTTAGAAGGTCTTCTGCATCTAAATTGATCAGTTCTATGAAGTTTCTTATGTTTCTGACGAGTCTAGAATACCCATAACATATATGCCAGATGTTAATCCATATAATGTGTTTTCTAAACCATCAAGTTCTCTTTTAAAAAGAGTAAGAAATTTAATTGGTTCTTCCAACTCACATCACCAAGTCAAGGAATTTGACCAAACTTCAAAATTTAATTCACACCAACTTGCAGCCACTACCTCAGAACACCTAATCACGTTGTCACTCCCATCGGATTTCCTTCGCCATTGTCAAGCTCAAGGATACACTCATATTCACTTCGGAGCCATCAGATTGGCCCTCACTTTCCATGGAAGAAAAGGTCTCCTAGCATTTTCCAGAATTGCTCTTGTGGATACCAGGTTTGTAGAATACCAACACGCATGTATTGGTACCATCCAAACCACACTGAATGCAGGGACCATTTTCGTCACCTTCTACCCAAACTTCAACATGCCACTAAATGACCCTTCACTACTCACCTCACTAAAAGCCCAGATCCAGATTGGAGGTACACCCCAAGTTAATACCTTTTAAGCAACCTTTCACTACCAAATGGCCTACCGTGTCCAGAACCATTCTCTGGATATCATGGTTCCCGGACAAGAAAATTCCGGCGATGCCCTGTTCATAGATGTGGACTCCAACGTAACCCCAACCTGCACATATGTGCCCAAGCAATTATCTCGAGATGAGTTACTCAAGTTGCTTCCAGAAAAATGGGTAACAAACTATGAGCAAATTCATCAAACCCCTGTCTAGTCCACACCAGCCCCAGAGTTCATCAGACACCAAAACGGACTTGTTAAAGTCAATTTCTCAACAAGCCATAAAAAGCCGAACATCTTCCCTACAATCCATAGGATTGAGCCCACACAACCCCCAGCCTTAATAAACATATTCGAAATAATGTTTGAGTCTGTGTTATAAAGATTTCATAACAATTTATAATGATATTTTATAAAGTTTATTTTATAATTATATAAAATGGGTAATTTGTAAAGTTCCATTTATAAAAATTGGTATTTTCATAAAATTTAATAAATATTAGTTTTTTATTAAAGTCGAGAAAGAAGAAAATAAGAAATGATAATTTTTTAAATAAAAAATTAAGTTAAAATAAAAACTACTATCTTTCGGCAATTAAATTTGATAGTACTATCATTTGGAAAATAATTTGATAATAACTATGGTCTAGAAAATAACTCAAATAATTAAAAGAATAAAAAATAATTAGTTTTTAAATAAACTTCTATAATTATGTTTAGAAAAGACAATATCATGAATAATTTAAAAACTTTTAAAATGTATCGAATAAACATAATATCACAGTTATAAATTATTATAATTGTTTATTATAACACAATAAGTGAAAATAGTGATTATTGACTATACTAAAAGTATAATAAAGTTTTAAATATTATTTTGATCAACTCATGTAATATAGATGGATTATTATAATAGTAATTATAATATAATAAAAAAAATTTATAAGGATGATAAAAATAAGCAATTACCATACATACATACATATCTATATAAAACAATGATTTACGGTAAATAAATATATTATTTTGCATCTTCTAAAAAAACTAATATTTGTATATTATAAGTTTTTATTCATATAGATTCTATATAAACAATTATATATTAAATCCATGTAATGCGCGGGTATATAAACTAGTTATTTTATAAATACATCTCTAACATAAAATGTAAATAAAACTGACAAACTCATTAAATCATTTATATAAATACATCTTTAAAATAAAAATCTATATAAACTCATAAACCCAAATTATTTTATAAATACATCTTTAACATTAAAAATTACATAAACTCACAAATTCATCAAGTTATTTTATAAATACATCTTCACATAAAAAAATGTACATAAACTCATAAACCCAACAAATTGTTTTATAAATACATTTTTAACATAAAAATCTACATAAACTCACAAATCCATCGAGTTATTTTATAAATACATCTTTTGCATAAAAAACAATTAACATAAACTCATAAACCCACTAAATACATCTTTAACATAATAAAATCTACATAAACTCACAAACACACATCAAACGCTCTAACAACACCGAAATATCCAAGTCTTATAAAATCTAAAAATCCTTAAATATTTTCTATAAAATTGTCGGTTTGGTTTTAAGCTTTGAAAATTTGCATAGAGTCTCTAAATAGGTTTGTTAACATCTCTATGATTTTATTATGGAGAAAGTCTCAATATGGGGGAATTCACTATTTTGCTCAAGAAACAAAAATGGAGGTTTGGGAAAAAGAAATGATGAAATGCACTTAACACATTTTAATTATATTTAGCATGTAAGGAACAAATTTTATATTTACCTTTGCAAATGAAGTGATGGAAAAATGGTCACTGATGCATGTCGTCCAACGCAAAAAGAAGAAACAAAAACAAATAAAGAGGAGAATGAGGGATGCAAGCTTGGGGGTGCATCTAAAACATACACACACATATAAACTGATTACTATTATTATATATATTATTGTAGATCTATAAATATCAAGAGGGAATATACACAGGGAATATATATTAAACCCTAATAAAAGTTATGTTTTCATTATATTTGTTTTAAGCTATATTTGGATTAATCTTTTATTTAAATCAAGCTATGTGTTGACAATTAACGACAATTATATTAAACCTATGTAATATAGTGATTAAAGAAATATTTTTCTAATATCCAACGGACATCCACTTATCAGTTTTATCTAGTGGATATGGATATGGACGGATTAACTTAATTTAAATGGAAATGGATATGGATGTGGATGATAAAAAAATTAATGGATATGGATATGATGTCATCTGATTCAATGTCATCCCTAAGTAGGATGGGTCGTGGGGTGAAATAGGTAGGGTAGGGTAAGGGTGTCATGGGTAGGGGTTGTAGTGGTATAAATTTAGACAACAACAAATAAAATAAAATAAATTTTAAATACAATTCATCTCTTCTCCCCTACACGTGTGAATTCTTAAAATTGATTTAAAAATTTGTGCAAGCTTGTAGTGAAAGAAATACTCCCCCTCAAATAAGCAATTATCCTTTTGAAGGAAACCCAAAACCTCGATAGAATTACGAAGCCCGACAAATCTTGATGTTTTTAGCTTATCGCTCAAAAGAAACGTTGCACATAGCTGTTGTCAGGTTCACCATCATTAAAAACGTATATAGATAAACGAACACCGAAAATGATTTTGTGTGGCACCCTTGCCACAACAACCACCAATTACAATACACCCAGGATTAATCACCAACATACAATAACATAATGATCTGATAACCTAAATTAAGTGCGGAAGCATTAAAAACATAAATAAAGTAATGCAACAAGTGTTAAACACCCTACGGTGCTATCAGGTACCAAGTCTAGGTCTACACATCCATACATTTATTACAATCATCCAGAATATATTACCACATTTGTCCCACAACATAATTACCGATTAAATAGCAGATATCTTCCAAATCTTCCAAATGACCTAACTAGAAGGTCCAGCAGTAGATTTTCCTTTGCCTGTAAAAATACAACAACTAAAACGTAAGCGAATGCTTAGTGAATACATAGATTGCGCATTTTATAAGTCTTTATGAAGCCCAAGAGTATCCCGACGACAAACGTCGTATACTCTCTTCGTACACCAAGTACGGACCAGAGCCGCAGCCCCTTCGAGCTCACAGCTCGGCATTTAGACATACCATCTGAGACAAACGTACGATCGGGGATGACATACTGCCTACCGGGCCTAGGAGGGATCAGCTCCAGGTCATATAGCACAGTAACATCAGAGTAATCGATGCGACCCACCGGTCCATCACTAGATGCACAACAACCGAAAGGACATGCAACAAGTAAGAATGTGCATCTAAATGTACGCAAGTTAGTGGAATTCCAAACAATCAATGAAACAACAGGTCTCAGCAGGCAAAGCTTACATAAAACAAATATAACCATGCGAAATCTACTGTACTCATAGTGGGTGCGTAATTTATCTTTTAACCGATATTATTTCTCTTCGGGCTTTCAACCGGATTCCACCAAGTACCCCACTGTGGGTCAAACAACACCACAAGGGACCTGTCATATCAATTACAACAATTCCTCATATCATTAACCGTTTAAATCCATAAACCATGTTTTGTAAGTTTTGCATTATTTTCCCTTTTTGGTCTATGTTCAAATCCATATTACCATTGAGTTGAACCCATCTCAAGTTCATAATTTGTCCATTGAATAATTCTTGCCATTTTACGTGTTGTTTATAAGTTTCATTCAAAATACACGAGTCTAGGGAGTAATATTCTAAATTTTAAGCATTAAACTCGAATTTAATGGGTTAGATTCGAAACCATGCATCAGATTCGAACCCTTAGCATCAGATTCGAACCCCTTATCATCAGATTCGAACTACCCTTCGAATCTAGGGGTAGATTCGAACCTCACTTCGAGTCTATGCCTAGATTCGAAGCCCTCCCCTTAGAATCTAATGGTACACCTTCGAATCTAGCACCAAACTCGAGTTTGTTCTTGTATTTCGACTCTGTTCTTGACATATTCGAGTCTGTTCATCATTTCAACTTAAATCCTTCATTTCTAAGGCTAAAATCACTAATATATCATGTATAATACCTAGATTCGATTCTACTATGCATATATTATCACATTCCAGCAATGTTTCGAGCAAAACAAGCTTAAATTTGCATAAAATGATAGATTCGAATTTTAGTTTCTACAAAACCGAAACCATAATCTTAGAAAGGTCGATTCTTACCTAAATTCGCACGAAATCTGAATTCTGTTTGTAGATTGCTGTTGTACTCCTCGATACCTTTCCGATGATGTATAATTCTCGAAAATCTGACGGTCGGTTTGTGATATATCTTAGAGAGATGTAGAGAGAAAATTTCTAGAGAGATGAAGTAGTGAGAGAGTGTAAACTAGAAAAATGAAGCCTATTGCCCTTTATATACTACTTTCGTCATTTTGCACATTTCATCACTCGACTTAACCGGTTCCATAAAATACTGATTTAATCTTAGATTTATCATAATTAACTTTTAAATTCATAATAATCCATAAAATTGTTTCTGAGTTCAATTTTCTTAAAATAGCAACAAACTTGCTAAATATCCAAATACATAATAATCACCCAAATTCAATTTAAATATATAAATTTTCCACTTAATTAACCAAAATACATCAAATTAAATCCGAGGATGTTACAGCATGGGCTCCACCACGCTCAACTTCGTCCACGAAGTTACTCGGATTCAAACAGTTTCGGATATTTTCTTAACATTTCCGACTTAGTTTCCCATGTATGATTTGCTCCTTTGTGATGCTTCCAACGTATAAGCACCATTTCTATCTCCTTGCTTCTCAATTTCTTCATCTTAGTATCTAACACACACTCCGGCTCTTCAACATACCGGAGCCTTTCATCAACTTGCAGTTCAGTATGGTCGGCCCAATCCTCGTTACTAGAAGTAAATGACTTTCGAAGATTTCCAACGTGAAACACCGGATGTATGCCCGACATCTCGTCAGGCAATTCCAAACGATATGACTGATTTCCTACTTTTTCGGTTATCTTAAATGGTCCGACGAACCTCGGAGCCAACTTTCCCCTTTTAACAAAACGAGTAACACCCCTCATGGGTGATACTTTCAAGTAGACCCAGTCATTCACTTCAAAATTGATCGGCTTGTGCCTCCGATCATAGTAACTTTTCTGACGATCCTGGGCCGCTTTCATGTTCTGCCTAATCAACTGTATCTTCTCGTTTGTTTCTTGAAGCAAGGCCGGCCCAGCGATTGTTGTTTCACCCGTTTCTCTCCAACATGTAGGAGTCCTACATTTCCTTCCATACAAAGCCTCGAACGGAGCTTTCTTGATCGTAGCGTGGTAACTGTTGTTATACGAAAATTCTATGAGTGGCAGATGATCGTCCCAATTGCCACCGAGATCTAACACACACGATCTCATCATGTCTTCAAGCGTTAAGATGGTCCGCTCACTCTGACCATCAGTTTGCGGGCGGTAAGCTGTACTCATTGCTATCCTTGTCCCTAACCCTTCTTGCAAAGCCGACCAAAAATTTGAAGTAAACCGGCTGTCACGGTCCGATACTATGGACTTAGGCACTCCATGCCTAGAAACAATCTCGTTCATGTAAATTTGAGCTAATTTCTCCAACGAATAACTTTCACGAATCGGTATGAAGTGAGCCGACTTTGTTAACCGATCCACGATTACCCAAACCGCATCATGCTGTCGCTTAGTCTTTGGCAGCTTTGTAACAAAATCCATTGTAATGTGCTCCCACTTCCATTCCGGAATAGGAAGCGGCTGCATACTGCCATACGGTTGTTGATGTTCGGCCTTTACCAATCGGCAAGTCCTACATCGTTCAACATACTGACCGATATCCTTCTTCAATCCCGGCCACCAAAAGTCTGCCTTTAAGTCGTTGTACATCTTTGTGCTCCCGGGATGTATAGAAAACTTAGATTGATGCGCTTCTTCAACGATAACATTTCTCATATCACCATACTTCGGCACCCAAATTCTTCCGTACACACCTTTTATACCAGACTCGCTCGTTTCCATATTCTTTAAATGTATTCTAACATCCTCAGCACCAATATTCTCCTCTTTCAAGGCTTCTTTCTGAGCACCCTTGACATCATCAATTATCGTGGAGGTCAGCATTGTAGACGTCATCATATAACAGAAATCCTTAGCATAAGCCTTTCGGCTCAAGGCATCGGCTACCACATTAGCCTTTCCGGGATGGTACAGTATCTCACAATCGTAGTCTTTAATAAGCTCCATAGACCTACGTTGTCTCATATTAAGTTCCTTCTGGCTAAAGATATACTGCAAGCTCTTATGGTCCGTGTAAAGTTGACACTTAGTACCGTACAGGTAGTGCCTCCATAACTTCAAAGCAAATGTTACTGCGGTCAACTCCAGATCATGAGTCGAATAATTCTTCTCATGCTGCTTCAACTGTCTTGAAGCATACGCTATAACCTTCCCACGCTGCATCAATACAGCGCCTAACCCTAACCTTGATGCATCAGTATAAACCACAAAATCGTCATTGCCTTCCGGTAAGGCAAGTATCGGAGCCTCGCTTAACGCCTTCTTCAGAACTTCAAAGGCATCCTGCTGCACAGTTTCCCATATAAATGGTGCATTCTTCTTGGTTAATGCAGTTAAAGGAACTGCAATCTTTGAGAAATCCTTTATAAACCTCCTATAATATCCTGCCAACCCCAGAAAACTTCTAACTTCAGTAGCTGAACGAGGCGGCTCCCAGTTCTTTATTGCTTCAACTTTGGCTGGATCCACAGAAATCCCAGCCCCCGAAATCACATGCCCTAGAAACTGTATCTGTTGCAGCCAAAACTCACATTTTGAGAACTTGGCGTACAACTTTTCTTTCCTCAACAACTCTAACAGTTCTCTGAGATGTTCAGCCTCAGACTTAGAGTATACCAGTATATCATCAATAAACACTATCACTGACTTATCCAACATCGGTCTACAAACCCTATTCATCAAGTCCATAAAGACAGCTGGGGCGTTAGTTAATCCGAAAGGCATGACCAGAAACTCGTAATGCCCATACCGAGTTCTGAAAGCTGTCTTCGGTACATCTTCTTCCCTTACTTTCAGCTGATGGTACCCCGACCTTAAGTCGATCTTAGAAAAGACGCAGGCCCCGTGTAACTGATCAAACAAGTCATCTATCCTCGGCAGAGGATACTTGTTCTTAAT